>OX451400.1:6505856-7104537 GCA_949629135.1 Eremobia ochroleuca | reverse complement strand
AAACGTTGTACTTACTGCATTGTTTTATAGAATGTAAGTAGGTATTGTACTTATTAACATTGCTCAGTATACATGCATATTAAAATTAGTGCTCCATTCTGTTTTTGAAACATGGAAGTACCTAATTCAAAATTGGTGTCGTCTTAATTCTTGTTCAGTAGAATCAATCTTTACGACATAAAACGTAATATGTGCTTATAAAATAATATAGAGCGCTGAAGTTTATTGACAATGTTCACGTGGCTGTTTCATCTTATCACGAGCATCCCCTCGGCAACGCTTGCGGGTCAAAATAAAAGCTTGCCGCGCAGCTGAGGGGGGGGGGGGGGAGGGCAGCGCGGCAGGGCGGTCGCCGGCGCCCGCCCAGTCGCGGCGCAACCTGCCGCCCGCGCGCACCACGCGCCCTCCGCGACCACGCGATCGATAACTGTGATAACCACAACTAATTTCACCAAAAACCTTCTCTATTAACTGAAGGCGACGTCTCACCAACGCGTCCTGCTGTTCCCGCAGAATTCACGTGGGTACCGCACTTCGTAACGCCGATAGCTTTTGTCAACACCATAAAACATGGCTACCTTTGGAAACACATGATCGCCATACGTTTATTGGAACGTGAGTCTATTCTCGTTGGGCCACAGTACGACGGGTCACATATAACCCCTGTATCCTACGTATTTATGTTTTTATCGTAGTGTTACGTAAATGCTACGCTACTGCTTTTTCAAAATCGATAAGTTATTAAATCTTTATGAAACGATATGATTGGCGCCTCTTACTGTAGCGCATTCTGCACGACTTGGGTTGTAACGTTATTAATATAATGCTTTTTATGTAAATATAATGTGATGGTCTGTCTTACGATGATCGGTGACTAATTGGCTTTCACATGTCCCATTGTCGTGTCGTTTCCTCAAGGCTTCGGATTTTCGGATGTTGTATAATTGCCGAAAACGTGCGATGCTTGTCAGGATAAACTGTCATTATATAACGCTATCCTTGTTGTGACGTAAGTGTTGTGGTCAGGTGGACTCCAGACTGTATGGATTTATTTATTACCAGCTACCTAGATAGATAATAATAGCACGATGCGCGCTTCGGTTAGAAAAGCTTTTAGTTTAGTCATAATTTAATCAATGAATTCACGTTTACAACCAAAAAATTTACCCCAGAAGGTACAAAAACAAAAGTCACGTTACATAAGCTTCAGAAAACGTTGTTTTTACGTATATTTGTTATTAAGTTCGAGGCAGTCACGCGCGGCCTTAGACAGCCGCCTCGGGCTGTGCTTCAAGGGTCGTCGAGTTAAGTCAGTGTCAATATAATACATATCTGCACGAATTGTAAGGGAGTAACAATAAGATAGGGGTGCCATCGACCGTGTGAACCCTTGCAAGCCACGTTGACATAACCCACTCCAGAATACTAACACCGATATCACGATAGTCAGTATTTATTTAGCTCGAGCTGCTCTAGAAAGCCAATTGTTCTTATTCATCGCATATTTCGTTTAATGTAATCATAAGTATGTATGCTCATACTCCATCCCATTATTCATTTAAACTCTTACTTAATAAAATTATGTAATTTGTAATGACATCAGAGCCTACATTTTTTTAATCAAAACTTTGTTCGCTGTTTCGTAACTGGGTTGGCTACCTACTAACAATAAGGCATAGCATCATAAAAATAGGCCTAGATAGGTACATATATATGTATATAGGATCATTGCTACGTGTTACAATATTAATAAATAAATTAAAATAAATAAAATAAAACTAAAATTTGTTTATTTCAGACTAAGTAATGTCCATATTTTTTTAGTAACAACTTAATTATCTTAAGACTAAGTAAGTAGCAGTTATGGATATAATATATAAAAAAACTTGACCAAAATTATTTCAATTTAAATAGCTAAAATTAATTAATGCAAATACAAATACAAATAATAAGGACAAATAATGCAAGTAATAAAATTAATAAGGACTGCATTTTGAATCGACAGATAATTTTTATTCGGGGACTATAATTGACGTCTGACAGATTTTGTATGGAAGAACTGTCAAAAATTCAAAATTATTTCTCCGATAAAGTTACCAGATAATTTTATCAGAGAAATAACTTTGAATTTTTTTCGTTGGAAAAATCATCTCTTTAACCATGTAACCATCCAAATTGCCAGCAAGACAGACATAATCAATAATTTTCCCATTTTATTTGCTAACCTGGACATACCACATACCTATATCTACCTACGCTTCTCTTACATAACTAGTTAATTTTATATGAATTAGTTTGTACACTATTTGGATAAACAAAAATCTTAACATTGTATGGTTTTAGTAAACTGTCGTCTGCTCAACTTAGCACTTTATTTTCTAATGATTTGCTTAGCGCGTTCAATGTCAAGATCATAGACAATGTTCGAAATTTGAAATTATAATTAAGGTTTGTTATGACGACTAAAAAAAAAAACATTATTTTTTAATAATTAGGTTACATTCGAAGTTAACCTTTTTAACGACTGAAGGTACGAGTAGCAATGTAGGCCATGGAACCATGGAACGATGAAACCTTTTGAACGAAAATGTCGAGTTTATATGGTTGCCAGTATTTTATCTACTGGTTCTTTGTTAATGTCGTAAACGTAAACTAAGAAATTGTGCGGTAGCGGTGGTGCTGAATGACTGATTGCTTCATTTACTTTCTTAATTTTCTTCGTCGTTAATTACCAGCGTCTTTCACTAACTTTACGTCGCTTTTATGCTTAGGTCTTACGTTTTCTTGACAAGTCGGCGAGAACAAAAGTAGCTTTTGGTTTTATAGGCTCTCTAGAGTCTACATTTTCTTTCTATAATTAGGTAAGTACGGGTAACGTTTTACTGACACCCGTCAGAGGAGAGTTTTTGAAAGAACTCCAGTGACCGTTTTCTTAATTGAGTTAAACTATCAGCAGAACTAAAACAAATGGCCCTTTCAAGTATCCAAGTAGCCCATATTTAATGGTTCCCTTCGCGTTACTTAAAATGTTCATTATATTATCAAGGAAATGAAATCCGATCCTGCAGCCGTGGGTTGAAAGGAGCTTAATCTTCTGAAATGTTAATTTAATTTAACACGTTTAACAAGATAATGGACGCCGTGATTTCGCTTTTACTGTACAAGGCGAACGTAGAGAAAATACTAGAACAACGTTATACATACTTCGATAGTGTACTTACTCGTAGAATGCTTTAAATTCTGAGTGCAGTTTATAATGTAGTTTGCAAAACGAAATGCTTGCAGCAGCTTTCATTAAAAGGTGACTAATACGGCGCAGTATTCTGAAACTAGTTTTTATTTATTTATTTATTATTTATTTAAAATTTTCGCACAAAAGGTACAAAGGCGGACTTAATGCCTTAGGCATTCTCTACCAGTCAACCAAGGGTGGTGAAGAGATTAGATGGCAGGTGCTTTGGTTGACACGACGACGATAAAAATAAAAAAAAAATAAAAAAAAAATAGACAAATACATAAATAGGTTTAATAACCCACACATTATTGTAATTTTATAAGGGTCAAAGTTTACATTTTTTTTTACTGCTTGACCCCTCTACCACTGAATTAATAAAAAAATAAATATTTTCTCTGGGATACGAGTGAAAGCTCAGGCAACAGCTAACTTACTTAAAAATATTTTAGGATCCATAAAATAAACATCGTTCTTTAGATGACTCTCGCAAAGCAATAAAAAAAGACATCACAGATAGATAGTAAAACATGTAGGTACTTACAATATTCATTGGTGAATATTTTATAGCTCAGTAATGAACAAAACTCTATGCATGAAAAAAAAACTATTTGAAACTGGCAACTTAAAACGAAAAGCACTTGTATTTTAAAGCACTTTGAATATGAATTGAGGAGTGAATCCTGCTTCTAATGTCAAATAACGTTAAGTACCTAAATACAAATTTTCTGCAGTGGGGCACAGATTGATTTGTTTCTACTATAATGTTGGTTACCTACGTATATCTAATTTGCTAATGGAATGACTCGACTGACTGTATCTGATCTCCCCGTTGTACCAGAGTTCGCAAGGGCGACTGTTCAGCGTGAGGCCCTGGGTTTTGGAGTCCAAATTTGTACCCGGTTTATGGCAAAACGCTCGACATTAACTAATGTGATTGTACTTATAAAAATGTCTATATATTCTACCTTCGGGGAATATAGGCGCGTTGGTATGAATGCTGCTCTCGATATAAAATAATGTTTAGCAAATACTAATTCAAAATTGCAATATTTAGGTACACATTTGCTCATCTCACAACACAATGTCAGTCAATCAATTTGGTAGTTACATTGCCAAAGTAGGTAATTCCTGTATCGTCAAATATTGAAATTCCATAGTTAATTAAATTTCGCGTATATTTTCCAGTTTACCTCACATTTTCCGTATTTAATAAACACGGTAATAGAATTTGAATGTCTAAATACTTGGGAACTAAGCTCTAAATTCCGAGCTTATTCGTAAGCACTCAAAATGTTTGGTTTGTTTAGTAAAAGATCAGCCGAGCGATTCTGTAAGTCTCACCGTGAGCACTTCGGTGAAGTGAGCTGTCAGTAGTGTCAATCCCTATAGCATCAGCAGATCTATTCTGTAAAATCGCCGTGAAAAACGAGGTGAAGTGAGTTGGCAATAGTGTGAATCCTTAAAGAATTATTATTATTATTATTCCTTATTAAGTGGAATGACAGCCGATTTAAGCTGTCAAAATTACACCCTGTAAGCTTAGGTGAAGTCAAAATCAAAATCAAAAGTCATTTATTCAAACTAGACTGAGAATCAGCACTTTTCGAACGTCAAAATTACAAAAGACAGTCCCCAAAACGCCCGCCCTTCACCACTTCCTAGTGCTTTCGCTGGGGAGAAGAAGTGGCGCAACAAACTCCCCAGCAGAAGTGAGCTGTCAAAAGTATCCATACTTAACGATCCATATGCATACGGTGGAATTAGAACTCACTTCATCTAAATTTTCACTGTGAGATTTTCACCGAATATATCGCCAAGGAACTTTACAGGTGAGTCACAGGAGACCGTAAAAGCTAGCGTTGTTTATTTACTGCGCATAAGAACCTAAGTACCAAGTAGTAGCTAACGGCTTAGATACTCGTAACCGCGGCGATAAAGTTTATCTGTTGATGCGAGTGACCAGTGTTCTGGAGCCAGACCGCTGGCTGCAACTTGCACACGTCTAGCGAAGGGCATCGCACTGTCGTACTTTCAATGTTGAGCTCGAAATATACGAGAATTGCATTTTAAAGTTTGAAGCGTGCCGTTTTATAGATGGTTAGGGTTGTTACTAGAATTTACTAGAGAAGAATCTAAGTTGAGTTTTGTTACGGTGCAGTTCTTGGCAACGGAGAATAATACCAAAAGGAGAGATTGGTTAATATTAATGCTATTTTCCGAATAAAACCAGCACGATTAGAAGCTATAATAGTTAGGACTATTGAAAAGCATCGCTAAAGAAAAGCTGGAACACAATACGCGAAAGGAACAATTTATTTTTGTTCCAACGTTCTTGACAAATCGATATAATCAGTCGTTTGTGTAAATGTTCCATCAATCGATTTTTACAATGCCTGCGTCGGACTGGGCAGCCATTCATATACCTAATAATAATATAGAAATGTAGAAAATAGAAATACGTAGGAAATACAATTTCTCTAGTTTACTTCGCAACCTCACGCCTTGTTTCCCTGAAGGGTTAGACAGAGGTGTGACTATTCATACACCCTCATTTCCATAGTCATGATTAGGTCTCACATATGTAATAGGGGGCGAGCCTATTATCATTAGCCGGGCCCGCATCCAGAGTCCAAGCTGCTGCTGAGAAATTCCAGATGGAAAATCCAATAACACTTTGCTCGAGGTTCGATTCCTAGAATCGAACCTATGACCTCACGCTCAGCAATAACGCTTGCAACCATTGAACTAAAGAGGCAGTCATTTTTTTTATAACTAGAGACCATAAAATAAACGCCCGTGGCTAACTAATACAGCCGCACGGGTCGATCGATCAGGTTAAGCTACGCTTGATGCAATTGGTCCGTGGATAGGTGATCTTTCTTTACATACCAAGATCCCTTCATGCCTCGCAAAGCACGCTAAGCCGTTGGTCCCGGCTGTCAGTTGTGGATCTTTGACAGTCGTTACGGGTAGTCCCCGAAAATCTGACAGACAGTCTTACCAATGGGTGTTGTATTATCCAGTAACTGGGTTGTGGAGGTCAGATAGGCAGTCGCTCCATATAAAATACTGGCATTCAGCTGCATCCGGTTAGACTGGAAGCCGACCCCAACATAGTTGGGAAAAGGTTAGGCAGATGATGAGACCACAAAAGTAAACAGAGGACTTTACAATTCCGTATCGATATGTCTATATCTTATTTCGATCTAAAACACGAAAAGGAAACTAAATAAATGCGTAGCAAACAGAAATACGTAGGAAATACAATTTGTATAGGCACTTCGGAAAAGCAAAACATTTGGGACGAGATCTGAGCGATACATCATAAATGTTTTCCTCAGAAACGATTTGTGAAGGACATTGATACTAAAACCGGTGTGCTCTGTGCCTCTGTAGATAATACCACCCTATAAAGGTAGGTACACAAGCAGAGATTAATGGTAGAATGTCAAAAGTGTCTGTTGTTTAGTCGTTACATAAATAATTTATGTTCTGTATGTAGTCTCTCTTTCTCTCTCTCTGTAGATCTCTCAAAAACAATTAGCGATCCAAAAAGGTATAAAAAGAACATGAATTTTATATGATACTGATCACTATAGAACTGGATAAACGGCTTATTAGCTCGATTGTAGGGCATTTAAGACTTTTTGAGAAAACCACTATACTCTAAAAAAATGGGTCTAATCAGTAATCAGACCCATTCTTAGTGTTCCGCACCCATCGGGTGCCAACGAAACCCTATTATTAAGCGTCCTCTGTCCGTCCGTCCGTCTGTCTGGGACTGTATCTCATAAACCATAATAGGAAGACAGTTGTTTTTTTCACAGAAATGTATTTCTATTGCCACTATAACACGGTAAAATAAAATAAAGTTTATTTTGAAGTTTATTTTTTTTAAATAACCTGCGTATTTGACCTCTAAAATTAATTAAGTAAATCATCATCACTACATAGTATAAAACAAAGTCACTTCCCTGTCTGTCTGTCCCTATATATGCTTAGATCTTTAAAACCACGCAACGGATTTTGATGCGGTTTTTTTTAATAGATAGAGTGACTCAAGAGGAAGGTTTATATGTATAATACATGCATAATATAGTAGAGAAACACTGATAATTTTAGAGGTTTCTAATGTAATGTCGTAAATAAACACATTTTTTTGCGCTTACATTGTAAACGCTGGCTGAACCCGTCGAGATAGATCAAAATAATGTACTACAGTATTGTACACCTTAAAAAGGTCTACAAAAAAATTCCCGATAGTATATGTCTATCTCTTAGGGATAACCCACAATAACCATTTTTTTATCCTATACTTTTTACGAGAAATAATGGCTCTAAAATTATCAGTGTTTCTCCATTGCACCCGTGCGAAGCCGGGGCGGGTCGCTAGTTGATAAATAAGGTAAATGATTTATTTTCTGTAAGCAGGTTTATATAAACACTTTTAAATGTCAATCATATTTGTTTTTTAAACTAGATGAGGTTGGCGTTTGCTATCTGACTACTCTGAGAAGAAAGGCCGAAACAAACTCAGAGGTCACAGTCTCTTTTAAAGTCCAGACATAATCTTGGTCAGATCATGTGAAGACCATGTAGATTGGTGTCTGAAATGGTCTTCTGAAAGAAGAACCACACAGATTGAGCAGACCTGTCCAGTACTGACTGGACAGGTCCGCTCAATCTGTGTGCACGCATTTGTCAAAAATTGTGCAGCTCAACTCAGAACTGTACTGTACTGGATGTATACATCAATGAAAATGAAGTGCATATATTATTTTAACAATTGGTTAATCTGAAGGTCATGTTATAAAGGTCGCAGGCAAGCTTCATTAGTCTCGGTATTTTTAGACACTACTAGGCTGATTTCCTTAGCCTTGTCTGATGCCTATCGTATCGTTTCTTTTTCTTGGTTAGGAATCAATGAGGAATTAAAGATTCTGTTTTTTTTTTTTTTTTTTTTTTTAATATACTACTCTGTCAAAAAAGTACCGGGAAAAGATCGATAATACACAAAATATTAGTTATTCATCCAAATTTATTTTATCACCTTCAAAGTATGCTCCTTCAGAAACCATACACTTACGCCAACGAATAATCCAATCATCAAAACATTTATTAAACGCTTTTTCCAGAATTGAGTTCAGTTCTCGCCGCGAATTCTCATTTATGTCTTCTACCGAATGAAAACGGGTGCACGTGCCACAAATATATTGTTGGGGATTCCCTGGAAAGCGGAATATCCTTAGGTCGAAGCCTTTTTCTTCGGAATAGCCTAGCGATATTCTCACGAGATTGTTGCTAATAAAAGTAGGCATTTAGGTTCCTTACTTACTTCAATAACAATAATAATAATAATCTTTATTGGAACAAAAATACATTTTACAATTTGATTGCGTACGTAAATAGCTACATTAGTTAGAAACTGTGTCGCAGCTATTAACGCCCACCTCCACGAAGGAGACGACAGAGTTCCAGATCCCAGAGGTAAAAAAAAACAGTAGTCGTTAAAAAAAAAATAACAAATATAAACACAAAAAAAAATGTATTTATTCATAAATAATAATGTATTTATTCAGTGCAATTTCAAATTAGATGATTTCTACACGGTAGTGTAGTTACACTGGATATTATTACGACTTGAATGGTATGACAAAGGCAGAGGATCTCAGGTTCGGTCCACCTTCCAACTGAATCGACATATACAGCGTATAACAAAAAAAAAAATAACAATTGTGTTCGTAAATAAAACTTAAAAACTATGTTAGTATCACTTAGTTCCCATTGCTGGGACACAGGCCTCCTCTTTGTTAGAGAGGCCATAATCCACCATGCGGGCACGGTGCGGGTTGGCAGATGTCACATGTCTTCGAATTATATATCTCTTATAGGTGCACAGCACGTGAGACGGTCAGTAACATCAAGGCGTTGCTGGCCTTCCTTGAGAAGCTGGGGTGGATCGAATGATCGATTTTCCCACCCGTACGCAAAATACGCGCATTGACGTGGAGTTGCGGACACCAGCCCGTGTTACCTATTACCTATTACCTAGGTGCACAGCAAAAAAAAAAAAATGTAAAATCGATAGGCACTTTACTGGACACGATCAACAAATATTTAATTGCCAAACAACGCGAGTCAGTATCGTCTGAGTTAATCCACCAAGACTTGCTTCTATCGGCGTTAAAATCAGAGTGCTTGAATTATTTCAATAATTATCACAGCTACAGATCGAGGCGGACGCACACTGGGGACCGGTAACTGAAAACGTAACCCTTTTCTAATAGACTCCATAAAATAGAGGCTCAAATTAAATAAAGCTAGCGAAACTCCGCAAACGGGATGGGTATCGATACTCGTATCCAAACAAAATCAAACAAAAATGAAATTAATTTGATGTTTTTTTTTTTATGTCATCGACCGCAGTTAGTGTATTAACTTGAAATATTAGACGTTTTTTTTTGTGTAAACCTTATATATTTGTGATTGGTATCAATATCTAAATTCGATAAATCATATTTTATCAACTCATACTTCAAGTAACAACACTACCAGAGGTCGTTGACCCTTAAAAAATATCAAATCTTTTTTATATTTATTTTATCGTGTTTAGTTATCAATAACCATCACGTCTGCAGAGTTCCGCTAGCTAATTTAATTTGACCCTGTATGTGATTCTTTTCTGCAGTAGAATAAATAAGTAGCCATTTTTTTTTTCAAATGTCAAATGTTTGTAGACTGTACGTATTTTACCACGTGTTGTAAATAGTACGTTAGCAGCTTATTTTACCAAAGCATTATAATTTCAGTTACCACAACGCACCTTTCAGAACATACAATATTATCCGAACCGCGACCTTGCGTGATAAATGGCTGAAAGTCAACATGTTCTCATTTCACTTTCAAACTACAAAGGTTAAAAAAAAAAATAATACTGCATAAATTACTTACCTATGAATATAAAAATGCCAAAAGTCTAGGTTCTATCATTTCTGAGAGGTGTTATTTCTACATTTCAACAAATTATTTTTAGGTTTCATTTACAAATTATTGAAAATCTGTAATGTAGAAAGTTAATTAATTTTAACTCGATCAAAGTTATTTTGTAAAATATGCAGTTTCTGCAAGTTTCTTATGAACTAGATTTTGTCATTCAAAAAAGGATTTTTAAAAGTAACTGGCCATTTTTATTTTCCAAACATATAAATAGACTGAATTTAAACAATAGGGCTTAGGCATTAAGGTCGTACCTATTCATAAATATTGAATATAAGCCATAAAACTCTAGGTCATAACTTTTATATTTTTTCAGAGCTGTAATTTCTAGATTTTAACTAATTCAACTTACACATTTCTGAAATCTGTAATGTACTTATTAAACTCGGTGAAAGTTATTTTATTGCGTATAATTATAAGTTTTTCATAGACCTTTAAAAAAAGATTGTTAAAAAATAACTGGCCATTTTTATTTTGGTTCTCGAAACATAAAAATAGATGAATATCAACAACTAGCTGCACCTCGAGGTCGAACGACTGTCCATCACTTCATCTTCTATTGCAATAATAGACACACTATATGAACTTTTTTAATAGACAGTGGCAATGAGGTTTCATGTTAGAAATCTAAGCCCCCTTTATTCATGCAAACTTGACATTTATAAACGTTTTTGAAACACTAGCTGCCCTTGTCATTTCCATGTCAATGAAGAAAAAGGGCAATACGATATCGCCTCTCTGCGAGGTTAACGTGATATTTCAAAAATTGCAATTTTTAAGAGATGTCACGTTGTCACTGCAAAGAGACGATATGAGGGACTATAACACCATTTTAGATAATAATTTGTTAATGAATAAAGATGTCAGACGTCCTTTTGCCGCCTTTTTCGACACCCTTAGATTAATTTAATATGTAGGCTATTATTAGGACGAATTTTCGTCTAAAGGCGCCATAACCATAACATTAAGAATATAAGTGCAACGAATAACGTCTGTAGTAATATGAATTTATATGACTAGATGAAGTTTACCCTGAATTACGTTTCTTATCTACTTAGCGAAATCTTAAATTTACTGACAAACTAAACCGGTGGGTCTAGAAGCTTGAAATTTTGCACAAGTGCGTTATAATGAAAGGGAGCACTAAGTATGGATTTTAAAATCCCCTAAACGCGTTATACAGGGTCAAATTAATTTAGTTAGCGAAACTCCGCAGACATGATGGGTATCGATATCTAAACACAATAAAATTTTGTCTCCTTTACTCTTTCACACGCTGTCTACATCTCTCTATGTAATGTCCTATCGCAGGTATGCTGGAAGAGGTTTCTTAATAAATAAGCATCACCTTTGTACCTATTTTTCTGTTCTATTTTTTCTTGTCTGTTTATATACGTGTGTACATAAATGGTAAAACAGAAAAATAAAAAATAAATAAAAAACAAACAATAAAAAACATATTTTCTCAACTCATAATTTAAGTAACAACACCAACTGGGTCGTTGACCCAAAGAAATGATCGTCAAATGTTTATTTTTATTTTGTCGTGTTTAGATATCGATACTCATCACGTCTGTGGAGTCTCGCTAGCTAATTTAATTTGACTTGTATAGGGGATGGTTGTAATTATCACCGATGTATCACCGCACGGCTTGTACTGTAATAACGTACAATTTATGATTTCATATTATTAGAATTACGGTCAAGAGTTACAGGCAGAACTATTGGTAAAACAAACTTTCAACAATACTATATGTATAGACTTGCAGAGAAATTATTGCTGTTTCATAAAGTTTAACAAGTTTGAGCTCCATCAAGCAATCTTGCACCTCTACGCTCAAAATCAAATCGTAGCAGAGAGCTACGAGTAACAGTAAATGCTACGCTGGGTAGGCGGCGCGTACCAGTAGGTCAATCGTGAAATAACATGGATTCATTTTAATTAAAATATCTCGTAATTGAGAAGTATTTAACTAGGTTTTAAATGGCATTGGATTCGTATCGATAGTCTGTATTGTGCTAATCTACTGCAGCGGGTAATCGAGCGAGTGAATCGGAAACCGTAGCAGATAACATGTTATAGACATGTTGTGACATGTTGTATGTTGCAGATAGATATAATGTACATGATTTCACATAATTTGTATTCGCGAGTTATTTGCCAAAAATGTAAACAAATATGAGTTTATGGAAAAAAATAACTTTAAATCCTACACAATACAACTTCAAACATTTTTATATTTTTTTCAATCGTGCTAGTCGCTCTGAAATGAACTTAATCACTATTAAAATAAAATTGATATTTATTCAACTTGGAATAACATAAATTTGAATAGACTTTAGAAACATATGTGCTGATCGACCAGCAGCGCCCTTCCACTTTAGCACTAAACTTAGTTACAATACCGATAGGTCATGCTAAAGGTATTTCGGGTTCTCTAAAAGCTACGCGCGCAGTGACGTAATTGGTCTTAGCAGCGTAAAGTTTTACCAGCTCCCAGCGGCTTCGAGTAGCACGATATTTTTGCCCGTTAGTGTTTGTGAATATCAGTTAGCTGTGGTATGCCTTAGTTAGATAGACTCGTATTTACAAGCTTTATTAAATAAATAAATAATTGTACTGGATATCATCCATGTGGATGATATTCAGTATCCAATTTCAACCTCTTCTTACTGTTGTTCAGTATAATATGGTGTAGGGTATGATAACCTATATAATCAGACATGGACCTGCAGTGCTATTCTGTAAAAATCTCACCGTAAGAACTTAGGTGAAGTGAGCGGGAAGTGAGCTCTGTCATTCCGTAATGGTAGATATTGACACTATTAAGTGCTCACTTCACTTATGATTTCACGCTGAGACTTTTACAGAATCGACCGGCTGTACCCTAATTGCACATGAATAACCTTTTATTCATGTGTTGAAACTTAACTGTTTATAACAAAATACTGCAACAGCACCCTAATTGCGTAACACACTATTACTCTCAATTTGAATCATTTTGAAGCATATTGCAAATCCATTGCTCCATATGTTCGAAAAATGTGTCTGCTCAACAACGTAAATAACGCAATGAATGTTGTTGAACTGTCAAAATGAAACCCATTGCTACTGACAGTGTGTTACGCAATTACCCCGTTGTTTAGCATTATCAGCCTATAATGTTTCCACTGCTAGGACACAGGCCTCTTCTCTTCGAGAGGGAGTGGGCTGTAATCTACCACGCGATCCTAGTGCGGGTTGCTAGAGGTCACATGTTTTCGATTTTTTGGGTTCTAGGTCGTTCCTCACGATGTTTTCCTTCACCGTTTTGAGAGCCGTTGTGATGAAATAATCTACTCAAAGTAAAGTGCCTGTCGACATTCGAACCTACGAACAACTCGTGAGTCGAGGCCCTTACCACTGGGCCACCACTACTCTCGGTGAACAAATGGTTGAAAAATGAAAGACCAAACTTATGCGCACCAACATTCCAAGTTTCTAAAGAGGGCCAAGTCCTATGCAACGTGCTCGTAATGCCAACGTCAATATAAAGGCATGTTGGATGAATGCCGACGTCACTAAGTCGGCATTTGTATGAAACACAGTTATGTTCCTTTCGCCCCCTCTGACGTCACGACTCTCGGGTTTCGCATCTGAACAGATTCTGTTGCTTTCGTTCATTACTGCACGCGTGCTTATATTGACATGAATAAAATATTTGCAGACTAGAAACTTGGGAATGTGTTCTTTTTTATTGCATCTACATTAAATTAAAATATGTGTATAAGGGCTGATGAGGGGCCCGTGGCTAAATAATAACAGCCGCACAGGTCGATCGATCAGGTCAAGCTACGCTTGCCGCGGTTGGTCTGTGGATGGGTGACCGTCTTTACATACCGAGTCCCCTCCGTGCCTCGGAAAGCACGTTAAGCCGTTGGTCCCGGCTGTCATTCGTAGATCTTTGACAGTCGTTACGGGTAGTCAAAAGCCCGAAAGTCTGACAACCAGTCTTACCAAGGGGTATCGTATTACCCAGTAACTGGGTTGTGTAGGTCAGACAGGCAGTCGCTCCATGTAAAATACCGGTATTCAGCTGCATCCGGTTAGACTGGAAGCCGACCCCAACAACCCAACATAGTAGGGAAAAGGCTAGGCCGATGATGATGATGTAATAGGGCTGATTTTACCAAAGTCAGATAAGTTTTATCCGTAGAATAAAATTGACATCTGACAGTTATAGTATGAAAAGACTGTCAATAATTCAAAAGATATTCTCACAATCAGTATAAGACTTATTCCATGTATAAAAGTTGTCTCGTTCAGCCGGTCGATTCTGTAAAAATCTCACCGTGAAATCATAAGTGAAGTGAGCACTTAATAGTATTAATCCCTAGCGAATGACAGCTCACTCCACGCTCGCTTCACCCAAGCTTTCACGGTGAGATGGATACAGAATCGCACGGCTGATCCCATTTTCGATTTCGGAAAATGGGTTCCAAGCAAGGAGTAAGCCTACTCTATGGATTGGCCTACTCGATATAGGACTCTTTACCACTCGGGAGTGTTTAACATTTACATAATATTATGTAGTTAAGTACCTATAGAGAAATATCTGCAGAGGTAGCTATCCACAAAAAATACGTGTATGGAGTTTGTTAAATAGCAAATATCTTAATCTTCCAGTGGATGCAGATGTTTCCACACCGTCAATCCATGGATATTTCATCGATCTTTATGGTCGTATATCACGTTTTATGAGGAAACTTGAAGTGTCGTGTCGATCGAGTTTTTATTGCCGCGAAATACCGTTCAAGAGGAAGTACTAGGAAGAATCTCTTCAGTAAGGAGGGTACTTCTACTTTTATTACACTAGGTACTCCAAAGGGTATTAGGAAATGAAAATGTGATGGAATTTATGCTTAGTTTTTTAAAAATATTATATGTATTGATGTCATATGACAGCGAACATTTTTCCTAACAACATAAAAATAGTGCCAAATGCGAGTCGAACTCGCACACGAAGGGTTTCGTACTACCCGTACAATATTTTACACGACACATATTTTTTAATACTTTAATTAAAACAAAACACGTTTCTTGTATAAAAGAAAATAAAATCAAGTATAAAATTAAAGGGTGTCTCCCCTTTAATTATTATTTTTTATTATTTATTTATTAAATACTTCAAGAACATAAATGTACAGAGGCGGACGTAATGCCTTAGGCATTTTCTACCAGTCAACCTTTGGGTGATGCAGAGACAAACAGTGGTGGGTCTGGGTGCAATCATGAAAATTGAGGAATAAGTATTTTAAATATAAGGATACGCATAAACCTATTAAAACTATAAATATAGTATACACTTAATTACTTATACATATAAGCAAAAATAAAAATACATAATTACATTACAATACAATACATTATTTGTTGTTAGAGCGGACATAGTAGTACCTACTCATTCTGTGAAAATTTCAAATGTCTACCTACGAGTATTACGGTTCTAAAGATACAGCCCTATAATGGACGAACGGACAGCGGAACCTCGGTAATAGGGATCCGTTGGCACCCTCTGGCTACGGAACCCTAAAAATGGCCTCCGTTCATTTTTCATAAAGATATTTATCGTGCCATATATCTTAAACCTATTCTTATATTATCTTGGCGGATATTTTATAAAATCGTTCCTTATAAAAAGCGGGACACGGTGTTGTATTACTAACTGAGGATACAGGATCCTTGGGGCGCTCGTCCGTCTCGCTGTTGCGGCAGATTATCTTTTAAGTAGTCTTAACTTTTGTTACGCATTTGAATTTTTCCTTTTGTATTAAGTATGACGTAATCTCTTGATGATTTCTCTTTGGGATTGCGGTTTGACAAAGTTGTTATGAGTATTTCGCTCTTGTAGTACAGGAACTCCTAATACAGAGCCAAGGTCAGGGCTACACTGATGTTTGTGTCTTAAAGTGAAAACAAATAATTATTATATGTAGTAACAAAAAAAAAAAAATGGCTATGGAAGTTGAGCGAGCATTTAAAAACTATGTGCAAGTCAGCAAGGTTGGTAGTGACCAAGTGAATATATATTAGTATATATTAATGACACACATCAAGCTACTACAATCTGTCAAATTTCTTTAATAGATTTTCAACTTTATCGCTAAATTATTAGGTTCAAAGTTGATTGGGAAAGACAGGTTCGGGTAGCTTGATGTGCTGCTGTCTGTACCTATTAATTACCAAGTGAATATCTATTAGTAGGTACTTATTTATGACCAAGTGTATATTTATTGGTATTTAATTATTAACCCCTGACAAGCACACTGGGCACAAAGTACCCACCCCAAAATTTTTTTTCGTTATAATTCTCCTTATGTATTTAACAAAGGGCTTTCCCATCCAGCAATGTTTTGTTGAGACCTTGAGGAAGCGTGTTCAGTAGCCGTTGGTGAGATTCAGTTGTTACGACGCAGTGAGCGCATAACGTTATGGGTACTTTTAACCCAGTTTGCTAGTTAAGTGTCGTCAGTCAAGTTCAATAGTGTTTTCTCGGATAGTAATAATAATATTCAGTTGTACGTCGGACAAGAAGGTGGCCACGGAATGCTAAATACAGCTAATGTTAACTCAACAATTTTATATAATTTAAATCACGTAGAGAAAAAAAAACCAGATTGAGTTTCATGAAAGAGTTGTCGTTTGAGCTGATAAAGCCTTTATTAATTAGACGCTATGGAATTTCACAATTACGAAAAAACATTAAAACTGCAATAGCTCAACTTCTCAACTATAAAACATCTGCTGTTAATTATTCTGAAGTAATGTCAATACCGAAAACAAGAAGTTCATATTATTGTGTCCGCAGTGTGAACAATCTATGTGTAAAAGACATCGATACCCTATGTGCGTAGAGTGCTGTGACAAAAATTCTACTTAAAATATATGTTTTATGTTTATTTGTATTTTCGTGCTTGAAAATAAAAAATTACAATGAGTAATAGATCTCTGATTTCTTTAAAAACCCGTCTTGTACCTACTTTGTATCTTAAGCTACTTCAATGCATTCAAGTACTAAAATAATTATACTTTTTGAAGCGAATCAAAAAACCGATCTCACCATCTTGTAGGGCGCTTTGTAAGCTTTCCAAAACACTATAATTTTTTAAATTTTAGTCCAACAAAATCAAAGATACGGCACGAAAACGAAAAAATCTCAAAAAGGCGTTTTTGTAGCTTCGATGGTATTTTTATCTATTTCAGTTAGAACCAATTAATTTCACATTGAATTTATTTTATGCAGAATTGTTTGAGATGTAATTAAAAAAAATAAAAAAATCTCTAATTTTATTAGAGACCAAGATATTTGAAAATGAATTGTGTTGGGTACTTTTTACCCTCAATGCCTAAAGAGGTATACTGTTTAGATGTGTGCTTGTCAGGGGTTAATGACCAATTGAATATCTATTAAACTATGTTTGCACGACGAAAGCTTTAATTAAAACGAGTAAGATTTCATAAAAAAACATTAAAAAAGAAAAATCGTTGCCACACGGTGTTTTCAGAATGACTTACAACACACGATGCGAACATAATGTTATGAATAAGTTCCCTTGTGCTACTTTTTCTAGAACTTTTGTGTGAAAATAAGCAGGTGGTACGCATTCCCTTCACTCTTTATTTGGCAGACACTAAACACAAGCCTGAAGTAGGTATTTTTAATTTAGTATTTAGGGCGATGAATTCATTTTGTGTTTTAGAACCCACTCCACTCCACTCCAATCTACTAATATTATAAATGTGAAAGTAACTCTCTCTCTGTCTCTTTGTTACCATTTACGCCATTGGGTACAAGAATATACCATGACCGTTTTTTTTTCTGTGGATAATCTCATGTGTATACTCTGCCTGCAGAGAAGTGAGAATGTAATGTCAGACTCCTACCGACTATCCACTGTTCCTTCCAGTACCTACCACGAGTCGGGGCCCGGAAGATACACGTAAGGGCCCTTTCCCAAGGCAAGCTCCCGTTTTATGCAGGTACGGTTTTTTGCAGGATCCCGTTTAGTGGTGTACGTGTTTAAATATACATATTCACATAAGCATCACTACCACTAAACGGGATCCTGCAAAAAACCGTACCTGCAAATAACGGGATCTTGCCGTGGGAAAGGGCCCTAAATTCGCGCGCACTCTGACATATATGATATGCTACCAGCGGGGTATTTGCGTAATGCACTATCAGTATAGCAATGCGTTTCATTTGGACAGTTCTTCTACAACATTCATTGCGTTATTAACGTTGTTGAGCACATTTTTTGAACATACATAACAAGGAATGGATTAGAAACATCCTTCAAAATTATTCAGATAGTGTGTTACGCAATTAGGGTGGTGGGTCATAGGATACTTTTTATCTCACAAGGAAACCTCGCGAGGTGTCCCTCACCGATTTAGTTGCGGCTTTACTATAATAATCTACATAAAAAATAATGAGATACGTATTTTTTCTTTTTTGCTAACACACGTTTTAAAGGGGTGAAAATCACCCTCAAAGTTCGTACCCCAAAATGATGGTTTGCAGTTTTCATATTTCTAATAATTTTTTTTCAAAATGACTTTAACCATTAAAAAGAACATAAAAATTATAAAAAATACCTTTAATCACATATTTATAAGAATTGTGGATATATGTATATATATTTTTTTAATTAAAAATAACAAGAAATTCATATGTAACTCAAAAACTATTTATTATTTTTTAATGGGACCAATTTGAAGTCTTTCTCGGTGAGGGACACCTCGCGAGGTTTCCTTGTGAGTAGTATGCAGGCTAATTGCGTAACACACTATCAGTAGCAATGGCTTTCATTTTGACGGTTCAATAGAATTCATTGCGTTATTTACGTTGTTGAGCAGACACATTTTTCGAACATATGGAGCAATGGGTAAGCAATATACTTCAAAATGATTGAAATTGAGAGTAATAGTGTGGCTACGCAATTAGGGCAATGGTCCCGTGGTATAATTTTCCGACATCCACGCGGGGTTGCCGCGAGCAAAAAATAGTATTTCATATCACAACCTCAGTTGACATACATTTTCTATGAAGCAGAGGCTTATATCCTTCGTCTACATGTTTGTTTACGTTTGAGAAGTAAATTACTTTAAATCCGTCTCGCGTCAACTTCAAACAGCGCTAACTTGCGCTTAGCGCTGTTTGAAGTTGAATGTCAGATCGCAAGAATTTGCATGTTGATTCACAATTTGAAGAAAGCTGTGCGACTTGCGAGTTGGAATCTGATTAGCGTGCTGAAACTTGAAGGTGAATGAACTGTGATTTATTTATGCAGTTTTTTTGGAGCTTTGTGAGTCGTCAATGCTAATTTCTGATCATTATTCATAATATCAGTCATCATCTGTCTAGCCTTTTTTTTTTCCAACTATGTGGGGTTTTAATCTACCTAGGCAAAAAAGGCTATAGTCCTTATAAATATAAGGACTAGTCTAGAAAATAAAACAAAATTGATATTTTGACTAAGTTTCCGTTTGTTATTTTATTTTGACACCCCACAAAATAGTAATGTTTTGACAACTAAAATACTAGTTTTGAAATTATATAAAATGATTAATAGAATTAGCATAGAAAATATTATTAAAATCTCGATTATGATTGTAAATGTTAGATAAGTCAATCCCTAGCATCAGTAGGATGACACTGACAGCTCACTCCACGTAAGTTTTCGCGGTGAGATTTTTACAGAATTGACACGCTGAATCGCGATTGCGAGGTATCGCAGGGAGGTATCTTTGGCATGTAATTACCTAAGAACCTGTACCTCAGGCTAAACCTAGGCCCTTGTCCGCATCTTTTTATTCATATTTTTTTTAGTATCATTGTCTGAATGTAAAGAAGTATAGTCTGTTCCAAAAGTATAAGAATTAGAATTATTATTATAATTGTTATTATTTGGGAAGAAGTACTCGTATTGACTTCTTCCCACCATTATTGTTTAAATAACATTATTATATTGTAATTGAGAAATCATCAACGAAAATTGAGGATAAAAATTAACCTCAATTGTCAAATGAAAAATATCTTTAAAGTGATTTAGAATTAGAATTTCCGCTTAAAGTATTCAAATAATCAAATCAAAGCACTCAGTTTGCAAGTGGCACTACAAATTGGCATCCACAGTCGTGTTGTCAGTCGTTTCCATTTGTTTACATTTCATCGAATACTTTTGGAACAGACCATAAGTAAGAGGTTATTAGTCTAGGACCTGGGACACGACGCCGAGACGCTGGCAGTTCTGGTTTCCGTTCATTACGAGCCGGAATAACGATTTTGGCGGAATCGTGTACCTACAGGAATCGGTGCCCGTAAATCCCAGCCTTACCTACTTGTCCCAGTTTCGTTGACAACAATTCGTATTTATGGATAGAAACAAACATGTCATGAACAATAATTGTGATCTTTATCAAAGTGTTATTACTGAGGTATCAAGGTTGCTCACCCGTGTTGGCACTACTAGGAACACATAGTACCGAATGACCTATTCAATTTTTGATTAGGTAGTTTGTATTTAAATCGATAAGTTGCTTCGACTATCTGTTAGGAGTGCGGCTAGATTGAACATCAACTAGACTTTGTTGGTAGAGATATTGTGTTAGGATTTGTGTTTACTTAACCCTTAAATGCATGATTTATTTTATCGTATTGCAAAAAATGCTATTGTATAGGTATTTGTCTATAGAATTTAGATAATAAATATATAATAATTATACACTAATATTAATATTCATAGAGTATATATATTGTTTTGACAAAAAGAGGTGCGTTCAGAAACTCACAGCTATCACAATCTTAAAAAAATTAAATGACGTAGTTTGTTGCCAAATGGCAACATTATGCATTTAAGGGTAACACATTGAACGCCATGGTGGTCACCGGTGAGTGACAACAATTATTTTAGTTAATTCTTTGAATAGTAATAAGAAATAATTATTTAGAGTGGGGTTTTTGACTATTTTGAACCGTATGAGCCAATAAGATATAACGTGTAAAATTTGCCGAAGTCGCGAATCAGCGTCAGCCCATATGGAAAGTTCAGTGGTGGCATAGTATAAAGAGGGGAAGTAGGCTATCTCCGGCCCAATCCGCGATATAATTGCCTACTGTCTTAGGGTTGTCACTTTTAGGAAAATTTTAATTCAGTGCAAACCAACACAGAAATGTAAAACAAATACAGAAATGTATTCAATATTCAGAGCAGTATTATTTATAAAAAAAAGGGATAAAATAAACCGGCGCGCGGCGGGGCGGTGGGGGCGCGACTGTCCGCTCTGCGTCAGATTCGGTTGTCGCCCAAACCGCTAACAAATATTTATAGACTAAGAGCTCGTATATCATATATATCATCGTAAAAAAAAAAATACAAAAAACTGACTAGTATAATTATATACTAGTCAGTTTTTTGTATTTTTTTTGATAGGCACAATGTAGTATTTGTACACATAAAGGACCATATTTATTTTTATTTTTAATTAATACAAACATATCTATTGAATCACACATTTATTACAAAATTACAAATTAGCTACAGAAAAATACTTTCTTCGGTTTCGACTATTACGAAACGCCTTGTTATTAAACTTTAATGTGTAATATATCCGCATCCTTATAAATAACTTTTGCAAATATAATTTCGGAAAGCATGGGCAGGGCGGTGAAAAATGTAAATTTTTTATTTGTTCATAAACAAAAGCCGCGACGCGCGAACCTCGTGCGGTGTTAGCCCCGGCTGGCGCTGTTAGAAACGGGTCGAGATTTTGTTTAAGTGTGCGTGCGGCGACGCATAGATACTTTGGCGCACACATACAAGCCGCGCGTGGTGCGTTTGTATGAAGATAACTTACTTCCCCTCTTTATACTTTGGTGGTGGTCAGTGGCGGTCTCCGGTGACCACCACTGCGTTCAAAGTGTTAAACCGGGAGTGAAAGTACTTATGTCTCGTAAAAACCAATGGATGACTTCATTGTTTTGCAAATAAGGAGGACTGATAGAATACTGTTAAAATTTCGAGTCACACAGGGCGTCGTAATGGGTTTTACCGCTAAAAGCCATCGATCAAAGTATTATATTTTGATCGAATAAAAGCGATCTAATAAATAGAGAGAGACGGAGTTCAAAATAACGCAAACTCGATCGATAGTTCCACACATTTCTTGTTCACAGGACCTTAAACGGTTCCATTTATCTAAAATGGTTTACAATACTAGGCTGATACGACAACGGGAAATGAACAGCTCAACAAAGCATGTTTCCGTTATCCACACACCCCCGCAAACCACTCGGGACGAGCTTGCATTTTGAATAACGGAATCTCGTAGAAATATCCTACAAGGTCCTATTCTTGTAATATTCTATGCATATTAAAATGTCTTGCACGTTTTCCGCCCCACAAAGTCGGTTGCATTCTAAGTGGTATCGACATATGCCGCGTATCCGACACGCCTCGGTTAAAAAGATTGCAACAATGGGCGATAAGCGACAGTCTGCGGTTCGCATTTAGACTTGAGATTATGATTATGCATTTTTTTTTGTTATGAAGTTTTGAGGCAGTTTTCGGCTTTTATGATGATTGTTCTATAGTATAGGTTAGCCCACCTAGTACGTTCACGGGCGTTTGAACTAAATGGCAAAGTACAGGAGTGAGGATTTTTCATTAGGTTTTAATAGGCTCGCCCCCTAGTAGGCATATGTGCCTTAAATATAAATGGCAAAACTATATGGAAATGTCTACTCACACTTCTGCCAAACCTTTTGTGGAGTACATTCTGTTTCTTAGAAAATTATATTCTTCTACAGGATTTAGGACTAAAGTAAAGTAAAACTTTAAAGAGACTTTCTAGAGATTGCCTTTTTGTACTTCGGAAAAGAAGCATTGAACATCTTATTCGGCTTATTTTTCTCCGTTAGTTTTTGCTCCTTCGCCCGCCCTGTTGAGCACAACTAATGCAGATAAATATAGGCCATTTATTTTCTTGAGTAGGCTATTATTTCCGAACAACCTCCGGGGGAGGAAGATGAGCCGAAGTGGCTCGATTATTTATTTTTATAAATACTTTAGTACAACATTCTTGCTCAATTTATTATTTCCAATCATTTTCTATAATTCTATTCGCTGTATATAACATACTTAAAGGCACGAACGAAACAAATTTAATGAACCGTGTATTATTTTCTTGGCATTATCTTTTCTATGTCTACAACGTGTAACGTTAAATGCGCAAAACCTCAGACACCCCAACTGATTTTTAATTCAATTGACCTATTTCAGAGAGAAAATAAGTCATTAAAAAAATTGTAAAGCATTTATGTGCTGTTTTAGTTTTACTGGCCATTCTGATCGTTTCTTCCGTCTGCGACAACGCTTTACCGAGGGAGGAGTAATCACCGGGCCGCTGCGCCGCGCTGACATTGGGTTGCTTGACCTATTAATAAATAGACACGGCAACGTTTTTAATGAAGATTTTTTGGAAAATGTTGCCTATATTAAAAGGTGGTTCAATTAATTCTGCTCGTTATTCTGATCAAACTATTTTTAGGTTTTGCGCATTTAACGTTACACGTTGTATACATATTTTACACTAGCTTCGTCCGCGTGTGATTTCGGCCCCCACCCACGGCATCGCATCGCCAGCCTATGACCTACCTACTTCGTTTTCGGTTAGCGTTCTCTCCGACTTACTCTTTTTGCTCGGCCACTAAGGGTCCTTGCGTAATGTTAAATAGCCTATAGACTTATCAAATTTTTCAAATCCGACTGGTTGTTCCAGAGGGTAGCGCGTTTAAAGAAACCAACTGTTTTTTTTTTTTAAGTATTTACGCGTCTGCTGTCTGTGACCGCGTTACGCAACGGATTTGATGTGGTTTTCACCATTTTTATTACAGAAGGTTTATAATATGTATTAGGTATCTACTTAGTACTTTAAAATTAAATTAAATTAAAAAAAATCTCGATGTTATGTCAAGTCGTAAAAACCGTGCGAAGCAGGGTCAAGCTAATAATAAATTCTGTTGTTATATGAAGTATATTTTTCTAGATGAGTTTTAAGGCTGGCAGTAATTACGTGCCGGACAAATTTTGTAGGGGCGAAAATAATGTTTACTACGCGGACGAGTTGGGAAGTCGCGTCGTGTGTATGACGGCGCTACAACAGTGTGTACTGCCCTAGTTTGGTAAATTAATTCTTTCTTTTGAGCTTGGAGGATTTAATTTTTATTAAAATTGTGTCTTCTATCCCAGACAAGATTACTATAGACAAAATTCACATGGAAAGGTTTACATCTTTAATTGACTACTTTTAAAAACAAAACTAGATACTTACTTAATTTCCCAACACTACTCACTTGTCTTTGTGACGCCATCAGCTGGTCCTTTAATTATCTTCAGAGCTCTTTTTAGTGTAAACTTTAATGTAAAGTGTTCATACCACAAATTCAGACACAGTGTTCAACAGTGGGGGAAAACCACTCTCCAACCGACTTATTAGTCGAAAAGCAAGCGAAAATCTTATTCATACCATCAGACTGAAGAAGACGAAGATCACGGCGTCATCACGTCTCCGCCGGCTGTCACTGAAAACTCTGTCTCACATAGGGTCTTAGCATTATGCTAAACACGACTGACGCATATTTTCCCCCAACTTTTGCGTTTGTGTCATTTTTGCCGCAAATAAACGTATTTTCTTTTTATAATTTAAATGAGAACTGAGCCAGATATTAATGTCTCCACTGCTTGAAGGTACTCGCAATTTATGTTTTTCAGGTGTTTACTTCATCTAGCTTTACCACAAGTATGATGAGCACAATACAGATAGGCACTGTTTTGTTCACATAAGTACCTAATAGACTCCACGTCCGACATAAAAACGAGAGTAGAGAAAGAAAAAAAAAAAAAAAAGGCAATACTGACCAGAACATTTTTACGATGACTCAACATTACTAGGTCAAAGAAATCCAAGCGTTGCATCATCGATGGCGTACTCTCGTATAGTTCTGCCCTGAAGACTATAACAGTATTAAATCGTTGACCCAGTTAATCCTATGCCATGGATCGTAAATTCAGTTGATGGATATAAATAAATTATCCCTGTTAGTTAAAGGGGACAACTAACCTACAAGTACAGATGGCAGGAACATCAACGCGTAACCTGCACCCTAATTGCGTAACACACTATTACTCTGAATTTGAATAATTTTGAAGCATATTGCCAATCCATTGCAACGGCTTAACGTACTTTCCGAGGCACGGAGGGGGTCTTAGTATGTAAAGATTGTCACCCATCCCCGGACCAACCGCGGCAAGCGTACCTTAACCTGATCGATCGACCCCACCCTTCCCAAGAATGTAGTCAAATTTGTAATATATTTCGAGTCAATGAACAGACAGTATCTACTATAAAATTTTGTTGGATTGGTAATAAATCTCCGAGGAATTTTCTCCTGAGGATTTCCACTTTCTGATTTTCGCCAAATAGACAGCTTTTAATAAAAATATATAGTGAGACAAAATTATGTGAGCCAACATTCTCATACTATTATTTTTTTTAAGTAAGTATTTTGTTTATGGCCTGTTGCAATATCGAAATTGGCATCATTCCATTTATGAAATCACTAAGAATCATAGAGCATGAACGCATGAACCTAAAGGTGTTGCAAGTCGATTCAAGTCTTTTCACTTTGCCTACTAGCCCAATGCTGTGAGTTAGTCGAGTCGAGCAGTTTGTACTAAATTGAGTCGTCGTCCAATGGGGCGTAAATAAACGAGGAAGCTTTCATGTCACACACGGCCGCGGCCGCTGCAGTGGCCTTGAACTGCATTCGTATTGTCATGCCTCACGGCACCTGTTTACATTTTTAAATACCCACTCCTAACAACAAGCCTTTGTGCTAACAATAGAAACCGTTTCAACAAAGACATTGGCGCCGATGCCCTTGTGAACAAACTAAACTAAATTGAAGTTCAGTGCATCTTTTTTTTTCTATTTCATTAAGAAAAGGACAGAAGATAAATATTAGTTTAGCCCTGTCAAATTAAGATACTTCATATACATGTTTAGACGTGGTTAATAAATCTGCTACTAAAAATACGTCAGTTTACGTCAGGCGCTGACTAATTTGACAGGACTAAACTAATATTTATCTTCTGTCCTTTTCTTAATTAAATAGAAAGAAAAAGATGCACTGAACTTAAATTTAGTTTAGTTTGTGAACAAGGGAATCTGCGCCATTATCAATATATCATAGGTAAGGAGGTATGTCACTTCGTACACGTGTCGCTGAAGATTTTTGTAGCCTTGACAAAATGTTTCCGTCTGTGACGTCAGTTAATTGGAGGAAGTAAAGCGCAAACTGCTGGAAACTTTCTGAAATTGCTAGCATTTTTAGTAAGAATAAAATATTATCAAACAGAAACCTATTAATGTTTTTAACTTTTTTGTATTTAACTTACTTGATAGACAAGAGTATCAGTCTACTTTATAAAAAAAATAAATTTTTTTTTGAAATACACTGAATTGAACGCAGGCCACTTCCCGTCAAGAAACATTTGAAAAACCATTAAATGTTTCTTTTTTTTTCTGCTAATGACTTTTAAATAACATTTTTTTTATCGAAACCAGCAGGTGTTTCAAATTAATTATTTATTTATATAGGTATACTTTATTGTTGTTATTGTTATAAAATCGTGATAAAATTGTCACGTGCCTTTATAATAACGTGATTTTGTTATCTATTTTATGTACCTAAACATTATAAGCATGTACCTACTATAAGAAACTAGCGACACGCCTCTGCTTCGCATGGTTTTTGCGACTTGACAAAACGTTGAAATTTCTGTATTATCAGTAAGTTTAATACACATAAACCTTCCGGAATAAATTCGGTAAATAATCGTGACAGCCGTTTCGTAGTTTAGAAGAACAACGCGGTCCCACAGGCACGAAAATTTACTTAAATTTATAATATGTAGGTATAGGAATAGACTAACAATTCATAAATCATAGAAACCATATACCAATAGTCGCTTTTGCTACCACATGCAGTTTGCTCCATATTTAACATTTAAGCGGCTCTTTTTCAGGCTACATAAAACATTACGTAGATGCCTGTTACGAAACATGAATGGAGCCCAGATCCCTCAAAAACATAAAATACTCTTATGTAATACCTCATTTGATACCTGTCCAGGACAAAAGCAACTACGTAACTAATTGACCAAACTAAATAGTCCGTGTTACGTGATCGGGGCTTTCATTCTAAATACAATTGGTACTAATATAATTTCTCTGGTTGGCACGGATAGAAAGAAAATCTTTAGCTGTTCGTTGCTAACGTAATCGCACATACACACGTATATGTAGTCTGCATGTACCTTCCAATGTAAGAGTTCAAGGGCAATGCAGTATAGACATGCGACACTGGTCGAAAAAGCATATCATCTGGGAAAATAAGTTTTCAAAATCGTGTATTTTATTACTGAGAAAAGAATACAGCGATTGAAAATTCATTATACTTCGCCGAAGCTCCATTGTATGTGTAAATGGCTTGATTTCACAATAAAGAAGTAGATAATATTCTTTCTTTATTTATTCAGTAGTTTTATTTGATTGGTTCGGAGTGTTGAAACAGGAATAACTACAAAGATTTGCCAACTAGTTTCCAAATCACAAGGCTAAATATTTGATAAGCAAATTACGAGTACGTTGTCAACTCATTCAACATTTCTCAGAATATACCATTATGACCTGTTAAAGTCCAAAAAGCATTATTCAAGTAGTGGAAACGTAACTTTTGGTACAAAAGCTACCAATATTTCATGTTACATAAAGAAAGAAAAATATTGTATTTGGTACACGCACAGGAAATACAAACATTAAAAAAAGAGCATTCAAAACAAAAAAAAAAACACAAGAAATCACAATAAAATTAGATTAAAAACAAGAAAAAAAGGCCTGTGTGAGGTCAAAAAGGCTTCTATCTCAGCGTAATGCTACGATATTTAGAAAATATTCTGGTTTTCATAGTATAATACTTTATATTCTACTGAATACCAAGAAAAAGTACACGTTTGAACTAGGAGTTATAGAGCCTTATTTACTGACCAAGCCATGTGTTCTGCTGAAAAATATTGACACAACTAGGGCATGACTACGACCCCCATGAAGAATGGGACAGCAGTCAGTTTCTACGGGTTATAAATTTAAGTAGATTGTACTTCTAACCCAGTCGGGTGCGGCAATGCGGTCAAGGGCATACAGACAGAATATTCCAGAAATTAAGCAAAATCTAGATAGGTACGGGATTGTCTGTAAGATTAATTTGGTTATTTCATATTTTAAATACAAAATTCATTCATTTATTCAAATTAGGCTGAGAATCCACACCCTTGGCATAAAAAGATGTTTTAACGGCCTTAACTTGAGACAAATACGTTTCAGAATTTCGAGAGTGCCTTGATTCGAATACTACCTATTTAGTTTATTCCACTGGCGAACATAGAGTTAACGGAAATTGAGGCCACAGATGTTAGAATTATTTCTATATACCGGATAATAGACAGCGTTCTCGAAATTGAAACTATGATCAATACCTATATAATAAATCTCGAAACAGCTGGTTGACACTTCCCGTGACCAAAGTACCGACTTTTACCTTGGCCAGAGGCTAAGCATTGCCATACAACGTCGTAATGCCGCCAGCCTCAGACGACATCGATGCGGATGAATTTTTCGACGCTATGTTGAATCATGTAATTACAATAATTCATTATTTTATTTATTCGGGAAAATAAACACTTATACATTAAAATCTTATACTAAGTTACAAAGACAGAAGACACACACACGCATTATTTTTATTCTGATCAAAATAAATTAATTCCTATACATATCAGATATTGTGTCTACCTCGATGGCAATGCCTTTCATTTTGACCGTTCAACGACAATCGAGATTGGTCGTGTGTTACGCAATTAGGGTGCCGATCTAGGCGAGATACATAATTTATTTATCCATCATCATCATCATCTGCCTAGCCTTTTCCCAACTATGATGGGGTCGGCTTCCAGTCTAACCGGATGCAGCTGAATACCTGTATTTTACATGGAGCGATTGCCTATCTGATCTCCACAACCCAGTTACTGAGTAATACGATAGCCATTGGTTAGACTGGTGGTCAGACTTTCGGGCTACTGACAATCCGTAACGACTGTCAAAGATGCACGAATGACAGCCGGGACCAACGGCTTAACGTGCTTTCCGAGGCACGGAGGGGTCTTGGTATGTGAAGAAGATGGTCACCCATCCACGGACTAACTGCGGCAAGCGTAGCTCAACCTGATCAATCGAGCCGTGCGGCTGTTATTACTTAGCCACAAGCCCCTCCTTATCCAATAATATCAAAATGTTTATTACGGAGTTGTACTTACCAAAAGAATAACAAATGATGGCATTGTATCAGTCATGTATCAGTCCTCAGTCGTCATCACGTTGGTATACCTACTAGTTACTGTTGAAATATTTAAATAGTAAACAATGCAGCATTGTTTACTCGGTCGAATTAAGCGTGCGGTATGCAGTACAGTTGGGTAATAGCGTAACTCGTTTACGACCCTTTTATTCCTTTGCAGTGCATCGTTTCGATTTATTTACTGAATGTGTCATTATCCACGTGCATTCGAAACGTGCTGGCTTTTACAATGCTTTGCAGATACTATTCGTGTAATAACGGCTAGTCCGTTACACATAAATTATTTTTGTTTGGCTAGTCCATAAATAAACTTTTAGATGGATGGTGCTCATTTTATTGCAAGTTTACGTAGTCGAGGGTGATGTGCATAAAGGGCATGGTCTGCTATCCAATAGTCATATTTTATATAACGGACGCTGGGTTTGAGGAAGGACATATTTTAAGGGATTGTAGTAGGTACTAACGAAGACAGAAGTGCATGGAGAATTCCAAACCAAAATCGTTTGTACTGGGTTTCATCGCCTTAATAATATGTCTTGGATGACATAGATGGCGCTAGTATAGTAGTTGGATTGGAAAATATACATCTCTCGTTAAAGAACATTATCTTGTTTTTTGCTTGTTACAATATTACTTAATTTTAACACAAATTCTCCTACGACATTGCAAACCTTATAAAGCAAAGCACGTAATAACTAGGATTTGAACTCGGTGGCATAAAATTTACCGACACCATTAGCCACTGGACCATCGCGTCATTATGCAATGAGTTGAAATTGTCCTACTCTTTGTTATATTGAAGTTGTTTAGCAACTTTAACCCGTATCATAAATCTCAAAAGAATTGAGGGTAGTTTAATATTGACTGCATAACATTTAAATCTTTTTGTTCCATCATAACGTTCTTTACTATCTTTGAGTGAGTTCAGTTACGATTGCGTTTAACAAGTTTTTAATATTTATTTTTATCATGAGTTCGCGTTCAAATATTGATATGGCTACGAGGGCCCAAATAATAGCATTGCATAATCAAGGCTTCAATTATTCTGAAATTTCGAGAGAAACTGGCTTAAACGTAAGTAATGTTTTAAAATCACTGTTCGTTATTTATTTTATTATCCATGGTTATCGATACACGAAAATAATAAATAATATATTTCCCTTATAGGTAAAGACTGTCACTTTATGGATAAAGCGGTTTCAAGAAGAGGGTTCGTTGGAACACCGTAGTAGATCTGAAGACGCCATATTGACTCAGACCAGCGTCAACTTATGGTGCAAGGTTATGAGGAAAATGGCTTTACACCAACAAGATATTACTCAGAGTTGTTTGATACATCTTTGCGGATGGTGTGTCGTGCTCTTCATAGTGAAGGTCTGCATTATCGTCGACATGCTATTAAGCCATTGCTAACCGAAGCTAATAAAAGAGCACGATTGGAGTTCGCTTTGAAATACAGAAATTTCGACTGGAGCTGGAGTGATGAAAAGACTTTCAAGCCTAGCCAGCACGGGCGAGTTAGGTTGTGGCGTAGGAATAATACGCGTTATGATAGTGATCACGTTGTGCCTAACTCTGAATCCGGTCGTATAACAGTGAACATTTGGGGATGGATGAGTGTTGCAGGACCAGGAGAACTTACTGTAATACCCAGTCGTGCAAACAGTGTAAACTACATAGATGTGCTGAATGACGTCATGTTGCCCACCGTGCAGAGTGTTTTTCCTGTAGAAGACATGCCAGTGATAACGTTCGTGCAGGATAATTGTCCTATACACCGTTCCATAATTGTGCAATAGTGGTTTAGCCAGCAATCGGACATACGGATTATTGCTTGGCCTGCGAGATCGCCAGATTTAAACCGCATTGAAAATGTAATCGATCAAAATGGCGGGTAACGAAATATTAAAAAAAGAATATAAAGTGTTGACTATTGGATTGAGTAATAACAAAGACCGGGGTAGCTATAATTTATTTGATAAATTACAGTGATCAAATTTAGTGTAAGTGGAATAAATTTATTCACTACTTTATAACAACAAAATGTTATTACACTAATGATTTTGATTTCTTATATAATATAAGAAATTAAAATAAAAACAATATAAATATAGATTCCTGTCCAATATAATAAATTATTTATTTATTATTATAAACAACTCGGTCCCAAAATGACAGCTATAACCCGGTCTTACAATTGTTATTGATTTTAGGTTTAGCTTCAATTTCTTCCTCGTTCTGGAACGAATACTTAAGCTTAATGGACCTTAGTCATAACATAATGCACAAATCAATCATTATAGTCAATACCACTAACCATAATTATGCAAAACGTAATATTTTTATAATTTATGAGTAGGTAAAATATTTATTTACAGAACTAAGGTTGCATATATAGTGAAAGCTATTATAACATTAGGTAAATAAAACTAAATAATAGAAGAATAGCACAACGCAGTTTTGATTTAGGATACTTATAATATCTATTATACAGTTTTACTTTTTTAATGTCTTCCATTTTGTAATAGAGTTAATCAGTTATAAATTTTACTTGTATTTCTCATAACAAGTGAATTAAATAATTGTCAATTGGGTGTAAAACTGTTAGGTTAGGTTATACACTGTATAAGAAAGAAAGAAATAAAGAAATTGTATTCTTCTTTGAGAATTAAATGTCTTAAACTATAATATCACTAAAATAGTTTCATTTCTTATCCTTTACGAGAATTAAACTTAGTAAATCTTAATCTGTAAGAAAAATGTATCTAAATCTTCTTACATAAATGTTTCTTACTAATAATACTAATACTTACCACCAATTATGAAATGAATTTATATATTTATATAATGTTATATAAATAGTAGTATATTATGCCTTTATTCATTTATACATCTTATACCTCATATTTTTTATATTATTTATAACAAAAAATAAAATAAAAAAACGTTTAAAATATTTAAAAAATAGAATATAAATTATATTATATAATAATTAAATATAAAAAAGTGAAATGAGAACTGAGTTTCGAACCGGTGCCCTGTGGAATGAGCTCTGTTATTCCGTCATGCTTATCTACGTGAGCTACCGTTCTAATTATTAAATTGGGCGAAAATAAGAGCTGCTTTGTGAATGTAGGGATTTCTATTATTTATGATCTACGCCATCTGTAGTCGAATTAACTAATATGCCAATTGGCTTATTTGGTTTGGTTTGGTTTAGATGGCGCTGTATTAAATACTCGGAAATAAGAAAATAAAATAATTTATGTTTATTTGAATATAAATATATTATTATTTCTTAGTAATTATTTTAGATATTAAAAACCTTATTATGTGCCTCTGCATAATAAGGTATTAAGCTTTGCAGTGTTATTTTCATGTTTGAACAGCGCCATCTAGCCGTCTCTTCAAAAGTAATGAAACGTAATGCAAAACCTCACAGTCAAAAGTCGACCTTAGGCTCTCCATGCACTTTTGTCTTCAATAGTACCTAAGTCCCGGCGCCCACTGGCGGCACGGCAGGGCAAGGTATTTTTAGGCAACGAATAAAAATATAACTTAATTAAGTTAAAATTAGAAGTTGAAATTTCAATGTTAACGGTCGTAAGTACAAAAACCTTAGGCAGACCGTGTCGGCAGCCTTCGGAACGCTTCGGCATCCCTCGGAACGCTTTGGCAGTCTTCGGGATACCGCGGCAACACAGCGCCCGCCCAAACCCCGCGGCCCCGCGCGTAGCTTCATTAGCAAGGACACCTCGGCATGCCTAAGGACTTTGGTATGGTTAAGGACGTCGCAGCATACTTAAGGATGCCACGGCATTGTTACCGCCAGTGTGCGCTTACATGTAGGGATGCCGAAAGATCCCCTGCCGTGCCGTGCCGCCAATGTGCGCCGGGCCTAATCATAAAAATTATCAACTTTTACTAGAGGACTAAACTTGAAATCACGAAATTTATATTCGCATAACTCAAGAAAATTTAGCGGACAGCTGACTTTATTTTCACATTTCAGAGTTGGTTCCATAATAAAAGTTATTCAGTGAACCATAAGTACTACACTCCCTTAAAGTATGTTCCTCGTTCTTAACACCCTGTTAGCATATCGAATTGAGCTATTGTCAGATAAAAGTATTAATATAAGACATGTAAAAGTGTCAAAGATCTACTTACCTACATAAATAAATATTTCATTTCATTTCAAAAAGAAAGTAAAATAAAAGTATACTGATGCAGAATCTTTAAATATGTGCATTGCAGATTGGTTATTTGAGATTCATGGTCACCCAATCGGATCTGACCTACTTGCTAAACTTTCTTGGTACCCTTTGAAAAACTTTGAAAACCAATTTTCAGGGTACACAAATAAATCGATTCTGCATCGCAGATTCACTGGGAGGTTGGAGGAATCCATTAATTCAGGGAAGGAAATAGGCCGAGTCATTGTTTTTTCTGTTCTTAATGGTCTTAGCTTGCTCTACAGCAGTCCCTTTATATCTACTTAGGGCGAATTTCACCAATGAAATTGAAAGCGGTGAACACATCTAATCATTGTTGTCGAATATTGACACTGACAGCTCTAGAACGCTGTTTAGATGTGCTGATCGCGTTCAGCGGGGTAATTTCGTAACCCACCCACAGTAACAATGGCTTTAAATTTGGCAGTTCAACAACATTCATTGCGTTATTTACGTTGTTGAGCAGACAAATTTTTGGACCATATGAAGCAATGGATTAACAATATCCTTTAAAATGATTCAGATTGATATAATAGTGTGTTACGCAATTAAGGAGCAGTTTCTTTGCTGAAATTTGCCCTACGTCGCAGTTATTATTACTAAGTTCAACTCTATCTATACAACGTGTAACGTTAAATGCGCAAAACCTGAAAATAGTTTGATCAGAATAACGAGCAGAATCAATTGAACCACTTTTTAATATAGGTCACATTTTTCAAAAAATCTTCATTAAAAACGTTGGTGTGTCTATTGATTAATAGGTCAAGCAAGCCATTACATGCGCCACCCGCTAAAATAGGTAAACAAACACAAATTGTTGTCGACCAATTTAAGCTTTCTCATACGCGGGATAATAATAGCTTTTATTTCAATGCAATTACGAATCTTCCATACATTACCATGAATAAGACAATTTGAAGTAAACAATAATGATACCTATCTTTTTTTAGCTTAAACGTAACCTAAGGGTTCGAAAGAGAAATGACGATCTGCACGGAGGCGGATCAAATTACGTGACGGTGGACATGTTTACTTCAGTCTGAGCGGCGCCGGCACATGAGTCACAGGTGTAATTGTTTTATCCCGTTACACCGGCGGCGCGTGCCCGCAAGTTTCGTGATTATGGCGGTTTTGTACACAAACATTACATATTGTGAAATGGTGAGAATGCTGGCGAAAAATTTTTCCAAAGCCTGGAAAAGTGTGATGCAAACATTTAAATCACTGTTCAAAGATAACCTAAGTTCTTTATGAGCGTATATAATAAACAATAATGTCAGCGGGGCGCAGCGGCCCGGTGACGACTCCTCCCTCGATAGAGCGTCGTCGCAGACGCAAGAAACGATCAGAATGGCCAATAAAAGTAAAACATCACATAAAACCTTTACTTTATTTTCTCTCTGAAATAGGTCAATTGAATTAAAAATCAGTTGAGGTGTCTGAGGTTTTGCACATTTAACATTACACGTTGTATTTGAAACGTGTTGACAATAAACGTGATAAGCATAAATAGTTCATGTATACGTTATCACCGTTATCATGCACGATACCTCGTTACGATTCAAATGTAATTAAAACGAAACATCTTAATTACCGCTATAGTACCGCGATAGTACTGGGGGCTTTGTAGAACGAGGGGTTTGTGGCTAAGTAATAACAGCCGCACGGGTCGATCGGTCAGGTTACCCCAACATGGCGACAACAGGCGACCCCAACTTAGCTGGGAAAAGGCTAGGCAGATGATGACTGTGGGCTTTGTAGATTGATATTGTGTGTGGTACTTAAGTACATGCAGCAAAGCCGTCATGTTATTTTACATTTCAAGATAACCGTAACAAATAATAACAAATGCCAGGGACACATGAATCTGAACCCACGTTCGCTGAAATTGGACGTCGACTATCAAAAAAAAAAAAGAAATTGCTGTTCCATTAATTTTGACCGTGTAGGTTGCACTTTTCTGTGACACTGCGGTTTTTTTTTAATAACCCAAGTTAAATTTCTACTCTTAAATAAATTCTCAAATAAAAACCTCTTATTTCGTAAATTTATTTTAGAATCATGTGCTGAATTCGTGGTTTCAGTTTGCGTATCGATATTTCTGTCACTCTGTGTATTCTTCAACATAGTAAAACTCTTAAGTTCACTTACTGACAGACAACACACAGCCTGAACCCCTAGAAGCATGAAATTTTGCAAAAGATTTTTCATTTTTTTTTGTATTTATGTTCTTTTTTGCGTCACGTTTACCGCAAATAAACGTGTATTCCTTCTTTATTTTTTATAATGAGCACTAAGTATGGATTATTGAAAATTTATACTTACACCTTAGGGAACGAAAGTTTCTATGGATGTTCGTTTATTTGCGACGAGAAATTCCATTGTGCGGATGGCTTATTTTTTTTTTTATACCATAGTATAGTTAAGTGCTGCCTATGTTTATTCAGTACAACAGTCGCCCATGTACTTTAGTTTGTAGACATGGGATCAATGCCAATTGTACCGTTCATGTTAGTAAAGCTAATTCAACGACAGTTGTGAAGTCCTGTGGAGTCAATATCCTTGGAGTTGGCACAAGGACGTCGCGGCGCCGTCGTCGGCGGGCTGGCGCCGCGACGCCCACAGCTCATTGCCATATTACATTATGATTCTCTGAGACCATCAAAATACTCATTACTCATATAAATGAAAATTAAGTTAGCTTTTCAGAAACAAGGACATTTAACACATTAATTTTCTTCATGGAATTTCAGTATTTCATCGACATACTGAAAATATATTTTTGTTATAAATGTTCGTAGGTTTTGTAGCGTAATGTCTGAGGCGTAGTCTCCGTAGCGGAGTCATCGAAGCTTAGTTTTTGTAGCGTAATGTCTGTGGCGGCGTAGTGTTCACCGTAACGTAATTTTCATAGCGTAGTATCTTACTTCACTTCTAGGACCCTTTAGTACAGTTGAGACGTTGAGAGTTATTTTGATTTCATTTTGTATTGTTAACGTGCCAGTCTTTATCGTGCCAGAATTTCAATTTGTAACGACAGTAACTTTGTAAGAATAATAAAACGAATGTGTTTGTAGCTCCAAAAATAAAACTAATGTGTTGTAGTACTTGCGTAAGTACCATCTAAATTAGTAATTTGTTACAAAGTAAAACAATAATTGACGAAACATGCTTGTTTATGTAAATAAATGAAAATGATGTAGCCGGTGAAGGTATGGAGATGCTACTTGGAAATCTTTGCACGTACCTAGTTCGTATAGACATCGATAGTATGAGATTGTTTGGTCATTATAAGACTCAAATTCAATCAAATTAAATTACCATATCGTGAACCCAATAGGTACGTTTACAGCTTTCTATTGTTTCTGCTTCTTTTTAGAACAGCCGGTCGATTCTGTAAAAATCTCACCGTGAAATCATAAGTGAAGTGAGCACTTAATAGTGTTAATCCCTAGCGAATGACAGCTCACTCCACGCTCACTTCACCCAAGCTTTCACGGTGAGCTGGTTACAGAATCGTACGGCTGCAGTGTGATTCTGTAAACATTTCACCGTGAAACCTTACAGAATCGACCGGCAGTATGACTCTTAGGTTTCAGGAAGTTTGCATGGTTTGGCATAATGTTTTTTTAAATCATTATTATTTGGTTAGACACACTAACAGCTAATTAGCTGATGCGTGTGTATCAAATAGCTTGAAGATATTTAATCTGTCCAATCTATTCTGGAAGCAACTCAGTGTTAGAACCGTCACAACATTTTTCGTCTGTAAAATGGCTGAATTAATTTTCCATAAAACAAATTCTTCTTCTTATTTTTTTTTTCTCCAATCGAACTATGGAAAACACGAATACTTAAGCCATTTCAATCATGTGTAAAATACAACAGTTATCGGCGTGGCGTTACGAATTGTGAGATTACAAAGTAGGCAGTATGATTATGAACAGTTGCTGAAGTAAAACCGTTCGTGTGGCGGTTATAGTGTCATAGTGTATTGACAGTGGTTGTGATATCCTGTGAGTCAATGTTGGTGAGGTGATATTGTTGCCAGTATGACGTCGTTGAAGCATGGGGTCAATCTGAGTCGGCGGGCGTGCAGGCGACCTCTCGTGTGGGCCGCGGTAGCTGCCCTGCTGTCCTACGCACACTGCAATCCTGTTGAAGTAAGTTGGCTTTCACTATTTCCTTACTTGTAATACACATTACGTACTTTTTTTTAAAATAAGTTGGTTTATTCAAATGTTTTATAAAGTCAATAATATTTTAATGACTAGATGAGGTCGGTGATTCCTTTCCGACTACTCTGAGAAGAAACATAGAAACAAGCTCAGCCGTGCGATTCTGTAAACATCTCACTTTGAAAACTTGGGTGAAGTTAGCGTGGAGTGAGTCGTCATTAGTGTCAATCCCTAGCTTCAGCATGACTCACAGCTCACTCTAAGCTCCCTTCACCTGAGTTATCACGGTGAGATTTTTCCAGAATCGACCGGCAGGTCACAGTCTCTTTTAAAGTCCAGATATAATCTTGGACAAATGATTTGAGGACCACTTGGGAAGTAAGTCGGTAATTCCTCCTTATCTCTGTCAGACCATGCTCTTATTATCATTAGTTATTGATTGAAATCCCGAATCATTAACTATTAGTAACGATTCAGTTTCACTGCCAATCTATCTAGGTACTGGATGCTTTTTTTTACTGGCTCCAAATTTTTAGAGGGTGCTCTACTCATGAATATGAACGACTTTCACTATGGGACCAACTCTGAGATCACGAAAAAAAAAATGTGCTGGTTCATACAATTTGGTTAAGTAGTTATTGAACTTTTCTATTACACAGCTGATTTTGTTCTCGTGATTTTAGAGTTGGTCCCATAGTGAAATATGATGCTGTACGGTATATGTAACAACAAGTTTAATTGTATTGAGCTCTCTAGTAGGTTATGTTATGTAGTACCTAGGACTGTTTTTCGGCGGGAGGTGCGTGCACCTAGTCTATTCTACACAGCGCGTTGTAGAACTAAGGCAGGGGTGCGAGCCCCTCTCAGCCTACTTTTAGAAACCTATAACTCACAGTTTATAGATTTTGATATTTTCGCGTTATCGCAATCTAAATTTAAAAAAATGGCTTCATTATCTCTTGCTAGTTGCCCATAAGACGGATGCGGTATATATACTTCTTTCCATTCGTCATTACATTATTATATTCTCCTGACTTAGTCTTCTATTATTAAAAAAAAAAAAAAAATACTCGTTTAGCATACGTTCGTTCTCGTACTCCGATGTCACTTCGTGGACAATAGTGTGGGTTATATGTTTTTTCGACTGAAATGTAACTGCTTTTTGTAAACGCTATAATGTATGTATAACTGTTTTTTGTCCCAAATAAAAAAATAAAATAAAGAACACCCTCTAAAAATTTGGAGTCTGTAAAAAAAAGCATCCAGTATATACCTAAGTATAAGTAGGTAGTGAAGGGCGAACGTTTTGGGGGACTGTCTTTTGTAATTTTGACGTTCGAAAAGTGCTGATTCTCAGCCTAGTTTGAATAAATGACTTTTGATTTTGATATTGATTGATGTTATATTAATAACTAGCGACCCGCCCCGGCTTCGCACGGGTGCAATGCTGATCACTATCACTACATAGTATAAACCAAAGTCGCTTCCCGCTGTCTGTCTGTCTCTATGTATGCTTAGAACTTTAAAACTACGCAACGGATTTTGATGCGGTTTTTTTTTAATAGATAGAGTGATTCAAGAGGAAGGTTTATATGCATATAATACATGCATAATGTAGTAGAGAAACACTGATAATTTTAGAGCCATTATTTCTCTTAAAAAGTATAGGATAAAAATGGTTATTGTGGGTTATCCCTAAGAGATAGACATATGCCATCGCGGACTTTTTTGTAGACCTTTTTAAGGTGTACAATACTGTACTACATTATTTTGATCTATCTCGTAGGGTTAAGCCAGAGTTTGCAATGTAAGCGAAAAAAAATGTGTTTATTTACGACATCACATTAGAAACCCCTAAAATGATCAGTGTTTCTCTACTATATTATGCATGTATTATACATATAAACCTTCCTCTTGAATTACTCTATCTATTAAAAAAAAACTGCATCAAAATCCGTTGCGTAGTTTTAAAGATTTAAGCATACATAGGGACAGACAGCGGGAAGCGACTTTATTTTATACTATGTAGTGATTAAGCTGAACAGTTTGTTTGTTTGTTTGAACGCGCCAATCTCTGGAACTACCTGTTGGATATGGAAAATTCTTTTTGCATTTGATAGCTCAATTCTTGAGAAAGGCTATGGGCTATTTAACATCACGCTACGACCCTTAGGAGTCAAACGAAAAGTAAAAAAGTTAGAAATAACGCCAGGCGAAAACGAAGAAATAGTGTGGACAGGACACGCGATGCGATGCGACTGGGTGGCTCGAGGAGCAAGAAATCTCACGCGGACGAAATCGCGAAGCTTGTTTCATCTAAAAAGGGGCTGTGTATTAATCACGTAAGGCTCGAAAGGGGGGGGGGGGGTCCATAAAAAATCACGAAATATCACAAGGGGGAGGGGGGATGTAGTAATATATCACGTGTATTTATTTTTTCGGCAAACGCGCGATACTGAACCGAAAAGCTGTGTTACGTGTATTTATTTTTTCGTCAAACGCAAACATAAATAGGTATTTATAAATAAAATAAAAAAATTAAGATTCTTTGTAGGTGCTAAAAAATACACGACCTCACCATGTATCACCAAGGAGGAGGAGAGGTAGGGAGGGGGGGTTAAAAAAAGCGTCACGTGATTAATGGACGGCGGCGCCAAAGTAAAAAAATATAAAGAGTTTCTTACTTTATGGATATATTGGAAAAGTAGCCTAACTTCGTCCTAAATATTTTATAAATTAAGAGGAAGGTAGGCCTCTTTGGACAGGTCAAGTAGGTAACCAATGTTGGGTCAGAATACATTAAAATAAGACAGATAAATAAACGTCGTAATTAGGAGGTTCGTCCGTTCCCAGGTCTGGGACCCGTTTCAAAGCTAAATTGTTGGAAATGACAGGGTTCTATGCAGAGTTAATTTTAAATAAGCGGAGATTGCCGAGACCAGACAAACTGTAGGATGAATAAACGAAACAAGCAATTTTTACACACACACACACCAACACCAATACACACCCTCATTTTACTTACTTCCCACAAAATTGTAGGTACTTGCCGCAACTAAAGATGTATTGGTTTAGCATGTCCTGACATTGTTACTCGGGGTGGGGACCTGGTGTCCTATAACACAGGTTAGTAGCCTATCATAGGCACCAGTCTCCCACAATATTGTAGTATATTTTAATATTATTACTATACAATATTTCCATGTAATCTTTAAATATTGTGGTGAGAAAATAAATAAATTATTATTATCTATACAAATAAATAAATTGAGTCTCTGTTTGTAATGTCAAAATAACAGCTTTCGAATAAATGCATATGAAAGTTTCTTTTTTGGTCTTTGTTTGTTCCGGATAATCTCCGAAACGGCTGGACCGCTTTTGACGGAACTTTCACTGGCATATAGCTGATGTTATAAGGAGTAAGTTACGTTGCTTTTATTTTAGAAACAGAATTAGGGTTCCGCGTAAAATATGTATAATAAAACCTCAACTCCGATATGCACGCGAACAAAGACGTGGGCCCAGCTAGTTATTTGTATAAAGACAGATCGTTGATTGTATCAAAATGTGAATGTAGTTGGAATTTTAGGTGATTTGTTATCCACAAGGTGCCATAGTCGCTCGCGACAAAAACCTTTACATAAAGTAAAAAAAAAAAAACTTCTTTTATTTACATGGCTAATTATTTTGGTAACAGCTCTATAACACAACTTAAGTAACTGTTCATTATCCGAAAAGCTCTGTAATATCATTTTACCCTCGTGTTCAATCATATTAATAAATTAATTGATGTAATGGTACACGTTGCGATGTCTAAATCAATCTAAGAAGACGTCACCTATTCCCAGCTGACATTAAACGTCAGGGTGCTGATATACAACATGTCCCAGAATTAACGCACAACCTCTTAAAGGGTCATTGTACTCATAATTATGAACAACTTTTACTATGGGACCAGACCTGAAATCGCGAAAAAAATGAGCTGTTCCCACGGAGGCTGTTCCCTACATTTCTGTTCGCATAACGGGTCAAAATGAAGGGAATAGCTATTTTTTTTCGCGATTTCTGTTTTGGTCTCATAGTAAAAGTTGTTCATAATGATGAGTAAAATGACCTGTTATGACGTTGTGCGTTATTTAAGTTACAACTTGTATCTGTAGAAAGGTCAGGTCATACTCTTAGACAATCGCAATTATTTTAATGCAAAAGGTTATTCGATCACAAGATAAATGAATTAGTATTTAATTTTGTTCACTTAGAACTAATTTGCCATTAAAAATATACAGAGTAAAATTAAATTAGTGAATCTCCGCAGATGCGATGGGTATCGATATCTAAATACGATAAAACAAAAGAAAACAGATGTTCTCAGCTCATACTTCAGCGGTCGTTGACCCTAAGAAAACGCGTCGAATATTTTTTTTTATTTTATTTTATCGTGTTTAGATATACTCTGGGTATCGACATCACGTGATGAGTTTCGCTGGATAATTTAATTTGACCCTGTATATTATATCTAGATACAAGAGTACTATCGAGGGACTCGTGGCTGAGTATTAACAGCCGCACGTTATGGTCCCGGCCGGTTGTTATTCGTTGATCTTTGACAGTACTTACAGTCCTATTTTCGGGAAATGAGGGTTGTTTGTCCCTTTACCGCATAGGAAACCCTACTAGAATCAAAAACAGCAATGTCCATATTGAGGACAATGCTAGTTCGGATACATACACAAGTGGACAATGCTGTTTTTGTGGCACACATTGATTTATAAACATTAATTTATATCGGACATTGCGGTTTTAGCTGCATATTGAATACCCAATAATAATCTTTTTAATCTGGAGATCGTGAGAGTCGTGGAGACATAGACAACACAATTTTAGTATTTGACATTGCTGTTTTTGATTCTAGTAGACTCTATTATGGTTTGACATGTTCACAGTTTATTTACTCTAAAAAAATAAAAGAACTAGCGTATAAATCCTAATGGGGTTTGTTTTTCATAACATTAGCAATAATAAAACACAACTATTTTGTCTATCATCACATACCACTTGGACATTAAAAAAAAATAGAAATAAAAAAAAACACTATAATTAATTCTGAAGCTTTAATAAAGACATTAACTTAAAAAAAAAAAAAAATGTCACTTATTTAATATATCATGCAGTAAAGGGTTAATACAGGCTACTATGTAACCTAACTAGGACATCAGCCGGTCGATTCTGTAAAAATCTCACCGTGAAATCATAAGTGAAGTGAGCAGTGTCAATAGTGTTAATCCATAATGACAACTCACTCCACGCTCACTTCACCCAAGTTTTCACTGTGAGATGGTTGCGGAATCGCACGGCAGATCGTAAAATTGTATTGTTACGTACTCATCTCAGATGTAAACTATTCATAAGTTGTCATTTTACTTTGTAACCGACTGAACCAGTTTTTTTATGAAATAAATTATTATTATTACTTACGGGTAATCAGAATCCCGAAAGTCTGACAACCAGTCTTACCAAGAAATATCGTGTTACCCAGTAACTGGGTTGTGCAGCTCATATAGATAAGCATTCGCTCGATGTAGAATACTGGCATTCAGCTGCATCCGGTAAGACTGAAAGCTGACCATAGAAATAGTTGGGAAAAGGCTAGACGAATAAATATATCTTCGGCTGTAATTGTGGCCAAATTAAGTTTTGCGAAGTTATAAATGCAAATGCACTGCGGTTGAAACTGTCACCAACTTTATAATTAATTTAACGTACACTGGGAATTTTACCTTCTGCTCCATTCAAGTTAAAATTTGTGTCTGCAGTAGACAGTACCTAGATATTTTAATGTGATTTATTCATGTAAAATATGTTTAAAAGCAGTTTTTACTAAATCAAAACTGCGTAAAACTGACACTTTAAAAAGGTACAAAAATTAAGTTATTTAAATAGAGCCAACATTGAAATAATAAGTTTATTTGAAAAACTATTCTATAAATATAGGTACAAAATAACTCTATTTTACGATACTAAAATCAAAATGTTGGTCGCCCGAACAGGGACTTGAACCCTGGACCCTTGGATTAAAAGTCCAATGCTCTACCGACTGAGCTATCCGGGCGGTACAAAATTGATTGAAACAGCCATTCATATAAAGTAGAGCCTGGAACAGACATGCGAGCCAAATTGAAAAAAAAAAAATGGGCCGCGTGGATATTTGACTTGCTTATTTTATCGTACCCCAGGCTGCTTTCCCATTCATTTTGATTCTTTTTTACACATTCATGTGGAGATAAAGAACAATGTAATATTGGATATAATATTTTATGTAGAAGTCGTGTAGTCTCGGCTTTTATTATCAAGATTTCGGTCAATGTATTCAGCTGTTTCGTTCAATAATGTACAGCCCGGATAGCTCAGTCGGTAGAGCATTGGACTTTTAATCCAAGGGTCCAGGGTTCAAGTCCCTGTTCGGGCGGCATTTATTTTGGAATAATAATAAAGTAAGTATTCAAATTACTAATATTAATGTGAAGTGGCTCACCACTGCATATTTTATTATATGAAGGTTATTGATTAAATCCATATTTTTATTATTATTTTTTTAAGACAGATAGGTTTTTAAATTATGTAAATAGAATGTACCTAGTTTAAATCACACTAATATTATAAAGGCGAAAGTTTGAGTGTGTGTGTGTGTGCGCGTGTGCGTATGCGTATGTGTGTGTGTGTGTGTGTGTGTGTGTGTGTGTGTGTGCGTGCGTGTGCGTATGTGTGTGTGTGTGTGTGTGCGCGTGTGTGTGTGTGTGTGCGTGTGTGTGTGTGTGTGTGTGTGTGTGTGTGTGTGTGTGTGTGTGTGTGTGTGTGTGTGTGTGTGTTGTTACTTCTTCACGCTCAAACAATTGGACCAATTTTGATGAAATTAGGCACACAGATAATTTATAACCAGGATTAACACATAGAATACTTTTTATTCCGATATTCCTACGCGATCGAAACTTATTCGGGTGAAACCGCGGGGCGCTGCTAGTAAAAAATAAATCATTAAATCTTTTGAATGAAAACTAATTAGATGAGACATAATAGTATACTTCCTGACTAACTTATTTGAGAAATAGCTAGTTTCCGAAGGCCAATAATTTAGGTATGTAGGTACTGACTAGATGTTATTATGAATGGAGAAACATTGTATGACAGGTACACAATTAGCTAAGTAATAATAATATAATTAGAAAACCATGGATGCATTGAATAAATTGTTAGTAAGAGAATCGACGCAGCTATACTACGGAATCACAAATATTATGATATTAAATTGGTTTAATTCACTATTTTGTTTTATTTTGTAATTACTTTATGTGTTTCAGATTAAATAATTTATTTTCACAGAACTTTCAAATGTTGTCTGTTCCGTGAGGGATTACCAAACTTTAGTCGAAGTTTTGTCGGCTTAGACTTTGCTGCTTTTACTGAAAATGAAACATATCAATATAAGTATGACATATTTAACAGAAACAATAATTTGAGCATTAGAGTACCCATCATAAAATAATCCATAGAAGTCTAGAAGAATATCAAAACAACCGTCTTGTATTTAAATACAAGACTGTTGTTTTGATATACTGGGTGTCCGAAAAGTCATGGATTACCTTTTACCTGCTGATGGGCCACATTTGTCCCAATGTTAAGGCCCATCAGCAGGTAGAAGGTAATCCATGAAAGTCATGGATTACCTTTTACCTGCTGACATCCAGTATATATTTTGTATTGAACTAGAAGTAAGCTTCTAGTTCTCTTTTTATTAAAATATCTATTATTTTATTTACCTGAACTAAACAATCAAATTGGTTAAGAAACAACGTAAATTTCCAATTAGTCTCAATTCATATAAAATTTCGCATTTCATTATTTTGTCGTAATCTGTGAAGTTAATAGGTAGGTAACTAAATACCAACTAATAAAAGTACTTGCCGAAAGAATAATCCTGTAGGTACCTACTATATTTTAATATACATGGTCAAATTAAATTAGCTAGCTAAACTTCAGAGACCAATCAAGTCTGTGAATGTTACACAAAAGAAAGCTGATATTTCAAGTGTCTACGCAAACTGCGGTCGATGACCCCACAAAAAAGTCTTAAAGGAATCGCCCTGTGCAACACAAGTATCGGACATACACGATAATTAATTGTCTATTTAATTATATTAGTTGCAAATCGTTTTGTAACACGGACTAGCTGCATGCCAAAATGAACATTATAAAGTATTTTACGCGACTAATAACATTAATCACTGCAATCTTTGTCGAACGTCATGTCGCCCCGAAAAAGGTTAGGGATGCCCAATCGATTGCAATGGATCGATTGAATTTTTAATGAACTGTTGCATATTTTTTAATCTGAATCATATTTTGAATTTATTTTGGTTACACGGAACTATGAAACACTATACCATATGGTTCGATTATAACCTCAAAATCGGATACTTTTTTAAATACATCTATTCTGCAGCTAGTCCGCTATAAAAATAAGATCTTATAGGAGTTTACTAATGATCGACAATACAACATATAATTTTCCGACGCTCTTGGTTCCAGGGCGAACAATGTACGGGCGCAGAGCAATGTCGTTTATTTATTCTTTGTTTATCATGTTCAGAAATTAATACTCGTCAGGCCTACGGAGTTCGCTAGCTAATTTAATGTGACCCTGTAGTTCTACCAAGGGATCATTATTACACTAAAGTAATTAATTAACACAAGTAACAAAGAAAACTATTCATAAATTAATATTAAAATTATCACCTGTTTCATTGTACAAACGAGCTATTTCACAGCTCAACAAATAATTGCCTAAAGACGGCACAAAGGTGATTCACAATGATTCACTGCTTTTTGTACGAATCGTGCTCTGCTACAACTTTTTATATAACCAGTTATTTCGGCTACGTCTGTACAGCCCGGATAGCTCAGTCGGTAGAGCATTGGACTTTTAATCCAAGGGTCCAGGGTTCAAGTCCCTGTTCGGGCGACCAACATTTTGAATTTTCTATTACTACCCGAAGTAGTTTTGTAATAGTATTTATATTTATATACTAATATAATTATTATGCATCAAACAAGCTTTCGAGAAATCGACCGTCTGCAAGGTCGCATTTCAATGTTTTTTTTCGTTACTGGATTCAGAAAATAAAAATTAATTTTATTTTATAAAAGGAAGAGTATTATGTACGTAGTAATAAATAGATAATGAATATGGTTTAGTTTATAGGGAACGTAAGATGTTTAGCAATTTCTGATTATTACCTAAGGTATGGATTTTAAATATATAAGTCTAAGTAAAAACGTGGAATAATGATGATAAATGATCATGATAGTCTCTCGATAAATATAAGAAATCTCTTATAATATTATTGTAATGTATTTTTTTTTTATGTTAATGTTACGTATTTTATTGTTCTATGTAGTAATATTTTACTGAATTTGTTGCGTTTTTATGTTTCACTGTGTGTTTAGACCTTTTAGGGTTCCATAGTCAACAGGGACCCCTTATAGTTTCACCATATCCAACTATCCGGCCGTCCGCAGCTTAGCTCAGACTCTTAGAATTATAAATCTATAATTTGGCATCGATATACAATATTAATCACGCCGACAAACTGGTAAAAAAAAAATCAAGAAAAACATTTTTAGGGTATCTCCTCTACACGTAAAGCGGGGATGTTTTTTCTCGTCTACCCCCTACCCCCGTTTTTGGGTATGTGAAAAAAATTTCGGGTAATAGTTGAACGAAGTTGAAGGGAAAACTATCGCAGCTAAGTAGGCTTTACAATTTTATGGGTAATAGTCGACCAACTAAAAAAAACAAAAAGATTTTCAACTACAATGTTAAGTTTGTTCTTGGGATAAATTCATTCCAACTACGGAACCCTTCATCGTGCGTGGTCCCAAACGTACTTGGCCGGTTTTTTATTTAAGATCTCTGGTGTACTTTAAGGCAAAACGAATAGCGGTCAAATGGACCCAATTTGACTGCCTCATAGCACCTGATTAGTTAATAAGTAATAGGTCCAACCCTTTTCATACATATACAACGTGTAACGTTAAATGCGCAAAACCTCAGACAATTGACCTATTTCAGAGCGAAAATAAGGCATTAAAAAAATTGTAAACGTTTTATGTGCTGTTTTAGTTTTACTGGCCATTCTGATCGTTTCTTGCGTCTGCGACGACGCTTTACCGAGTGAGGAGTCGTCACCGGGCCGCTGCGCCGCGCTGACATTGGCTTGCTTGAACTATTAATAAATAGACACGGCAACGTTTTTAATGAAGATTTTTTGAAAAATATGACCTACCTATATTAAAAAGTGGTTCAATTAATTCTGCTCGTTATTCTGATCAAACTATTTTCAGGTTTTGCGCATTTAACGTTACACGTTGTATTTATACAAATCAATAAATCAACGCAAACCTTCATTTGTTTTTAATTGGGGAACCAAAGCTAAGCAAAACCAGTGCTTCGAATTAGGATGCCTAATTAGGCCCGAGTACTTAGGTCTCATTTTGAACGTGCCTTTGAATAATGAAATGAGTCGACGTGGGCTAATTGGACCGGTCAGGTTGGGTTTATAAATTATGTATTAATGTAGTTCTTTAGGTAAATTGTTCTGTAGGTATTTGAATTGAGCCTTTGTGTACCAGTTATGATTCATTGGGTTGATCTTTTGTGTGTCTTTCTTACTTCTCATTTTATTTGTATATAGAAAACAAGATCGGGACTTTGTTTGCGATTGAGGATGAAACACCAATCCTTCTCCAAGTAATGGTCAACCCGTGAGCCAAATTTTATGCAAATCTATTCTGACGTTTTGGCGTAAAAGCGTAACAAACAAACATACTTAGAATCAAATCTTTTCTCTTTATAATATTCATTTAGATTAGTTGTTGCTTTTGTTGGTTGATAGTGAATTAGAAAAATAATATAATTTTTTTTATTTTTTACTCATAGGTACAGACAGATTTTAGTGGGCATGGTGATACTTGATAGCAAAGTTCTTACAGAATATTTTAGGTAGTCTACAATCCAGTCTCGGGGTATGTTTAATAGTACAGTGATTTTTTAATTTATTTTTATTTTTTAATTATTTATTTATGATCTCCAAAAAAAGATGTACACAGACCATTAAAACTAAATTAGGAACTACATAGGTATCACGTAGGTGTACTCCTTCACTTACAGGAGACCACAGCATGCATAATAAAAATTTACATCCAAGCTAACAAGAACAAAGTTATAATACTAGTAAAATATGAAAAAAAGTTTAAAAAAATTAAGAAAATTAAGATTAAAACACATTATTTACTGTTTATAAATGAAAAGTTAAAAAAAAAAATAATGAAAGATAGGCAAAACTTTAAGATGATATACAGTGATAATTATACATAACATATTTTAGTACTTATGCTGATGCTACAATTTGAACGGCATTACATATTATGAGTAAATACTAGTTTTCTATTTTATAAAAATCTTGTTCTAAAAAAATGCGTTGCTCCGTTGTTCCACTGGTCGAGTATTTTACGTTCTTTAAATTAGTATGCCTAATTAGGACCCAGCAGGGTAATTGCGTAACAAACTATCAGTAGCAATGGGTTTCATTTTGACAGTTCAACAACATTCATTGCGTTATTTACGTTGTTGAGCGGACACATTTTTCGAACATATCGAGCAATGGATTAGCAATATGCTTCAAAATCATTCAAATTGAGAGTAATAGTGTATTACGTAATTAGTGTGCACCTGAATGATGAAATAAGTCGACGCGGGCTTATAGGACCGGTCAGGTTGGGTTTATAAATTATGGTTTAAGGTATTTCTTTAGGTCATATGTAGGTAACTGAGGCATTAAGTGTGCTGGTTATGTTTCACTGGATTGTTTACATTCTTGTTTACTCATTAGATATACCTATTTACTGAACCTTTTTGCCCGCCTTTTTCATATTCGAGAAGTTTAATTATGAGTAGAAAGATTGGTGCAGCAGCAGTAGCAGTTTTATTTTGTGGAATTTGGTTTTTTATGCTTATTTATGTAAAACTTATTGTAGCACCCATGCTTGGTCAACGTTTGAATTAAGTATGGAACTTTAACATTAGCCAAGTAACGAAAACATTACAGCGATAGATACTTATACGGATGGTAGGGGGACATCGACGCGCAAACGGTAACCATGGATTCAGGATATGATTCTGAATCTACATGGTCCTCAAAGATTATGCCGGGATTTTTATATACACATTGAAATTGATGAATTTTATTTAAACAATGACATGGATATTTACTTTGTAAAGTATCTTATTTTTTATTATTATTATTTAAACACTTTTTTATTTTTTTATTATTTTTTTATTATTGTGAATGTGAAGACTATGTGGGTCATTTCTTTTTTCTGTTTTCCTTCTTAGTTAGTTTTAATCATGATCTAGCAGGTTGAGTAATTTATGCGGTCTACCCAAATGTCCTTTCATTGGTATTGTTCGTCGAATCGTGAGGCTCCTCAAGTTCTGAGTTGAGCTGCACGATTTTTGACAAATGCGTGCACTGACTGGACAGGTCCGCTCAATCTGTGTGGTTCTTTACTCAAAAGACCATTTCAGACACCAATCTACATGGTCTTCACATGATCTGACCAAAATTACGTCTGAGTTTGTTTCGGCCTTTCTTCTCAGAGTAGTCAGATAGGAAACGCCGACCTCAACTAGTTTTAATGAAAATATGATTGACATGTAAAAGTGTTTGTACAAACCTACTTACAGAAAATAAATCATTTATCATTTATACCCTTTGCGTAAAAAAAATTCGTAGGTTAAAAAAAAACTGCTGTTTCATACAAAAGTCAAAATGTAGATACGGTCAAAATGTATGGAACAGCAATGTATGTATGCAATGTGTGTATATAATGAAACTATGGTAAAAGGTTACGCGCTGCCACCCAGTATAGGTATCCTTCGAGATATACCTACCAGCGTAAACTTGGTACAAAATGAATTTAAAATAGAGCAGAAGTTCCCAAACTTTTTTTTCTCATAGGCCACTTTAAAAATTTTGCTAGTTCCGGTGGACCTCTGCAACTACATTTACCATTCTACCATATTCCCAAAACTCGACAAAAAATGTGACGATTAGATTTAACGTAGACCCCGCCGTCGAGTTTCCCGTGGACCACTTTGGGAATCAATTATATAGAGTAAGGTTGTGTTCCCATTTTTATTTATAAAACAAGAAATATCCATTCAAACTTTTCAACTACAGTCCGTCGATTCTGTAAAAATCTCACCGTGAAATCATAAGTGACGTGAGCACTTAATAGTGTTAATCCCTAGCGAATGACAGCTCATTCCACGCTCACTTCACCCAAGCTTTCACGGTGAGATGGTTACAGAATCGCACGGCAGTATTTCCTTTGATGTTATTAAATTCTTTATTTTAAAGCTAAAGGTTTTCACACGAAAGCGGTTAGCATTTTCATAAGTAGGGCACTCCGCAATTCGACGAAGGCCGAGGTCCCACCCAACAGTTTCGAGACAATGCCGTCTGCGACAAGGTCAAGATGACTAGCTGGAGAGAACCCTCGGCCACTTCGTTTAGCAGCCACTAACACTATACTAAATGTTTGGAATTGCAAGGCCATTAAATACGGATATTCGACATGACTAACAACTTCACTACATAGTATAAAACAAAGTCGCTTCCCTGTCTGTCTGTCCCTATATATGCTTAGATCTTTAAAACTCCGGAACGGATGTTGATGCGTTTTTTTTAATAGATAGAGTGATTCAAGAGGAAGGTTTATATGTATAATACATGCATAATATAGTAGAGAAACACTGATAATTTTAGAGGTTTCTAATGTGATGTCGTAAATAAACACATTTTTTGCGTTTACATTGCAAACACTGGGTGAATCCTACGAGATAGATCAAAATAATGTACTACAGTATTGTACACCTAAAGGTCTACAAAAAATCCGCAATTGTATATGTCTATCTCTTAGGGATAACCCACAATAACGATTTTTTATGCTATACTTTTTACGAGAAATAATGGCTCTAAAATTATCAGTGTTTCTCTACTATATTATGCATGTATTATACATATAAACCTTCCTCTTGAATCATTCTTATCTATAAAAAAAACCGCATTAAAATCCGTAGCGTAGTTTTCAAGATCTAAGCATACATAGAGACAGACAGACAGGTGGCTTGGTACTTATTATAATCTACTTCAGTGATTTCTTTATTACGGTAGAAAAAATCTGAAGGATCCAAGTAGGTTATGTTTATGGCGAAAAGGTAATAAATATAACAATAGGAAAGTAAAATGGTAGAGTAGATAGGTAATTCTATCCACGTTTCTATTAAGGGGGGGAGGGGGGGGGGGTAAATAAACCCTCCAGGCACTTTAGTAAATCCCACCTTGACCTATGCTTGCGTCATCTGCGCACACGCTAAGCCTCACCATCTGCATGGAATGCAGACCCTCCAGAACCGTTTCCTCAGAAAGGTCACGGGAGCCCCCTTCTATGTCCGCAATGAGAGTCTACACTTAGATCTCAGAATGCTCATCCATCCCCGTCCAGCAGTTACAACTCCTACAAAGCACTCCAATCCCCTGATTGCGGCGGACGTCCTTACCATCCCCGACGACGTCACGACCCTCCTACAGGAGAGTACTCGTAGTAAGGCCACCGGTACTCTCAGAAAGTACAAGTCCCGACAGCCGTCCTTCCGTCCTCGCCCTCGCTATCTAAACTAATATCATAAGTAGAAAAGATTTGATTCTTTGTTTGTTACCATAGATATGTTTTTACATTTCTATGTTTGTTACACTTTCACGCTAAAACAGCTAAACAAATTTGAATTAAAGAACATCGGCCAAGTTTCTATAGAAGCTGGACCTGGACTATTATTTTCAGCGTAGGTACAAAAACAAATTGTAGTGAGATTGGATTGTTTTATGTAGTAAACACAATCCCTTTCGAAAATAATGTCTAACTAGCCAAGATATTTTAATAACGAAAAAAATACTTTTGAGGTTACAATCAATAAGTCGATTTAATGGTAGGCAGCCGACACAGTTTTTACCCGACTGCGGCGAAGCCCATAAGGATAGCGATAAGCGAAGAGTATAATAATTAGCGATCTCATTTCGTATTTATTTATTTATTTCGATTTCTCTCAGATTAAAAAAAATAAAACTGAACGGTGATCCAATACATAGTAAAAACAGCAGTAGGTAGTTGATTTGATACCTAAGTATTTATAGAATTGAAATAATTTAGTAACTATTCAGAAAAACGTGAACATTATTATCTTTGAGTACCTACTAAATCATTTCTTACGCAAAATGAATCGTCAATAGGTCATAGGTGCGTTCTGAACATGATAATCTAAATAGTTTCTAAAGAAATTACATAAACAAAACAATGAACTATATTTTTTTTTCTGGCTTTTTGAAGAGATATTTATGATGTTTTTTAAGACCTTAGAAAATAACGATTTTTTTCATGTATATGGCATTTCGGGACGCCACCGCCTCGACGTCAGGTACGATTTGGCCATCCTCCTTTGGCACATGGGTAGATCATGACCTGAATTACGACATAGGATACCTTCCATCCCGATATTCCGTCAGGATCGAATCTTGTGCGGGTGAAAACGCGCGGTTCGGGGGGTCTACAATATTTACTTACCTGGAAATCGTAGGGAAATTGTATAAAAGGAGGCGAGTTTTTCGGACCGTAAACGCACCCAAAGACGCCATTGTTGGAGAACTATGAGGAAGAGTAAATTTGATGTCCCGAAAGGAAATATGAATGTGTGAAGATTATATAAGTAGATACGTCTCGTAAATATCGTTTTATCGTTTGTTCTCGACAGCTGAGATCCAATGACAAAATTTACTCTCCGTTCAGTTATTTTACCTCTACTTTGCATCACTGTCAATATTACAATGATCTTTATTGTCGTGGGAATAAGGTTGCTATTGGTTAGCTGCCATTGCCAAGTCTGTCAAAATCACAATAATCTTTACTATCGTTGCAAAAAGGTTGCCAATGGGTTACTGCCATAGAAATGTTACATCTATGGTTGGTGCCATTGCCAAGTCTGTCAAAATCACAATAATCTTTACTATCGTTGCAAAAAGGTTGCCAATGGGTTACTGCCATAGAAATGTTACATCTATGGTTGGTGCCATTACCAAGTCTGTCAAAATCACAATAATCTTTACTATCGTTGCAAAAAGGTTGCCAATGGGTTACTGCCATAGAAATGTTACATCTATGGTTGGTGCCATTGCCAAGTCTGTCAAAATCACAATAATCTTTACTATCGTTGCAAAAAGGTTGCCAATGGGTTACTGCCATAGAAATGTTACATCTATGGTTGGTGCCATTGCCAAGCCTGTCAAAATCACAATAATCTTTACTATCGTTGCAAAAAGGTTGCCAATGGGTTACTGCCATAGAAATGTTACATCTATGGTTGGTGCCATTACCAAGTCTGTCAAAATCACAATAATCTTTACTATCGTTGCAAAAAGGTTGCCAATGGGTTACTGCCATAGAAATGTTACATCTATGGTTGGTGCCATTGCCAAGTCTGTCAAAATCACAATAATCTTTACTATCGTTGCAAAAAGGTTGCCAATGGGTTACTGCCATAGAAATGTTACATCTATGGTTGGTGCCATTGCCAAGTCTGTCAAAATCACAATAATCTTTACTATCGTTGCAAAAAGGTTGCCAATGGGTTACTGCCATAGAAATGTTACATCTATGGTTGGTGCCATTACCAAGTCTGTCAAAATCACAATAATCTTTACTATCGTTGCAAAAAGGTTGCCAATGGGTTACTGCCATAGAAATGTTACATCTATGGTTGGTGCCATTGCCAAGTCTGTCAAAATCACAATAATCTTTACTATCGTTGCAAAAAGGTTGCCAATGGGTTACTGCCATAGAAATGTTACATCTATGGTTGGTGCCATTGCCAAGTCTGTCAAAATCACAATAATCTTTACTATCGTTGCAAAAAGGTTGCCAATGGGTTACTGCCATAGAAATGTTACATCTATGGTTGGTGCCATTACCAAGTCTGTCAAAATCACAATAATCTTTACTATCGTTGCAAAAAGGTTGCCAATGGGTTACTGCCATAGAAATGTTACATCTATGGTTGGTGCCATTGCCAAGTCTGTCAAAATCACAATAATCTTTACTATCGTTGCAAAAAGGTTGCCAATGGGTTACTGCCATAGAAATGTTACATCTATGGTTGGTGCCATTGCCAAGTCAGTCAAAATCACAATAATCTTTACTATCGTTGCAAAAAGGTTGCCAATGGGTTACTGCCATAGAAATGTTACATCTATGGTTGGTTCCATTGCCAAGTCTGTCTAAATCATAATGATTATTACCTGTCGTTGCAATAATAATAATAATATTCCACAACTTTCACACAATGCCATCTAGTCCCAAACTAAGCAGTGCTTGTGCTATGAGTACTAGACAACTGATAAACATACATATATATTTCTAAATACATACATAATTATAGATAAATTACACCCAGACAAAGAACAAAATGATCGTGTTCATCACACAAACATTTGCCCTAGGTGGGAATCGAACCCACGACCTTGCGCATAGCAGGTAGGGCCACTGGCCACTAGACCAACAGGCCTGTTAATAAGGTCGCTATTCGGCTGCTACTGTCAGAGTTACAATAATTGTCAATGGACTGTTGAAAGGTCGGAGTTAATCACAAGAACTTGCCTTTCATGGAATTGAAAACGTGTAGATGTCAAAAAGTTACATAACTTACCTACAACTAACTACTGAGTGTACCGTAACTCTTGTTTTCCAAGAGCAAGAGTTGCAGTTCTCAGAAAATATTTTAGACAGTTTCGTAGTTAACAAGAAACAGACCTCTTTTCTCATAAAAATAAATGGGGCGGGATATTGAAGTAAAGAGTTGTCATCAGAAAAACTTCGTTAAGCGTAACGAAGTTATGAAGAATACAATTATATTTCTGAGGACGGCAACGTAACGTAATTGTTTTACCTACCCTACAGATCTAACTACCGTCTCCGTACAGTGAAATCCTCGCAATTGCAATAAACGTTATTTTACAGGGGGAGATAACTGACGGAAAAAAGGCCATTATTGACATTCTCCGAAGTTCTCATTATCATCAGTGCTAGGGATTATTAGAAACATCTTATGGTCGAATTCTATAATTTACGTACAGCCGGTCGATTCTGTAAAAATCTCACCGTGAAATCATAAGTGAAGTGAGCGGGAAGTGAGCTCTGCCATTCCGCAATGGTAGGTATTGACACTATTAATGGTAGGTATTGACACTATTAAGTAATAGTGTCAATACCTACCATTACGGAATGACAGAGCTCACTTCCCGCTCACTTCACCTAAGTTCTCACGGTGAGATTTTTACAGAATAGCACTGCAGTTATTAATTCAAATTAAGACTCTTGCTTCTTTACCAATAATGAAGCAAATACCTCATAGCTTTGCATAGTAGACCCCCCTGTGGAAGTAACTATCACAGGTAAACTTAGCTTATGAATCTATTTAGAAATAAAAAAGGCTACCATGGGTAAGCGAAACGATTCGTTTTTGTTTATAGTAACTGAGCATTAATGTTCGTATGTTCAAAATATACATCACGAGGTTTTCTACACGATAAATAAATAAAAAGAAAAACAGTACATTTTTCTTTACGAGGTTTTCACCGTACGGCAACGCTGTGTAATACATATGTAAAGGCAACACAGTATTGTAGTTAGTAGGTTTCGTTCCACTGTTCTATAAATACTCATACGAGAGGGCGGTGGATTGTGAAACACTGGGATTGACGGGCCTAATAATAGAAGCCACCTAGTTCCGTTAAATCCATTAAGTTTTAGGCACATGTTTCTATTTGTCATACATAAAATAAAATAAAACTTAGGTGAAGTGAGCGTGGAGTGAGTGACCAAGCATACATAATCGAGATTTTAATAATATTAATAATAACAAACAATGTCGATGCGTATTTTCATCAGTTTAGTAGCTGTGAATGTTTTATTTTAATTAATTTTCGTGCGTGACGCGCTCGCCCCTTAGGCTATATTATAAGGACTAGACTAGAAAATAAAAAGAAAAAAAACGCATTGAGATTCTGATTGAGGTTCTGTTTGACTATTTTATTTTAAAACCCCACAAAATATTAATGTCATGACAACTAAAATGGTAGCTTTGAAATTATATAAAATTATAAAAAAAATTAGCCAAAAAAAAAATAGTATTAAAATGTCGATTATGATTGTAAATGTTTGCTTAGTCAATGTCTAGCATCAGTGGGATGACACTGACAGCTCACTCCACGCAAGTTCTCACGGTGAGATTTTCACAGAATCGACCGGGAATATCACTAACAATATTCCCAACCTACCTATTTACATATTATTCATCACTATCCCTTCTTTCCAGAGCACGACAAAACAAAGTCCGTCCATAACAGTCGATGGGATCTCCACGTACCCCGGGCTGGGGTTCGGCCCCATGGGCCCCGTGGTCCCTGTGCCCGGCGAGCCCCCAGGCACCCAGCTACGTCAGCACCAGGACGCCACCACTAATCTACCGAGCACGGAGAAGCCAGAGAAGAAGATCAAGAAGCTCGTCATCGCCGCCTTTGAGTTCCATCGGGTCGAAACACCTTTCTTGATTGGGTTATGGATTTTCTTCGCTAGCATAGCTAAAATTGGTGAGTTTACGTTTTACTTAGTTTATTCACTTTTTGTTTATAGGAACAAGTGTTAACTTCATTTTTCTAAATCGCTTGATTTTATATACCTAGTTGATAATATTATTTTAATGAAAACTTAATCTTGTTATCATAGGTGCTTTTATTATTTTGTTATAAGTTTACAGACGCCAGCACATAAAGCTACCCAAAACTGTCAAATTCTACCAATCAACTTTGAACCTAATGCTTTGGCGATAAAGTTGAAAATCTATTAAATAAATTTGACAGATTGTAGTAGATGTGCTGGCGTCTGTACAAAAACTGGCAACAGATATTGAAAATACATTTTCTCCCCATTAGCAATATCTTACACGGGTAGTTTTTTCTAAGGGAGATTTCACTGACGTTATAGGTGAAGCATTGCGCACGCCATATTCAGATTCGGTCGATTATCCGGATCGCTGCGAGACACGCATATTAGTTCTCTCTCACCGAATCTCAGCATGAGGCAGGGATTGAACACGCGAACATACTTATTCTTTTCGGAAAAACCTCTTTTATTAGTTTGGCAAGTTGAAATTTTCACATTTATATCAAAGAAAACATTTATATTTATTATCACGATAACAAAATATTTTTCATCAACGTGATTTTCTACGGTGATAATATGAGAACAGCCGAGTTCTTCTGCTAGTGCTCGTGTCGATAAACGGGGGTCAGTTTCGAGGAGTTGTCGTAATCGTTCTATGTCAGTCTGAACTACAGGGCCGGCAGTAATCACCTAACGTCACAAAGTTTAGGTAGATACATAGATTGAAGCCGCTCTTGGAAAAATAAGTAGGTTGGAGTTAGTAATGATGTTCTGTCATTTAAATGAAAATTGTGTTTACAATTATTATAAATGCTTGAAGCCCAGGGGGTTTTTTAGCAAGCATATGCAGGGCGAAAAGATGATAGCTGTGTAGGTGGGGCATAATAAGAGAACACCGAAAATATATTGGAAAAGATTCAAATAGAAGCCCCGTAGTCAGAAGTCCACTTTCAGATTAAAAAAAAGGCCCAAAAATAAAGTGATCTAGTGAAGACAAGATGAAGTAAGCTGTCAACTTTTCACCCTGCATAATATGCTTGCTCAAAAACCCTTAGGGTTCCCCTACCAAAAGTGAAGACTTCTTTAAAAGCAGCCGTGCGATTCTGTAAACACCTCACCGTGAATGCTTGGGTGAAGTAAGCGTGGAGTGAGCTGTCATTCGCTAGGGATTAACACTATTAAGTGCTCACTTCACTTATGATTTCACGGTGAGATTTTTACAGAATCGACCGGCTGACATGGTTAGTTTTTTGAACAAAAAGTTACAATTGGAAGAATAAATTCAACGTTGATTATGTTAGAGCTTATCAAGCAGTCTCATCTTAAAAGTCAATTTATAAAATAAAGCTTACAGTACATATCAAGCGAAAGTTTCATGATGAAGTAGGTAATCATAATAACAAAGACACGAAACACTTTCCTTCGCCCTTGTACCACTTTTTCAGTCAGTTCGCGTATGTTCCCTGAATTTTCCAACATGAATAGGTACTTGCTTACCTACTTGCAAATCAGAGTTTTATTCGATGCCTCGAAGGTGATGGAAACTGGGCCAAGTGGTGTTATGCCCGGAGCTGTTTACTCAGGAATTTTACTTAGTATACCTACCCTCGTACCCGGTTATGTGAATACGTTAACTTTTTATAATAGTATGAAAGGTGTTTGATTAGTGGATTTGAAAAATTCTGGCCAACATATTTCTAGGTATTGATCGGTGCGAAGCTCTTGTTTAGAATAGGGTTTATTAAATACTAGCTGCGCTCTGCGGTTTCACTCGCATAAGTCTCGATCCTGTGGGAATATCGTAAAAAAAATTACCCTATGTCCTAATTGAGTTCATGGTCTACCCATGTGACAAATTTCATCCAAATCCGTTTAGCCATTTTAGCGTGAAAGCGTAACAAACTAACATACAAAAAATCAAATCTTTTCTCTTTATAATATTAGTTTAGAAAAAAAATGTTAGGTACAATCACGGATATTGAAATCAAATTATACCAACCCCTTTTCCCTACTTTAGGCTAGAGTGAGAATTGTGACAGAATAGATCAGCTGGTATTTGGGCTGTCGTTACTGCATACAATAGTCTTTGCTGCATACCTATGTATGGCATAGATTTATGATGGGATAGAGTGTGAGTGCAATATTTCCACGTCTATACCTAGTATATGATTTTCTAAAAATACACGGTCAATTGTTTCTGGAAATCTTTCATACAGGTCCCGAACCCAGTATAAGGTTAAACTGAAAAATGTAACTTGATGCTGTGAACCAACATTGTACCTTTTTGAGATACACAAAATTACTATTATTATTAACTAGCTGAGCTCCGCGGTTTCACCCGCATATGTGTCGATCCTGTGAGAATATCGGGATAAAAAGTATTCTAGGTGTTAATCTCGGTTATAAACTATCTGTGTACCAAATTTCATCCAAATCCGTTCAGCCGTTTGAGCGTGAAGAAGTAACAAACATACAAACACACACACACTCACAAACTTTCGACTTTATAATATTAGTGTGATTACGTTTTCAAATATAACTTTTAAAAAGGTAAAAATCTTTATTTTCAATCATACAAACATAATATTGTAAACACCATAGGCAAACACAATACAAAACTTTTTTTATTAAAAGACACGTTTTTTTAAATAAGTGAACCATTTATCAAACAAAAATTTTATAATTTTCTTTCATACAAACATAAATTGTTACACTGTACAAAGCTTGAAGAAACCGGCTTCAATTATTTATTTAGTCGGTTCAAACATAGACGAATTATGACCAAGGTTATTCATTCTAGATTTCCTCCTTCGTTTCACAGAAAACATCTTTCTATATTTGCCCTTCAGAAAATGTTTTCGAGATTTAACTAGAAAGGCTTCCGATTTATTATCTTTGTACTGAAATGGCTTGGGTTGTTCTACGGAAGAGAATGCTGTTATATAAGCTGATTTGGGCGTAAAGCCCGTTGCTGGTCGGCGTCCGAGCGAGCCGTGCAGTGGTCGCTGATGGCCATGCGCCGGACATACTGACTCAGGGTCCAGGGAAATGGAAGTCATTGACACTGTCGAGTAAGATTGTTCCTCTCCAGACAGCGGACTGGTATACTTATCCTCATATCGCAAAGTGTGAACGTTTGTGTAGTAGTTCCCCATTTTAACGTCAACAAAATCAAAAGAGTTACTTGAAACTTTAGATTCCAATACAGAATCTTTAGGAGAATAAGTTTTATTTCTGAACTGACAACCGACATCTCTGATAAATATAACAATCTCGTCATTCGGGTTTTCATTGGATTCATTAGAACATTTGTAATTTGAAGAATCAAATTGACATGACTTATTGGATCTACACGTAAACTGTTCCGTAAAACATGTGTTGTTAGGAGATAGTTGGCAAGGAGAAAATGTGCTGCAACAGGTTGGTTGGGTCGGATTTAACAAAAAAGCAGGAGTATTGTAATCTTTTAGAAACTCGCAGGCATTCTGCACTCGAGAAAGCATGTGAATTTGATTGTTCATTGTCTTTGCGAATGAGTCGTGTTGACATACAGGGACAAATTTGCATCTCGGAATATGCGGACAGTCAGCGGTTTCCAAATCCTCAACCAGTTTATTTGTTGTTTCTTCGTAATGTAGATGTTTAGAAAGTGGCACACAAAGTGGTATGTTAACGCATCGAGGGCGATGTAAGCAAGGAGGTATATATTCACAGTTATTCTTCAACACAGTTGCTCTTTGACAAGAAGGCACGACCGTACAAGGTGGATGATGCCTACACGCTTTAGTTATTCTTATGACGCGAGGTGTTGATTTAGGAACAGAATTTTTACTATCGCATTTCTGGTTTACGTTATAAAAGTTATCATTTGGTAGTATTTGACAAACGGGTAATAATTCACATCGAGGATCATGAAAACATAAATCTCTTTCTTCCAAGGTCTTGCTTCTGTGACTGTTTGGTGAAGCAGTAGCTCTGCATGCGTAAGCAGTGGTTGATGATATTTCCTCGCTGCGATATACCGAAGAGTGTTCGTATTTCAAGCTTTCTTCTTCTTCTGTAGTACTTAGATTGATTTCGACATCTACTTTCTCCTTGCAATTAGGACAGAAAACTTTTCGCAACCTTTTATGGGGCTTTGATTCATTTTTTGGGTTTTTATTAACATTGTTTTTATCAGCAAGAATCGGTACGGCCTCAATCTGTGGCAGGTCGTTTTTTTTGTTAGGAACAGTCACTTCGATCATTTTCACTGCACTTGTGTTCGTTGGCTTATCTTCCATAATAAGATCACGTTTATTCTTGTTTGTATCTTTCTTTTGTTCTGCCACAAATTTAGGAGTACTCGTTATTTGGTCAACTATTGTTAGGGACTTACTGTTTTTTGCTAATTCAGTCAGAGATTTTTTATCCGTGCAAGGACAAGCATAAGAAAATAACTGACATGGACAGGGGTCTTCTGTGCGTTTACCTCGGTCATTCTTCTTTGCCTTTTTCTCTTCTGGAATGGGTTTGGTGTACTCTGTGCGATATTTTGAATATGACCAAAATTTTTGCTTTCTGCTAGACATGTCTTTGTAATAGTGAGTTCTTTGGCCATCGTTCGTATAATCATCGTCTCTTAAGCAGATTTCAGAAGAAAGCCTTGAGTGTTTTTTCTTTGCTTTCTTAGTATTTACTTCAATACTATCTCGCGGCAACAGTTTTGGGTGTATTTGAGCAGGAAACTCCTGGACAATAGCAGTGGATTTTCCACCAAAAACGTTAAAAGGTGCAGGCATATTCATCACTTTTATAAAATTCGCATTTGATACACAGGGTTCAGTGAAACAATGGAATGAGTGTCTTTTAGCAATCTCGTCCAAATCATAGAATATCGTACTCGTAGAGGGTATAACAGTCTTGCAGCTGTTATCGTTAATCAGAGGATTGTACTTTTCAGATACTACGTATTCATAATCTAGCAATTGTTTGGGTGATTCCCCGCATGCAGCAGAATACACTGAACGACCTTTTACTGGTTTATTGAGGCCCGTCTTAGGAACCAGATCACCGTATGATATAGCCCCAATTATATCGCAAATACCAGAAAAAGATTTAGTATGAAGCAACTTGTTAAGCTTCGGATGAGGCATTTTTCAATTTAAATATTGTAGTTTCTTTGTGAGTTTGACAAAACTATGAAATGTTGTGGTTGAGTTTGGTAGAATTACATACCCAAGTATATGAATAGCACTTTGTTTACACCATCACAGAAATATTTAAATTTTACATGTTTTTAACATTTTTCATTTACTTAAATGTCATGAACTGACAAATTCATGGCGACATCAAAAAGAATATGATCAACAAGTAGTTTGACTATGACAGCTTATGAAACTTCTTCAGACTGGTTATAAGATAATATTATTCTCAGTGAATTACTACGAGTATGTAAAGAATAATCAAAATTACATAAATTCGTTTAAATGACTAGTGCACCTCAACTTTTACTTAATCAACATATCAGCCAATGTATCTACATTTGTTTCAGGTTTTCATATGGCACCGAAATTGTCCAAGATGTTTCCTGAGTCTTGTCTGCTGATATTCGTGGGGGTGTTGATCGGGGCGCTACTGTTGAGCACGCACAGTGTGCACGTGCAGCCTCTGACGCCGGACACCTTCTTTCTCTACATGCTGCCTCCCATTATCCTGGACGCCGGCTACTTCATGCCTAACAGATTGTTTTTTGATCACCTTGGGACAATTCTTTTATTTGCCGTTGTTGGGACTGTGTTCAACACCCTGACTATTGGTAAGTCGACTTTATTGGTATGTTTACAAGATCCTATTTTTTAAAACTCTGTTCTTTGATCACTTAATTGTTTTACGTAATACTGTCCGTACGCAAAATACACGCATTGACGTGGGTTTGCGGACACCAGCCTGTATTACCTACTACCGTGCTCATAACAGTTACCATCCCTACTTTATCTGTCACTGTATGAGAAACAGCGAATTCCGTAATTCTTAGTCACTAAGGGGGAAGTGAGCAGTGGTGGCCCAGTGGTAACGGACACGATTTACGAGTTGTAGGTCGTAGGTTCGAACCCCGGGAGGCGCTTTACTTTGTGTAAATTATTTCATCACCACTGCTCTCAAAACGGTGAAGAAAAACATCGTGAGGGGTTTCCTCACGATGTTTTTGTCATGCAATGCAATGTTTTTGACATGTCCTAGAATAAAAAATTCGAAGAAATGTGCCATCCCGCACTGGGCCCGCGTGGTGGATTGCGGCCCACTCCCTCTCACTGAGAGGAGGCCTGTGTCCCAGCAGTGGGAACATTATAGGGGCTGATTATGATGAAGGGGAAGTGATTAACCAACTAAATATTTAATGAAATAGTCATTCAATGTGATATATATGAACTAAAAGGGTTTATTGATGATGTTAATGATAATAATTCTGTGAATAGATACATGTTACGATAGCGAATCATATTTTGTTCAACATTCAATCTGACATTGACCTGCAAATTGCAAAACGAAAAAAAAATAGAATTTGGCGCTTCCCCCATAAGGGACCATTCAAGTATTACGTAAGCAGATTTTTGCAATTATTAACTCCCCCCATCCCCCTCGTCAGCAAAAGTAAGCAAAGCTATTACCCCCCCCCCCCCCCATGCTTACGTTAACATTGGTAGGTAGGTACATGCATTTTTCAATGTGGTATGGTTTCTTTATTGATTCATGCGCCTACTGCTCTTATAACTATTTTTTTAATTATTTCCGGGAATCCCTGAGAATGCGTTTCGTTTTCAAGCATAGACAAGTAGGGTTGCCATAATAATATGTGTTCGAACAAAAATTGACAAAATTTTGTAGAAAATCCTAAAAAGTGAAGAAATAAATACTGCTGGCGTAATCACCTTCCGGACCCCCCCATCCCCCATGTCATCAAATATAAGCAAAGCAAAGACCCCCCCCCCCTGTAGAGCTTACGTAATACTTGAATGGCCCCTAAGTAGGTAAGGAAGAATTTAAATACTCACATTACGATTGTATTGTTCACAGGGGCGTCCCTATGGGCTTGTGGACAGACTGGGATGTTTGGCTGCACCACTCCTCTTCTAGACATGCTTTTATTCGCAGCACTGATATCTGCAGTAGACCCAGTAGCTGTGCTCGCCGTGTTTGAGGAGATTCATGTGGATGAAGTGCTTTACATTGTAGTTTTCGGCGAATCTCTGTTAAATGATGCAGTTACTGTGGTTTTGTATCACATGTTTGAGGCTTACACGTGAGTACAGACTTAGTAACTTTTATTTTAAAGTGAGAGAAATGTATTTATTTATTTAAACTTTTCGCACACAAAAAGTACAAAGGCGGACTTAATGCCTTAGGCATTCTCTACCAGTCAACCAAGGGTGGTGAAGAGATTAGATGGCAGGTGCTTTGGTTGAGACAAACAATGATTAAAAAGAAAAAAAAAAATGTTGAATTAAAAAAAAAATACTAGCAAAAATATACTACCAAATTATACTGTGCCAATAATATTCAAAAAACAACTGTCATCCCTTGACAGTTGTATGAAATAGCTTTAGCACGACAAATTGACTCAGGGTGTCAATTTGCTCAACAATTATTTCCCCTGACCAGGCAATTATTGCTTAGATGACAAAACATTTCAATGTGAAATTGACTATTTAAAAAAAAAATATATATGTATTTTTTTTTTTTGTCATGTTTTTAGTAGTATGTATTGTTTTTTCTAAGGCCCATAGAAAAAACAATACATACTACTACCTAACTAAGGCCTAAATAAGGCCGCCTTAGTTGCCTGAAATAAAGGAATAAATAAATAAATTACTTGCTTAAAGGGAGGCTCCAATCACTAATTCAGCCGTGCGATTCTGTAACCATCTCACCGTGAAAGCTTGGGTGAAGTGAGCGCGGAGTGAGCTGACATTCGCTAGGGATTAACACTATTAAGTGCTTACTTCACTTATGACTTCACGGTGAGATTTTTACAGAATCGACCGTCAGTTCTTGTATAATAATTATGTTGAAGAAATAAATTATTTTTGATTTTTTGACAGAGAAATGGGTCCATCACGTCTTGAATACACGGACTTCCTTGCTGGTCTGGCCTCTTTTCTCGTGGTGGCAATCGGTGGCACGTTCATCGGCGTCGTGTGGGGCTTCGCCACGGGCCTCGTCACCCGCTTCACGCACGAAGTCAGGGTCATCGAACCTATCTTTATCTTCGTTATGGCTTACTTGGCTTATTTGAACGCTGAGATGTTCCACATGAGTGGGATACTTGCGTAAGTTACTCTTCTAAAGTTAGACTTAAGTGTGATTAGGACCGTTAATTTCACAAGCCGTTTAACCAGCAGGGTAATTGCGTAACACACTATCAGTAGCAATGGGTTTCATTTTGACAGTTCAACAACATTCATTGCTTTATTTACGTTGTTGAGCAGACACACTTTTCGAACATATGGAGCAATGGATTAGCAATATGCTTCAAAATGATTCAAATTGGGAGTAAAGTGTGTTACGCAATTAGGGTGCTGATTGACACTGGTTTAAGTTAGCTTCTAACTGCTGTAGCATTTTTGTAGCTTATTTTTAAAGATATTTTCGTTTATTCGTTTGGACTGCCAGGAAATTTAGATCTCTTCTGAAATTAATACTTAAATTAAAAAATCGGTCAAGTGCGGGTTGCCGAGGGCTCCGTACAAATTTGTAGGTATGTAAATAGCTTTAAAATTATTTTTTTTGTAATGTAACTACAATTTTACGGTTTGAGGATTTTGTCCAGTACATTTGCTACATGAAATTTCTTCTTGCCAAACTTCATGATTTCTTGTCAACGGGAAGTACCCTATAGGTTTTTATTTCGGAACATGCTCGTAAGCGCCTGTATCTTTTGATTGCGTTGACATAGAAGTTTGATGTTTTCACTGCTTTGAGGGATTGCAGCCCTGAGTATTTGATATTAATTTCAACTTGACAATTCCACGCGTTCCTGAGAAAAAAGGGGCTTGAATGACGGACAGACAGACGGACAACGAAGTGATCTTATAAGGGTTCCGTTTTTCCTTTTGAGATACGGAACCCTAAAAATATGGAATAACGTACAGTCACGAGCATAAATACCTTACGTTACGCAAAATTTAGAAGCATTTTTCTCGTGAAATAAAAACTGCAACTTTGAGAGAAGTCCTATTTTATATAAATACATATGTGATACTCGTATGAATAATATGTAATAGATGGTTTCGATAACAATATGTTCGTAACACGATAAAGTATCTTTCAATACTTCAAAGAAAACATCACTTTTGAATCTTGCGTAAGTGTAAGGCACCTATTTATGCTTGTGTATACGTCCCTACTCACAGCTTATCCTTCTATATATTTTCAGTATAACATTCTGTGGCATAACTATGAAGAACTACGTGGAAGGGAACATATCCCACAAATCGCACACTACTATAAAATACACGATGAAGATGTTGTCTTCTTCCTCCGAAACCATCATCTTCATGTTCCTCGGTGTCGCCACTGTAAATAATAATCACGACTGGAACACGTGGTTTGTGTTATTGACCATTGTCTTCTGCTCAGTATTTCGGATAATAGGTAAGAAAAATATCAACAAAAGTTAATATATTGTATTACAAACTAGCTGACTCGACAGACGTTTTCCTATACTTTCAATTGTTCATACAAAATTGAAGGCAAGCATCGTGAGAAAACCGGCCGGCATGTGCTAGAACCAAAAATTCGAATCATGTGACATCTGCCAACCGGGTCTCATGTGGTGGATTACAGCCCACTCCCTCTCACTGAGAGGAGGCCTGTGTCCCAGCTGTGGGAACATAGGCTCATTATGTCATACAAAATTCCCATAGAAAATGCACTTTGAGAAATGCAAAATTATTTTCGTCCGGATTCGGACTATTACGAACATTTTAAAACAAAAATTTGCCAAATCGGTCCAGCCGTTTTCAAGCGATTCGCTTACCAACGAACAGTATTTCATTTTTAATATAAAGATAGAATCTTCCATTGTTAATTAGATATAAAAACTACTTTTATTTGTTCTTGCCATATTCTCTTTCACATACATGAACATGGTTTCTTACATAAACAAAAAAATAAACCTCAAAGTTTTAAGCTAAAATGTCACGTTTCCATATAAAATCAAGTATTTAGCAACCAAGATTGGCCAAAAACAACTTGGGAAAGAAAGTAGCTATAAACAGAAACAAAGCGACGTAACACAATGTGGGTCACGTGTGAACTGTGACCGGAAAATGCCCGTCAAACTTCAGGGCTTCATCTGCACGCACGTACTTTTTGACAGACTGAACTCTGCACGTGTCGCCCTCCTAATTACGGAAAGATTTCAAGACGAGAGTCGTATTTTTTAATGAATTGTAGCTTATTGAATTGTCTTTCCTGTCAAAACTGTACAGTAAAAAAAATGTACTTTTATATATATCACATGAATGTAAGTGTAAAAGCAATTAATTTGCCAGAAACACGGTACATATCGTCGGGGATAGTGCAAATCCGCGTATCTACCATGCGTAAAGACCGCGTATCTGCAATAGATCCAGTTTTACAGGGGAAGGTTAAAACTTAATAACTTTATTAATTCAATGAATTTTAAGCTCATTTTTACATAGAAAGTAATTCTTAATGAGTTCTATCTCTTGTTAGAAAAATATATCAATTTATGTAAATAATTAAGGCCCTACGACAATTACGCGGATTTGCTTTGACCATAAACTTATAACATTGGAACTTAAGAGGAAGGTACGCGGTTTTGAAATTAAACAAATATTATCATTTTAACAACAATATTATTTAATGTTGAAAATAAAACTATAACAAAATTAATGTAGAATCTTTGCCTCTTACAAAAGTTAGATATTAGGTTGTCTCATAAATTATTGCCAGTTAAAAACAAATTATTATTAATATTTTTTTATTAATAAAAAACACCTTTAATCAATTATATAGTCTCCCTCGTTATCTACAACAGTCAGCCATCTACTGGGCAAAATTTGAATACCCTTCTCCCAAAATGAGGCAGGCTGGGACTCGAAAAAATGTTGAAGTTCCATTTTAATACTTCCAGAATTTTCGAATTTTTTTCCTAGTAAATGAAATTTAAGAGCTCGAAATAAATGAAAGTCTGAAGGCGCAAGATCCGGGCTATACGGTGGATGTGGAACAGTCAGCCATCCTAGCTCCTCCAGCTGTTTATGTGTTAACTTGGCGCAATGAGGTCGTGCGTTGTCATGCAAAAGTTGGACTCCAAGTCGTTTTGGCCGCTTAATTTTTAACATCTCTGCTAGTTTGCGAAGCTGCTGCGTATACAGATTGGGGTTAATAGTCTGATGAGATTCGAGGAGTTCCCAGAAAATCATTTCTTGCTAATACCAGAAAACAGACAACATAATCTTACGACCGTGTTCATTAACTTTAGGCTGGGCTGGTGGGTTTTCCCCGCGAGGAATCCAATAGGCATGACGCGTGTTAGTTTCATAATGTATCCAGCTCTTGTCACATGTAATAATGTCCTTGAAAATGTCTCGTCTGTGCGGCCGAAGTAACAACAACAAACAAACTTTGACAAATGGCCACACGAACGGCCCGGTCATGGTCCATTAACGCATGAGGTATCCAACGTGACATCACTTTGCGATATCCCATCCATTTGAGATAACGATCTATAGTCGCGTGGGATTGTCCAAGCGCCTTCTCTAAATCGCGCATACTATAGTCTGGATGTAGCTCAAGTTCGTGACGCAAAGCATCTTCATCGAAGCTGGTGGGTCGGCCTGGGCGAGGTTGATCTTCGCAGCTTATATCACCGGTGTCAAAACGCTTGTACCAGAAACGAACAGTCCGATTGCTAGTAGTACCCGGTCCAAATGCAGTGTTAATCTTTTTACCCGTTTCTGTTGAAGACACTTTAAGTCGATGCTCATATAGCATAATAGCTCGCAGTTGACGCTGATCCATTTTCACTAAAGACTAATTATTGCTTTTTTTTTTTAATGGCATCTCGCAGTTCAACCCATGAGGTTGTCGACTGCTTAACCGGGCTTGCTTGTGGATGCCTCAATAAATTAAGGCCTCCAGCCAGGGCTTAAAAAACTTAAAAAGTAAAGTAAGACTACACGCTAAGGGCACCTCCTGTGGGGTACGGACCTCGGCTTAGGGCGTCGCTGGGAGAGGGCAGCAAGGGACAGGCTGGATCGGAATGATTTAGGGGCGAATTTGGAACAGGCTCAGCGGCGCGGGCTGGCTCGAGAAAGGGTCGGGGCGGACATGGTATGAGGGGTCGCGACGGGCTTCGACGGCGAGGATGGAAGGACGGCTGTCGGGACTTGTATTTTGTGAGAGTGCTGGTGGCTTTACTGCTCTCCTGTAGGAGGGTCGTAGCGTCGTCGGGGATAGTGAGAGTATGCCTTGGACGGCGAATCCTACTTATGCGAGAGGGAGTGTATCGGCCGGCCGCCGCAATCAGGGGATTGGGGTGCTTTATAGCAGTATCAAAAAAGCGCTTGGAAAGGCGTCTCATGAACTGCTGGATGGTGGGTATTCTGAGATCTAAGTGTAGACTCTCATTGCGGACATAGAAGGGGGCTCCCGTGACATTTCTGAGGAAATGGTTCTGGAGGGTCTGCATTCTATGCAGGTGGTGAGGCTTAGCGTGTGCGAAGACTACGCAAGCATAGGTCATGATGGGGCGGATGACCGCGGTGTAGAGGCGCAATTTGCACTTGAGTGACAATTTGCTGCGGGCGGTCAGTAAGAAGTGGAGCTTACTGAGAGCGAAAGAGACGTGAATGAGCCGTCTTTATGTGCTCTCTGAAAGTGAGGTGGTGGTCGAGGATAACACCTAAGTATTTGGCTGGTTCCCCCAGGGGATCGGCTTGCCATACATAGTAATCGTACTGGACTAATTATTGCGTTGCGTCCGCGCCTATTTATACCCTCACCATAAAAGATACTCATCCTTACTAGAAATATCTAGAACTTTCTTGAATTCGCTTTAGTTTAAATTAAAAAAAATTCGAGAAAAATAAAATATGGCAAGAACTTATGAGACAACCTAATATTTAAGGGATTTATAATAACGGGGTAACATACACTTGCACAATTTAAATAATTTAATGTATTTTGAAAAAAAAATAGATATTAAGGAGTTAGAATGGTAAAAAGAACTAAACTTGTCTTCAATACCGATTTTAATTTAAAATATACGAAACAAACATTACATTTACACTTACCTGATGTTGGCACTGATAATTTTTAAGTAAATACACAGTTTTATTGCAAAATTAAATCACCAGATCACTTACGCGGTGTTGACACTTGCTCGCGAAAGATACGCGGTATTGTTACTGGGCGATTCCTGGCTTCCGGTTGGTCGAAATGAACTCGTGTCAAGGCGATGGCAGCCTATCAAGATTTTGTGGGATTTGCCCGCGAAAACTTGAATTGGCTACATTTGTCAGATACGCGGAATTGTCCAATGCTAGTTACGCGGATTTGCACTATCCCCGACGATATCTTAAATTCAAAAGTGCTATTTTTATTAAACTTATCAATTAGCTCGTGGCAGACACTGAAACAGGGTTTTTGCTGTTATAATATGGGACTGTTCATTTATTAGATAAGACGATTTGAGGGGGGGTGCGTTCAAACTAGTCTTATTTTTTCTAACGTGGGAGTGGGAGGTTTTTCGTGGGAGTGGATTGTTCTTACGTAAGATCTCAAAAATAAGCAAAAAGTCGTGTTTGAAATGTGTTTGTTTGCAATCATGGTAGATACTGGTATCTACCATAATTGCAAAGAAATAAATCCTCAAATCGTCTTACGTAATAAATGAACAGACTCTATAGTAAGTAATGTATGGAATATTTTTTGATTCTGAAATAAATGAATAATAATAATAGTGTTGATCTCAATTTGTCAGATTGGGGGTCTACGGCGTAGATCCGAGCGTAGCTTAGAGCGTTCATTTATTACGTAAGACAATTTTCGGAGTCCGAACAAGTCTTATTTCTTCTTACCTGGGGGTGGGAGGAGTCTAGATTATTCTAGACACTAATCTTACATAAGATTCAAGGGGTTCATTCAAGTCTTATTTTTTCTTACGTAGTGGGAGCGGGGTCAGAAATTAGTTGAAATTGTCTTACGTAATCAATGAACAGTCCCTAGAGGCCTCGGAGTGGACCTGTGATTTCTAATATTTCTACAACTCAAGTTTCTGGTTAAACTCGTTCATTTTCTGTAGTAATATCTTTAATGTGACATTATCAGGGCAGGAGGTAAAAGGATGCTTAAGCACACTCTCAATGAATACAGTCTAATAAATTTACTAAACACATCTTGCATGACAAAGATGTATCTGTAACCATACCTTCCCGTATAAGTATTTATGTTTTTTATTGTAATTGTTTCAGGTGTATACATATTTAGCGCAATCGCCAACAAGTTCCGTTTGCATAAACTGAATAGGGTTGAAAAGTTCGTCATGTCTTACGGAGGTGAGTTGGTTATCTTGTTTGTCTACATTTTTTCGCGTTGTAACCCAGGGAAACAACTTAACCCTTTACCGCATAGGATACCATATATGGTTTGACATGTTTACAGTTTATTTACTATAAAAAAATAAAAAACTAGCGTATAAATCCTAATGGGGTTTGTTTTTCATAACATTACCAATAATAAAACACAACTATTTTGTCTATCATCACATACCACTTGGACATAAAAAATAAAAAAACTATCATTAATTCTGAAGCTTTAATAAAGACATTAACTTAAAAAAAAAAATTGTCACTTATTTAATATATCATGTAGTAAAAGGGTTAACGCCACGATAGTTTTCTTACATACCAGGTACTAGGTATTTAAGATAACAAAACTTCATATTTAACAACATAATACTGAATCTTACTTGTGATCTCACTGGCAGAGTACCTAGCTAGATTATGAAACACCTAGACGCTGACAGCTAGACAAGGTGCCAGAAATCTAGTCTGATATCTATTCCGTCTAGCCGCTTTACAGCGCACCCTTGAAAATAATGAACCTGCAACACCCACATATTTTTGAAGAGCGAAATCTTCAGACATGCTTGCTTTCTGTATCGAAGATTTTAATAGTGAAGTTGTGTATAACTGTCTATTTTCTTTTTTTTTTGCTATATTTATGTTGTTTTATCTTCCTGTATTTTGTAAGCAGTGGTGGCCCATTGGTAACGGCCCTGATTTACGAGTTGTAGGTCGTAGGTTCGAACCCTGACAGGCGTTTTACTCTGTGTAAATTATTACTCTCAAAACGGTGAAGGAAAACATCGTGAGGGAATCGGCATATCCTGGAACCAAAAATTCGAAGACATATGACGTCTGCCAACTCACACTGGGCCCGCGTGGTAGATTACAGCCCACACCCTCCTACAGAGAGGAGACTGTGTCCCAGCAGTGGAAACATAATTGATTTATATCCTCTTGTTTTTTAATAAAAAGTGATGCCAGTATAACAGGGGAGGACCCCAAAAGCGTACTTAATTTTCATCGAAGATTTACATTTAAGCAATTTTCACTTCGAAGGGTTCTTCCCTCCTGATATTAAAATTTCCTCTACGATGTACTTTAAAAATGTCACTGGATGGCCTATTTAGAGCTCCATATTTGTGTCTTATTCAGAATCATAAAATACATTTCCGTAAGTTTGTTCAATATACCTATATAAGTTGTAAAGTTACAATGAAGAGCCTAATAATAAAGAAATAACTTAAATAACTTATTGTTGCCAATAAGACTGATATAGTGGTGGTGGGTCGGTCAGAGCGGCACGCAATGATTGTCGACATAACCGTCCCGCATGATGAGAACCTCGTGAAAGTCGAGAAAGATAAGCAAATCAAGTATCTTGTCTTGGCTCGCGAGGTTGTCGAAATGTGGGATGTCGACTCGGCGATCATTGTGCCGATAGTCGTGACAGCCAACGGGTTAATAGCCAAGAGCCCCGACCAACACCTGAGGAGGCTCTCGTTAGGCAGCTGGATCAAGGGCTTGCTTCAGAAAGCGGTACTTCTGGACACGGCCCGCATTAGTAGGAGGTTCCTCTCTCTGGAGCCCTGACCTCCGAAAGCTTGGACCCTGTTCCCGATACCAGTGGGCTACTATTTTTTTAAATGTTTTAAGTATATTTTTTTATATCCCAATATTTAAAAATATAATTTATGCGTAAATAATTAAATAAAGGAATAAATAAAAAGAATAAGTAAATATGTTTTTGCTGAACCATCATCAGAGGGATACAAAAGTACCAAAGTAAAGTCACGAGCGACTAATATGTATAATCCCAGCAGCTTTTATTAGTGATTTTCTCCTACTGTGTTGATTATAATTTTATTTGGTTACGAACATAGTATTTTGGAACCCATACTGTTACGGAATAGGTCGACGAAAAAATCCCGCTTAAATGAAATGAAATTGTTAATTCATATTATACACAGAGAGAAAAATCTTAGAAAAATTACTGTGATGTCTAATAATCTGAGTGCATTTGAGTGGTAATAGAAAAATTACCATGCTAACACAGTAAAAATTCTTATGCTGTACAGTAAAATTTATTGCACAAATAGTGAATTTTTCCCAATCTCACTCATAAAATTTTCTGTAGATGTCACTTGCACTCACTTTAAAGTGACGAGCTCAGTAATTTTTCTAAGAATTTTCTCTCTGTGTATAAAAAAATAAACTAGGTGGAGTCGATATTTCCTATCCGACCCGTGAGAAGAAATGGCGAACAAACTCAAGGGTCAAAATCTCTTTTAAAGTCCAGACATAATCTTGGTCAGATTATCTGAGGACAAAGTAGATTATTAGTACCTGAAATAGTCTTTTGAGGGAAAAACCACACAGATTTGTCTATACCAGTCCAGTCAGTGCAAGCATTTGTCAGTAATCGTGTAGCTCAACTCAGAACTTGAGGAGCTCAAGGAATTGTGCTAAGTATACATATGAGTGCTCGTGACTGTACAGTGGCCTCCAAAAGTTAGTTGACATTTTTCCAGTTCAGCTTTAATGACACATTAGGATTAAAAATTTAAAAAAATAATCAGATACTCCTAAGGGATTACATGATTATTTTTTATGATAAGTCAAAAGTTGAATTAGTCAATAATAACGTTACAGCAGTTCAGATATTTGGATCATTAGATCATTGATCATTTGGATAATGTGGGGTGTCAATGCTGAAGTGGAAAAATTTCAACTAACTTTTGGAGGCTACTGTACGTACAGTAAACGCTCAGAAGTCCATAAGCACGCTAAAGTTCACATTGCCATGAACAGTACGAGCGCGATACAGTCAGTGCGTGTGCGAGTGATGTCTCAACATTCCGCAGATAACACACACTAATGAACTGTCGTCGTAATAGACGAAATAGCATGATATTTCTGTTGCATTTACAATACGCATCTGTTCTTACCATAGCATTGCTAAAATTCGCAAGCATCTAATATGTGCTGCTAGCTATTTGCGCTAAGCAACAGGTTCACGATCAATGAGGTCTGAGTTCGAATCTGAATTATTATTGTTAGCCGTTTTTTTGTTTCTTTGAAACCATAATAATGTTAAGTAAAAACTTATTAGGTTTATGTTTATTTATAATGTATTCATGCTTATTATTATTTTTATAAGAAGCAAATATTAGTTATTGTATTATTATTTAAGTATTTATGTGATATTTAATTTATTTTTTCGGTTTTGGAAGGTGGAACTAAAATATTCGTGCTAAATCATAACAAAAATGTTTATTCGTTTTATTTATTTATAAAATTAACAATTTTGATGACAATAATTGTGACGTCACATTCCTACTTATATAAAAAGAAGTTCTCTTGTAACCGTTCATAAGATTTTTTGTTGTATACCCACTTAGTCAATTCATAATAACATAACAAGGAAAGGATGTTCTAATAACACATTACAAATATAATTGTTGATACCCACTTATTAGAGGTATCGGTATTCAGTAAAGTTTATTGAAAAGTAATATATGATTTAGACTTTATAAACATGTTTTTTTTAATGTAACGTCACAATAAATGTATTGAGGTAATAGCTTAATTTTTCATTTTCTTGACGAAAAGAAGATTGAAACTAAACCTCAATTGTTTAAGGTAATTAAATAATACGGATATGCTAATATTACTAAATATTTAGTTACACCGTCTAATTATAAAAAACAAAACATTTAGATATTAATATTTTGTATAACTACATAAAAGCTAGTTCTCCTGGCCCTGCTGCACTCATCCATCCCCACATATTAATCGCAATTCGACCTGACTCTGCATTAGGGCATACGTTTTTATCACACCAGCGAGTGTTATCCTTGCGCCATAAATGAAGCCTACCCTTATGGCTGGATTTAAATGTTTTTTGATCTGAAAATATGGTAGTATTCCAGTCAAAATCTAAATAATCCCGTGCGAAACGTAATCGTTCTTGTTTATGTCGTTCTGTCAACAAGGGCTTCTTAGCTGGTGTTCTGTGCAAGCCTTCAGCGTGGAGGGCACGGCGAAGAGTTAGCGATGAGGTGTCGAATAGTTCAGCAAAGTGTCTCGTTGGTGTGAATCCATTAAATTCATGCTCGCCCACCATATGTCGTCGCTGTGCCTCGCTAATAAGCGCCGGCCTTCCACTTCGGCCTTTCTCTGCCTCGTATCTTTTGATCCAGAGACTTACAGTATTCCTCTAAAACAAAAAAAAAAGTGAAATTAGGCAGCTGTAACAAAATACTAAAGTGACTTCATTTTAATATAATATAATAATATTTATTTAATATAATACCTATTCAAATATGTATTACAACTTTGCATTTATAAATCCAATAATAAACACTAATTATTTATCTTTTAGGCCTCATGATGGACTTAATAAAAATTCAATAAAAAGAATCATCCATTGTCAAAAAATAATAGGTATTTTCAAATAAAAGTTTAAGATACAATTCATTAATATTAAATACTCACATTCAGTCCGGTTTCATTAGATATTTGTGTTCTATTAAGACCACCTTTATGCAGCCCAATAATCGTCGCCCCCGCCTCAATATTAATATTTGCCTGCATTTTGAGAATAATCAATACCGCTATCTTTACCACACGTCACTAACCAACAACTACAACTAAAACGACAACGGTTAAATATTCATAAAACTCATGTCTACCTCACAGTAATCTAAATTCTTTATTAAGTTTTTTACGATCTACCTTCTTAACTTTACAAAATGTGTGAACAAAGCGAACAAGATAAAGAATATTATATTTCTGTCCCATTTCTTCCAATCGAGTAAAAACTTGCAAAAAGTCTACATATTCGGCGTGAGATTCGAACTCACGGCTCACTGATTCGCGCATCTATCTGCAGGCACTTAGCCGCTAGGCCACCTTGACTTGTGTTTTTTACGTTGAAATTATGGAGTACAATCACTTGTTGACGACAATAATGATACATATGTCTATTCTTGAAAATAGAAGGTCGTAAGTCAAACTAAACGTCAAGCTAATGCTTTGTGAGAATGCCTATGGACTTTTGGAGGCCACTGTACAATTCACTGTTCGATATCCACCTTTATTTACACTTCCAGGTCTTCGAGGTGCAGTAGCTTTCGCACTAGTTCTCCTGATAGATCCCGAAGTAGTGGAGCTGCAGCCAATGTTTGTCACCACCACTATAGCGGTGATATATTTTACCGTGTTCATCCAAGGGATCACGATAAAGCCTCTCGTGAAGATACTTAATGTTAAAACTGCTGAGAAGAGGAAGCCTACTATGAATGAACGGATTCACGAAAGGGTAACATTTTTATTTAACAACCAGCGTTGCTATTTAATCATTGTGTTTATAAATTCCATTGCTCAGAGCAGGAGCCCCGTGGCTAAATAATAACAGCCGCACAGATCGATCGATCAGGTTAAGCTACGCTTGCCGCGGTTGGTCTGTGGATGGGTGACCATCTTTACATACCAAGACCCCTCCGTGCCCCGGAAAGCACGTTAAGCCGTTGGTCCCGGCTGTCATTCGTGGATCTTTGACAGTCGCTACGGGTAGTCAGAAGCCCGAAAGTCTGACAACCATCAACTGCATCCAGTTAGACTGGAAGCAACATAGTTGGGAAAAAGGCCAGGCAGATGATGCTCAGAGCAGTGGTGACCCAGTGGTAACGGCCGTGAATTACGTGTGTATATTATTTCATCACCACTGCTCTCAAAACGGATAAGAAAACGTCATGAGGAAACCGGCATGTCCTAGAACCCAACATTTGGAAACATGTGTCATCTACCAACCCGCACTGGGCCCGCGTGGTGGATTACGGACCACTCCAGGAGATCTGTGTCCCAGCAGTGGACAATTTATAGACTGATTATCCTTATGAAATCACATCTATAATATATTTAACCTTTTTTACATATTTTTCAGTTCATGGATCATTTAATGGCAGGTGTAGAAGACATATTAGGAAAACATGGAAACCACCACATGAGAGATAAATTCAAAAGATTTGACAATCGTTTCATTAGACCGTTCTTACTCAGAAACTATCAAGTATGTTATTACTTTATTGCAACTTTTAACTAAGTTTGGAAAATACGGAACGTATTCGAAACGTTAACTAATAACAAAACAGGACAAATTACTATTTCAGGGTGCGGAACCCAAGATTTTGGAGACTTATTCAAAGTTGGCTATGAAAGATGCCATAGAGTACATGCAAAGGAATGCGTCTACAATAGGGAATATATCTGGAGCCGAATCCATGTCAGCCATATTCAAAAACTATACCAATGCCAACTTTAACGGAAGGTAATTTTTTCACTAACTTTTTCTCCGGAAATTTTATTTCACTGAACGCTGTTCCTTTTTTTTTAAGCTCTTTGTTTCTTTTCAGTCCTAGTTTCAGTCAGCTAGACTCATCAACATGGAACATAGATATGCAGGAATTGGAATACAATCCGTCGAAAAAAGATCTAACGGACGCGAAGATACACCATCTACTTGCCGAAGAGCTCTGCAAACCGTTTAGACGCGTATGTATATGAAACTTATCCAAGGCTTCTTTGTATTATAAAATCATAGGTTCTACCCGCGAATTTGTTCGCGTGAAATTGGTGCCGATTGTTCACAAACTAAATTAAATTTAAGTTCAATGCATCTTTTTCTTTCTATTTCGTTACTTCGTTGTCGCGTAGCGATCTTTCTTATTTTTTTATAGCATTTCTCAAAAATTGGGCCATCAAATGCACAAAGAATTTTTTAAATCCGACTAGTAGTTTCGGAGATTAGCGCGTTCAAACAAACAAACCCTTCAGCTTTATTATTAGAATATTATAGTATTGATTAATTAGGTCGTGGGCCGTGGGTGTAGTTCGGTCAGAGACTAACCTATTGGCAGAATGTCACTTGATTCAAATTTATCCATAGAGAATTTCCTCTAGGATGTTTCTAGGTCAGAGCCTCCTGGCGTAAAAATAATAATGCCTTGTAAGCAAGCTTATGTCTGCTCTATACAATAATAAAGGCATTGGCGAGTGGGTTGAATGAACGTGCTACTTTTTTTCTTTAGTAGTTTATCTTGGACATTTCTGAGATGGGTGTAGAAAAAACATCGTAAAGAAACCTGCCGTGCGATTCTGTAACCATCTCACCGTGAAAACTTGGGTGAAGTGAGCGTGGAGTGAGTCGTCAATAGTGTCAATCCCTAGCATCAGTATGACTCACAGCTCACTCTAAGCTCACTTCACGTTAGTTAACACGGTGAGATTATTCCAAAATTGACCGGCTGGACTAGGTTATGGTTTATTAATTATTCTGAAATCGCCAGCCCGTCTTGAGCAACCGTGGTGATCAATGCTCGTGCCTTCTGTGTGTGAGAAGAGTTCTTTGTCCTGCAGTGGGACAGTAAAATCAAAATCAAATCAAAATCAAAAGTCATTTATTCAAACTAGGCTGAGAATCAGCACTTTTCGAACGTCAAAATTACAAAAGACAGTCCCCTAAAACGCCCGCCCTTCACCACTTCCTAGTGCTTTCGCTGGGAAGAAGAAGTGGCGCAACAAACTCCCCAGCAGCACAGCTGTCTGTTCAGTTAGAAAATACTTGACTGAATACAATACAAGGTATGCAAAGCAATTAACATTACAAGACACAGAACGCTAAATTAAATTATTTGCCATATGTCAGCTAGCAACGCCAAGAAATACAATAAAAAACTATACGTACTCAAGCAAAAATTAATAAATGGAAATTAAATAAAAGCCTCCAGGTATAAAGGGCGTGACCGCTAATATATTTATGCAATGCTGGGTTCTGTTTACATAGCTGTCGCTTGAAGTCACAAATGATAAACTAGGACCATCGAAGGAAACTAAATAAACAAGTTATTAATAATGATAACAATAATAAAACCATGGTCAGCAAGACGACCAGTCACCGGCTAACAGTCAGTAATAGGCTGTTTTGGTTTTATGAAACTTAATTATACACTTTCGTAAATATAGGTTATGCATTAAAGTTGGTGAGTGGAAAAGAAAACCAAACCTGCGCCATATTATTGCGTAACACACTATTATCTACTCTCAGATTGAATCATTTTGAAGTATATTGCTAATCCACTGCTCCATATGTTTGACAAAAGTGTCTGCTCAACAACGTAAATAACGCAATGAATGTTGTTGAACTGTCCAAATGAAACCCATTGCTACTGATAGTTTGTTACGCAACTACCCTGCTAATTAAAAAACGATGGTTAATACTAGCGAAAAGTTATTTGGGTAAGTAGGTGAGGATTACAACCTACTTAGCAAAACGGAAGCCATATTCGTAACAAGTTCGCTTCGGTTTAACACTATGTTGTTAACTCGCATACCTTGAACTGCATATAGCTGTAAGCCAGTCATCAATTAGTGTTCATTGGAATCAAAAGATACTTCAGTAATGGGGTAGACAGAAAGACCTGTCGAACGAACTATAACATGATACCTTGTTATGCCTAACCCTAATCAACTAATCATACCTTGACCTGCATATTAGTAGGTCGGTCACTGGTAGGAGTTCATGGGGATAAGAAATTGGGTAGGTAGGTACTTCGGAAATGGGATAGACAAGAAAGAATTACACTAGTTTACATGGTTTTTGTCCTTGAAATGAAATTTTTTTCTTAACAAATGAGGTGGACTGAGTTTAAAAAAAAAATGAAATAAATCAAACACGTTTCCTAAATATTTATTATTTTATTTTACAAAAAAATGCGTAAAAAAAAATAAAAATGTATTGCTTTAGCTTTTTTTTGTATTTATTTGTGTCTGTGTCTCTTATATATCTTTGTTCTTTCCATTAAATCCAAATGTCTTAGTGACACAGAAGTAACAGTCATTTTCGTGACAGTTTCCTCCATATCATTGGCATATTAAAATTAAAAAAAAAAATTTCACCTGTAGCCCAGGAGCTTAGCGTTTTTCTACATCTTTCACAAAAAACGTGAGGAGCACATTTTTTATCTTGCTGAGAGATCGAAGTTTTGAAATAACAAAAATATGCTTCTTTGAGTGATTCCGTTATGGGATATCCTTTCTTAGATATAATAAGCTCGCCGCAAATGTAACAAAATCGGTCAGGATGTATTTTACAAAACCTTTCGACATTTTAAACATAAATATTTATTTAACTGAACACCACTGCATCAAAATTTAAGAATGAATTCAGAACCAATTTGTTCGTAGTTTGATACTAAAATGTGATGATAACTTAATTTTTTGACGTGATATAAACAAAACAGATATATTTTTGCGCTTAGTTACTGCCACTAAATAAAGCAATATGAAATTCACTGGAAGGACATGACCTTTATTTTATTTTGTAAACTAGTGTTATCTAACTATAAAATAGAGCTTGATTTAGGTCTTTAGTACACATCCGTCGCGAAATTCATATTGGGAAACCGCTTAACGAACTCCGCTAAGTAACATTACTACATTATGTCGCGATTCGAGTAGTGGAACATCATGAGAGTCAGTTGAAGTGTAGAAATCGGAACGAAATGTGGTCGCTTTTGACCTAGTAAATACAGTATAGGTCTACTTCAGGCCTCTTAGATTAGCTTATCCGTGAAATCAACGTCCATTTAATAAGAAATTATAAGTTTCGCCTTATAAACTTATCAACTGACATAGACACGGAACAGATTTATTTGTTCTGTGGTCACAGATACGTGCGAAAGAAACGCGGCACCGGAACTAAATATTGGACTGAGCACGGAGGTGTAACTGGCTTCCGAGCAGATTGACGAAATCACGCGGATAAGAGATAGAATCATAATCAAATCTGTGCGTTAGAACAGGCAGTTTCTCTTCTGTTTCACTTGTCACACAACAGACAAGACTTGGCGGAACTACTGCGGTTTCTCTACTATGGTTTCACGGCGGAGATGTGATGACCGCCTTATGCTTAAACCCAATCATACTTTTTTTTTTTTTTTTGGTGTGGGAAATTATCAAATAACTTCTCCCGTTCTGGGCGGAACGGGAGGGTGTGTCAGACTTTTACTGACTAAAACCCACCCGTGTTCCTTCAGTTGCCTGTGCCAAGGGCCACGGTAACTCTTTCGAACAACCCGCGACCCTGACAGGCATCGGCCCTACCGGACCCGGGCCCAATCGTACCTTGACCTGCATTTATCGGTAGGTCGGTCATCGATAGGAGAAAGAATGCCATCGTCAATGGGGTAAACAAGAAAGGGCTATCATACATTATATAATTATTTAATACTTTTCCTTTCTGTAGCATCGTCGGCTGAGCTACAGTCGCCACGCGGTGAACGATCGCGACCTTGGCACGCAAGTCAATTACAAGACTCATATGAATATACGACGACGAGTCGGTGACAGGAAACATCATCACAAACGTAGTAAACGTGGAAAGCAGGTACGTGTTGTTAACAAAACCTTCACAGAAGATTTAGATTTCACACTTATTAATTATTAGCCTATAAGTACTAAAACGTTAATTATTAAGACTTTTACGAGAAGTTACTATAGGCGGATCTCACTCTTAGTTCAACGTGCCATGCGAAAGGGCGCAGATAACGCGCCCCCGCACGTGATTTTCTACATACAAATTCAATAAAAGCGCGCTTCTGTGCGGGGAATTTGGCTCCGTTTCCCCCGTCCCATCGCGTGGCGCATTACAGTATTTTATCCGCCATAGACACACCTCTTTCTAACCCTTTGGGATGTAAGTACTTACCTACAGGCTTGATGTTATGAGTAATTTGGTAAAAGCCTAAAAACAATTCACGAAAATCATTAAAGCTGAAAACTAAGAGATTTTGAAAAAATGTGTTTCCTTATTTCAGGATGGGAAAAATCATGTGACTTTCCCAGAATTCCAGCAAAACGGTTCGGCCAAACAGTTCACGCACGGTAAAATAAAGTATTATAGATTAGGTACTTATTTATTCTTTCTTATAATCACGAGTGTCGATCGCATGCACGTGTGGGTTCAAGTATTATTTCGATTTTTTGTTTTATTTTCAAATACATACATAATAATATGTATCAATGATCATTCTTAATTTACTTTGCAGGCACAAACGCTTCGTTCTACACTAGTTTAATGGAAATAAATAAAAACCAACAAATAAAATGATTGGAACATTAAGACATAGCACATGTGTTTTTTTTTGGTTTTGTATTGTCTGTGATATGTGATATCAAACTTTCCATTAAGTTTTTTTCCAAACTAAGTTTAAAATTCTAAAAACTTTCAAATAAAATAGCAATAATAATTAATACAACATTCTTAGCTGTTTATTTAAAGCAGGGCTCTGAACCGGTTTAAAAAGAGCGGTTAATTTCGATGAAATACCGGTAAATATATCGTTCCCTCATTAACCGGTTAAACAAGTGAACTGTTCATATGTAACCCAAATGACAAAGGTTACCGGTTACATAAGCACAAACGGTTTTGACACCCAAATTAACCGGTTAATTCCGTAAGTCGTAAATATTTTTCGTCTACTTTTTTAACACTTCCAACAAGTTATAGTGACATTAGTACATTTAGTACCCCAGAAAACATTAGGAAAAAAATGTTTGATCTGAGGACGTCAAATACAACCGGAGAACTTAAATGGTGCGGGTAGATTCATGTTGCGACTTGCTTAGTTAGGGGGCGGGGGGTGTTTAACCGGTTAATTTTCACTTTCAAAACCAAAATTCATGAAAAACCGGTTTCCCGCAAAAACCGGTAAAAACCGGTAAAGTGCAAACCTTAACCTAAATCGATTTCAGTTTGGGGTCAATGACCGTAACCGGTTAAGAATTTCAACCGGTTTCCGAGCCCTGATTTAAAGCATGCACTCAAAAACTGTCCATTCCAAATAAGGCAGTGCTATCGTATTATTACAGACTACATAGACGAGGTTCTGCAGGAGGACGGTGACGAACGCGAAATAGGACCGCGACGCGAACGTGACGACGGCGGTATAACTTTCACTGCCAAAACCCCGCGTAGGTATTCTGCATGACACACCCTGAGTGACACACCGCAGTTTGGATTTGAATGGTAACATTGCTAACGCTAAGTAACCCGACGTATTGTCTACTGGATCAGAAGCACTGTGTAGATAGAGCAAAAGATGTAAGAGTAGCTAACTAGACGTAAAAAATGTATCGGTATGTAATTGCATTTCAATGTCAAGTAAGTTCGATGAAGGTACGCCTAATCAGATATGCATCCAGCATAATCAGCCTATGCTGTTCCCACTGCGGGGGCACAGACCTCCTCTCTTCTGAGAAGCAGTGGGCCGTAATGTAACACGCGGGCCCAGTGCGGATTGGTCAGGTATGGAGAGAAACATAAAATCAAACGACCTTTTCCGCAAACAAACCACAAACCAAACCTTTCCCAGTTTTTATTCATCATTGTCTATTTCCACAAATTCCAAAAATTTCTATTCCAAAAATTTCCACAAACCGGGCCTCGGAAAGCACGTTAAGCCGTTGGTCCCGGTTGTCATTCGTAGATCTTTGACAGTCGTTACGGGTGTCAGAAGCCCGAAAATCTGACAACCAGTCTTACCTAGGGGTATCGTATTACCCAGTAACTGGGTTGTGGAGGTCAGATAGGCAGTCACTCCATGTAAAATACTGGTATTCAGCTGCATCCGGTTAGACTGGAAGCCGACCCCAACATAGTTGGGAAAAGGCTAGGCAGATGATGATTGTCTATTTCCACAAATGCAGAACTAGGAGGTGAATCCAATCCAGTAAGAATATGAAATAATTTTCCGTAAGCTTCAAATTCAAATCCAAACAAGTCCTTTAGATGTTGTCGACTAACGTTTTTATTTTCCGCACAACCTTTTCTTCACTAACCAAAATGGGATACTTATAATAAGTGAACCGACGTTTACTTAATTGGTATACGACTATTATTTGCTGGGGCCAAAGCATTCCTTAATTTCTGACATGGCTACGTACTGTGAGAATGAGCTGAAACGTATTTGTGGTGGCATGTTCTGAATTATTTCTCTGTATGTAACTATTTGTATTTTATAAATTATCTGTTCTTGGAATTCTTTTCATTTATTTATTTTGGTTCAGTTGCCTATTTCAAGTGAAGTTTTGACCTTTAAAACCTAACCAACTTATTCGCAAACCTTTGATTAAACTGAATTCATTTACAACTTTGGTACAAAGTAACTTAAATTTCTTTGCAAAAATCTTTTGATTCAGTATCCTAAAATAAACGATTTATAAATTAGTTATTAATTTTTCAAACAAACTTTTTGATTTAAAATCAGTTTACTGGTCTATCCGTTTCGTGTTGATATTTCATAATTAAAAACATAAGTAATAAATAGCCAAAGCATTATATAAATAATTAATACACTTGGGGAACAGCCGGTCGATTCTGTAAAAATCGCACCGTGAAATCATAAGTGAAGTGAGAACTTAATAGTGTCAATCCCTACCATTAGGGAATGACAGAGCTCACTTCCCGCTCACTTCACCTAAGTTCTCACGGTGAGATTTTTACAGAATAGAACTGCTATTTAGTGTAAAAATAAAATAGAAGGTTTGTCAATAAAGTTGGTTTCAATCCAAAGTTAAATTCTCTTCTGCCCTGAGTCCTGAGCCACAAATACCATTCCATTAGTCGTTAGGTACACCTAGTAACCTTCTAATCGCTGCGTATCTGTTCATCTCTGCTTGTTTAATATTCTTTGTGTTTGATCGTCGTTTTCTTCCCTTCTGGCAATCTTCATGTGGCACCACCGCAAACTAACCGATACTCTCGACAACTGGCGATGATAATATTATCAGCTGGATACAAAGAAGTCAGTCCGACGTCCTCGCATAAAGAAAATAGTAGTTCACTTTTAAATCAGCTGGCTAACCTGCCCGGATTCAATCCCTTGAAAGCGAGGATCGTTAAGCAGTACGCTAAAACGCCCGAAGAGATACTCCCGACAGCTGTTGAGAAATCCTTACCGTGGAGAAGGGACAGATCCACGTATAACTTTGGTATGTGTTTACTTCAGAACTGCCGTGCGATTCTGTAACCATCTCACCGTGAAAGCTTGGGTGAAGTGAGCGTGGAGTGAGCTCACTTCACTTATGATTTCACGGTGAGATTTTTACAGAATCGACCGGCTGAACTGTTTTCATAATTGTCACTAGAACTGCGTGCATACTTGCGTCTGATGAACAAGATTTTAATTTAGATTATGCTTTAATATGACTGTGCTACGTACCTATGCCGCAAATCATGATTTAAATGTAAAAAATACACGCTCTAGGTAGGCAGATGCTGTGATTATTTAGAGACATCACTTTAGCGTCAATAATGTAAAACATTGGGTAGCACTAGGCACTAAAGTTTTATTAGTCATTAATTAATCAGTTTTTTTGGTATCGTTTTTCGGCCACGTTTGTTTATTAGTCATTAATTAATCAGTTTTTTTGGTATCGTTTTTTGGCCACGTTTGTTTATTGATTTTTCTTTTCGTTCAAGTAACATTAAACATTTTTGCTTACATAGTAACAATAAAAATATTTTTTTCATCAGACGCTTTTCAAAGATAATATCAATTGGTCATCCGATTCAGTGTTACTATTGCATGTTTTAAACACATACAATGTTTTCCTTTGTTTATTTCCTATTCGATAAATAGCGAAGATAGGCAATCTAGTAATACTTATTTAAATAGTGTCTTTTGTTTCTTTTGTTAAATAGTTTTTTTTATTCAAACTATAGTAATCTACCCTAGTAGCTATTATTAGATTGCTTTGGCAGTAAAACTTGGCACTCTATAACTATATGGATGTATGTCTAGTTAAAAACAGTAAATATTGCATGTTATAACAATTATTTATGTATTTATAATATATACTACTCGTAATTAGGTATCTACCAAATATTTATGGTATATTTGATCTAAATTTATAGATAGAAATATATGTTTGTAAGTAGGTATCTCTAATAACGTAGATATTTTGTCCCCAGGCAGTATTCAGTTGGCCCCTTTTACTTCGTTTATAAGTACTGTATACTTATATAAATTAATATTTATGTATTTATTAAAGAGTAGATTTTATAATACTTATATTATGTAAAACATTTATTTTATATAAAAAAAATCAAATATAAATTAGATACGTATATATTTTTAAGTTACGTAATTGTTTATTTATTGTATTTTTTTTTTATTGACATAACATAAGTAAGTTTCAAAATTCTTTAACGACACTTTAACGCCAAAATTTTAAATATTTTAGTTCCCAACGAGGATATTCTCGAAGAAGACGAAAGAAGACTGTCAGATGATAATGGCAAGTACTTAACATGCTGCATAGTTCTTTATGCATCTGAGAACGTTTATCTATACTTAGATTTATACTCACAGACACCTACATGATAGTAGCTGAGCACGCTCGCGTGGCCACCCCGACCGCAACGGAGACGATGTTGCCATGGAAACGCGAGGAAATGGAGGGCTCGGGCTGCGGCGCCCTAAAACAATCCGAGTTCCCTGCTTGGGCTTCGAACAAAGAGTACCTAGCGTATAGCTCACCCTCGGCTACATTTTTAGGTAAGTTTGTACAAAATAATTAGAACATTGTAATTACAAAATTTCATCTATAAAATTAACAAAAAAAAAATACATTAAAATATTGTATATAAAAGAAATTAATGGCTTGTTGTATGAATGCAGGGCCATTAGTAGAAAGCTTTGTAAAAGTCGAAATGTTGGGCAATAACAGCGTAGACCTTTGCGTAGCAGCGTAGCCACGTAGCGCATACAGTTGGTCTACGAACTCGTAGCGCGTAGATCATGACATTCTGGATCACAAAGCAAGTTACAAATTATGTTTTTGGTGAAAATTATTCTGAAAAATAAATAGCACTGTCAAATATATAAATTATATGTCGTTCACATGTTAAAACATTCTTAACAACGTTGAAAGATGTTTTCGATCGAAAGATATGAAGTAAGTTATACAAGAATACAAATTGTTTAATTCTTAATACAAATTCGATCAGCCTTCTTAGTGTTATTTTTTTAAGAAATTAGTTCCTATTTAATATGCACAATACCTAGCGATTGTAGCGTGCATTTTCATTAGTTTATTCGGGAACATTTTTTAGTTACGACTACCACAAATATCTGACATTTGCTTACCTAACACTGTGCATGTTAGCTTTTTATTTCATACATTCCTTCTTCTGAAATAGCTTCCTTTTTAACACTAAAATAACGTTTCATTTTTTAAAGTCCCTTTCATTAAATTAGAAGCTTCTACAGTATAAACCATTTTATGGCAAATAAAAAGTGCTTAGTAGTACCTAACCGAAAAAATGAGCCTATTTAAAAACACGAAATAAAACGTAATAAACGATTAGTAATTGGAAACAAAAAACATTTATTTTGCACTTATTTACCTTAGACTTTAGAATTCTTTATATCAACTTTTCTGACACGATTTTTTCCTTTTCCCCCCTGTCCATCCCGCTGTAAAAACACATCAATTCTCATAATACCTTCCCGGTATCAGGAGGCATAGAGAAGCCAAAACATCCAAAATCTATCATAGGTCTGTTCCGAAGAGAGAGCTCCAGCTCTACGCAGGGTGCTGCCGAGAGTGTGGTGTTGTCCGACTCAGAAGGGAACAGAGATAGTTGGAGCAAGGGAGAGGGAACATCGAAGGATCCTGTTGGGAGACAAGGACCAAGTATGCTGTCAAAAAGGAGCACGAGCCTGGGGGGACCGTCAGTGTTGTTGATGGAAGATGTGGCGCATTCCGACCCTCTGGGCGCTTCGAGTAGACCAGCCAGCATCATGCAGGGACCACATAGAGGACAATGTCGAAGAGGATCGATGCTAGAGTTGACTGGGTACGATTTACTGATTCTTAATTATTTTGAGATTTTCAACTACCTATACCTAATATTTGTCTTTTTTAAGGCTGACTTTACCAAAGTCAGATATCTTTCTTTCGTGGAATAAAAATGGACGTCTGACAGTTCTAGAATGGAAAAACTGACAAAAATTCAAATTTTATTTTATTCTAGGTGTGAAAATTTGGTCGAATTCGCCCTTAGCGTGAAAGCTTGAAATAAAGTGTGCGAAATCGATATTTAATCTGAATACAAACAGTTTCTATACTATTCAAGTGGAAATGTGAATGTGGGTTTTGTCCAGCAGCTTTGGATAAGGGGAAATATGTTGGTTATCATACACTGCGTACAGAGAATATTAGTGTAACAAATAGCTGAGGGGTGATTCTCGTAATTTTAAGAACGTTCATAGTCTTATCTCAGTCTCAATCTGTTAAAAAATCCTCTAATTTTCCTACATTTATGACAAGTTTTTGACATTTGATGGTCGCCGAGATGACACTACGACTTGATTTTGAACGTTTTAAATTACGAGACTGCCTTCAGTACTAGGAGTTCTATTATTTTGTTTTAATCTAAAACTGCCTTGAAATATTGATATGAACCTGCAGTTTGTTGAATTTCAGGTCATTATCTCGTGACGCGATCACAGAAGAGAAATGCAGCAAATCACTGCCAGAGAGTGAGCGAATGGGCGTGAGACGGTTGCCTCTAGGTCAGCAGAGTCTTCCTAGGGAACCTTTCATCCGCCAGCTGACCATGGCGTCCACCCTGCAGACCAGCTCTTCGTCTGATGACTCCTCAGACGAGAACACCTGAGTGCCCCGCCGTGGTGACCCTGATAGGTTGCCACTGTTGAAGTACAAGACGCTAGAATGATGTGCTACCGCGGACGGTGATACTGTGCATGTCAGAAAATACACAAACTTTCTAAAAAGTGCTGTGAATCTGTGGTGTATAATGATAAGTAAAACGAGCATAGAATAAAAAAAAAAACGAGTTAATTAATCACCCGTAACGAATTTTATCCAAATTGAAATCTGTATTTACATATATGCAAATATTTAGATGACTTTGCCAAAAACATCTAAACGATTTCGAGGGCTTTCATTATATTGGTTCCATGTGATAAACATAGTATTGGGATCTGCACTAATGTTACTGTCTACGAGTATATGTCGAAGGCAGGTTGCATAATTCGTAGACAAAGTAAGATGCGTTGATATTGTCGGTCAATAATCACGATACGCACACTTAAAGCGAGATAAATGTCGTGCGGTAGAGATTAGGTAGGTTCTTTATAAAACGTAAAATTGCTTACCAGATATCCTGTCTGAGGCTTTCGAGTTATTTTGGTATCTAGGTAGCTGTAATTATATTACATTGTAAGGTGTAAATACGACGCGTTGCGATGAAATGCATCATGCAACGACTGGTAGACATAAGGGTTTAAAAAAAAAAAAACTAAAACACTTTCCTACACATCTTGCCTTTTTTGTTCACGAGAATACGGAATCAATTGAAAAGCTCCTAAAAGTTATGAGTATGGATATCAAGCTGTGAATAATCAAGAATTAATATTGCTTTAAGTACAATTATCTAAACCAATTTTTATAGTTGTTTGAAGTGTATTTTTGTATGGTCTTTGTAACTTATCATGTAATAAAACATCCAGCGCTGTATGTAAAGTAATCGTTTTACAATAATTATATTTATGTAAAGACATTTATGATTTCGAACTTGCCACTTGTTGCCAATGACAATACCACTAGTTTTAATTGATATGTGATTTTTAGAAGTAGATAGCAAGTAATACGGATGTTTGTTTTTGCTATGTAAATGTAGTATATAGGTACACGTTTTGGCAATTTTTCTTAGAATTAGACAGTCTGCTTCGAAATAAAATAAAACACGACGTAGATATTGACATTTATTTTTAATCAATATTTTATGAATTCACTATCCACAAACCTACAAAAAGTAGCTAGCTAGAGAAATGACTATTTTTTCGATCGTAAAAAATTACCTTTTTTCCTTGATATTCCTTAAAATATTCCTTCACGTTGGGCCAAACCTAATGAAAATACGTTTTCATTTCAGAATGTCTTATTCTCTTGAAAAGTTGTGAAATTGCGTTTGTAAAACTTTGCAACCATCGATCTTGCGATTTTGATACTGGGTTGGTAACGTGAATTAGTTTCAACACTCACTCGCTCGTTCGAGTGAGACAATATAGAATAGGTTTATTATAGTTTAATTATTTTAGTCATTATGGGTTATTCTCCTAATGATGTCATTGGCAATTCGACGTCACTTTAGTCTTAACCAATCTGTAAAAAAACCTCTTTTAAATAAAGGCATCAGCAGCGTAATGAAAATGTTGAATTGTTACTAGATATAGGTATCAACTTATACGGGGTCAAATTAAATTAGTTAGCGAAACTCTGCAGACTCCAGGAATCGATATCTAAATATAATAAAACAATTTATGTTTTATTTGGGGTCAACTACCGCAGATATTACTTGTAACTTGAAATATGAGAAATTAATAATAATAATAATAAAACCATTTATTTTCAGGTAACAAAGACCCATAGATACCGTTTCCCTGTTTTTTTTTTTGGGAAATTTATAGGCGTAATGAGTATCTAAACACTATGAAACCAAATAACTGATTTACTAAACTCATTCTTCAAGTAACTATAAGTATTACACTAGCTGCGGTCGTTGACCTCAAAAACTTTTATTTTTTCTATGTTTAGATATCGATAGATACCCATCATATATGCGGAGTTTCGCTAGTATAATTAATATAACTCCGTATAACCTTGTTTATGAAGAATAGACTAATTTAGAACAATAATAGCTGTAGCGTTATAGAAACTGTATCATAATAACTTATGTAAAAATATTATTTGTTCACCATTTTAATGAAATATGGACAAGATATAATTATCGGTATCGATCGCTGCTCCATTAAACTCTGTTCAATATCCTCGGTTTTCTTATCGAAAATACGCGCGTTTAATTTGTAAAATTAATACTTAAATACACACATAATACGTGCCTATTACCGTAAACATTTTCAGCGCCACTTTTTAAGTTATGTTCATAAATTACTTAGCAAGAAAATCCAATAACTCCGGATGTTTTTTTTTTTTGGTTGGCATCCATAGATAAAACGATTACAATTCTTAATTTAACATGTTCGGGCCCGCAACGTCATATAACGCTAAATTTGTATAATTTACCATTAACACAACGTCTCATCACGTCTAATAATAATGTGACATTATTTGCACTACGTCTCACAACGCCAGGGAGCCGTAGTAAATTCGATTGGTTGAAATTTTGCGCCGCAACACTTTCAAGTGTCAAACACTTTGAGCCACAAAAAAACGAATTTTGGCGGCTTATTGTGGTCGTCTACTACAACACACTAGCAGGCGCGTATGCGTACGCGTAAAATATTGTGTCATATCGTGTGCACCTCACGAGAGCGGTGCGGGCCCGAACGTGTTAACTTGGTATAATTACTAAATATTATAAAGTTATCAATCATTATCATCATTCTCTTGCCCTTATACCAATTTATTTATAAACTTAAGTTCCACGGTGGTATAGTGGTCGCAGAGGCTACTGCTAAGCATGACGTCCTGGGTTTAAATACTGGTTCGAAAAAAGTGTGTTTTGGTTTATCCCATCAGGAGTCTCTCTAGGAGCCCGGAGTCTGGATTTGTGCCCAGCCGTGCGATTCTGTAACCATCTCACCGTGAAAACTTGGGTGAAGTGAGCGTGGAGTGAGCTGTCATTAGTGATTAACACTATTGACACAGCTCAATTCAAGCTACTTCACTTATGATTTCACGGTGACATTTTTACAGAATCGACCGGCGGTTTATAGCGATAGGTTCGCCACCTATTACGTGGGACTTAAACATATCTGATGAAACTTGAGTAAAAACTCTTCTGTCAAACCCTTCGGGCATTACAGGCGTGATGTTATGCCATGATGCTGTGTTCCCACTGCTGGGACACAAGCATCCTCTCTCCGAGAAGAAGTGAGCTATAAATCTACTTACAACGCGGGCCAGTGCGGGTACCAATGCGGGTTGGTGCTTCAAATTTTTGGTTCTAGGACATGTCGGTTTCCTCACGATGTTTTCCTTTACCGTTTAGGGAGCAGTGTTGTGTGTCTTATCAATATGTTTGAATTTCATACCACCTAAGTACTAGTGCGTTCTTCGAACAATTGCTGTTCTATGAAGAATCGTGTACGCTAAACTTTAGAGGGGAGTAAATTAGCAGATAACTGTTACGTTAAATATTTGAATTGTTTTTCGTTATAATCAATTTTATACATAAAACAATCTGTTATGAATTCTGACCAAGCTTAATGCCTACTTAGGTATATCTATTTTAAATAATATTGGTGTCGATTCTGTGATTCACAAAATAAACTAAGTTCAATGCATCTTTTTCTTTCTATTTCATTAAGAAAAGGACAGAAGATAGATATTAGTTCATTCCTGTCAAATTCAGATACTGCATAGACCAGTAAAGACATGATTAAAAAATTGGCTACTAAAAATACGTCAATTTAAATTCATTATAATAATTAATTTGATTTGACAGAACTAAACTAATAATTATCTTCTGTCATTTTCGTAATGAAATAGAAAGAAAAAGATGCACTGAAGTTAAATTTAGCTTAGTTTGTGAACAAGGGGATCGGCATCAAAGTCTTGTTCTATCGGTATTTACTTCAAGTTTTTCATGGATTCGATGCAGAATAAAGGTTCCGGCAGACAGGCACGTCGCGACAGTGCCACGCGATTCTGCGATATACAGCGTGTAACGGAAAGGGGGTATCAACCCTGAAGGAGGTGAATGTGCTCATGAAACTCAACAACTTTCCCCAACGAACATAGGTCGAAATATGAAAAAAAAATTTGGCCCTCCCTTACAAAACAGACTACCAGCTGATTGATTTACTATGGGAGGGCCAAATTTTTTTTTCATATTTCGACCTATGTTCTTTGGGGAAAGTTGTTGAGTTTCATGAGCACATTCACCTCCTTCAGGGTTGATACCCCCTTCTGTTACACGCTGTATATTCGTAGAACCATTTGAACTATGAAAACAGAGCTACAATGCGACATATCGTGCGACGAGTTGTGCATGTCTGCAGGAGCCTGCTACCACAAGATTTTCAGACGTACGAATGCAACGTCTCTAACCGTATAGTATAATTATATAATTGTAGGTATTATTATGTTGTATACTTGTTTGTGGCTGTGTTATATGTACTCTCATTCTTTACGTACGATTGTATATTTGTGATACCTTAATTAACATAGCCGCTGGTTCTACCGGTATATTCTGTAAAATGTTACCGTGAAAATTTCGGTGAAGTGAGTCTCAAGTCAGAAACCACCCAGCAGTGCTATTCCGTAAAAAAATCTCCCGGTGAAAACTTAGGTGAAAACGTGAGCGTTAGTGCTATCACTTGTCATCATTCCGTACGACACTCACGCTCACCTCAGTTTTCACGGGGAGATTTTTACAGAATAGCGTAGCTGACATTAGGAATTGACACCATTGACCGCTCACTTCACCTAAGTTTTCACTGTGAGATTTTTAAAGAACTATCTAGGTAAGTGCGATTCTGTAACCATCTCACCGTGAAAACTTAGGTGAAGTGAGCGTGGAGTGAGCTGTCAGTGTCATCCCACCTGATACTAGGAATCGACCAAGCATACATTTACAATCATAATCGAGATTTTGATAATATTTATTAGCATAAAAAAATATTATTAAAATCTCTATTGATAATTTTATATAATTTCAAAGCTAGTATTTTAGTTGCCAAGACATTACTATTTTGTGGGGTTTTAATGTAGGAAAAAAAGGCTAGTTCTTATATAAGGACTAATCTAGGAAAAAAAAGAAAAAAAGCGAAATTGATATTCTGACTAAGTTTCTGTTTTGCTATTTTATTTTAAAAAACCCACAAAATAGTAATGTTTTGACAACTAAAATACTAAATTTGAAATTATATAAAATGTTCAATAGAATTAGCATAAGAAATATTATTAAAATCTCGATTATGATTGTAAATGTTTGCTTGGTCAATCCCTAGCATCAATGGAATGACATTGACAGCTCAGAGATTTTTACAGAATCGACATGCTGTTCAAGTGTTCATGAATGATCATCAATAAGGTTCTTGGAAAGCCACGATCAGTGTGTTATGAAGGTGCGAATACCGTTCGATACTTAGTTATAATTAAATCAAACAACTCTAGGTACTCTACTATAAGCAAGCTTTGTATAAAAGGGATTATGGTGTGTCAATTGATAAAAATAATAGTGCCTAGCGTAGAATATCTACACCGCTCATTGATTGATGATATTATGGTTTTCTTTTGTACTAAATTATTGTTAAAACTGTATTATAGTAGTACAATAGATATAAAACGGAAATAAAAATCACATTTGAGAGTTACCTATTTCGTGTTTTATTTTATCCAGAATATTGTCCCCAACGAACGAACCACACACATATACACATAATCAGCCTAGATATTTTATAAATTGAGTATGTGTGTGGTATAGGCCCTATAATCTTCCCAGACATAGGTCTCCTCTCTTCGAGAGGGAGTGGGCTGTCGCGTGGGCCTAGTGTGGTGGTAGATGTCACATGTCTTCAAATTTTTGTTCTAGGACTATTCCTCACGATGTTTTCCTTCACCGTTTTGAGAGCAGTGCTGATAAAATAATTTACACAAAGTAAGGCGCCTGCTTGGGTTCGAACCCACGACTTGCAACTCGTACTTACGGGTATTGTCGTCGGTCGTTGATAAGTCTACAACGTTTAACCCTACAGCGCATAGTGTCCCACATACGGGACATACCGAAAAAAGTCTTATATTTTAAAAATCGATCCAAGTAGCGCAATCTAGTGTTGACAAGATTAACTATTATGTTTTTGAGTTTCGAATTTAGTACCAGATATTTTGGATAGATCTGAATAAACATTTATTTATGTTTTCTTCAAATCGGTAGGTACTTTGAATACGATTAACGAGCGGCATATAATAATCGCAAAAAAAATGATAAAATTGGATTTTCAGTGTCGAAATAGTTAGCAGAGGTAAGTTCATGTTCATATTTGTCATTTTACATGTAATCTTGTAATTTTATTGATACTACGTACCTAACACAGATTCACATTATAATGAATGATGTGCCATACACAAAAACATACGTTTCTATTGAGTTATGATATTTCTAAATATTTTTTCGAGAAATGGCATCATATTTGCAGGCTAATGTATTTTTTTAAGCCGATAAGAAAAATCATGCACTATAGGGTTGAAGTAAATCTGATCGCTTAAAGTGGGGCAAAATCGAGCCCAAACGAGTCAGTTACATATAAACAAACAAACATACAGGTGAAACTAATAAAAGCGTATTAAAAATCACGAGTAGATATACACGCGCTTACCAAGCTCTTGTAGCAAAAAGAACCGTAGGGCTTCAGTCCGTAGGGGTGCCACATAACCCTCCATACTACCCAGATGGAGGGAGGGTATCCTTGAGGATTTCCCTACCGAAAAAAGAAGATGTACCTACTTTCGCACCCCGCAGACTCCATCCGGTCGATTCTGTAAAAATCTCACCGTGAATTCATAAGTGAAGTGAGCACTTAATAGTCTCAATCCCTACCATTAGGGAATGACAGAGCTCACTTCCCGCTCACTTCACCTAAGTTCTCACGGTGAGATTTTTTACAGAATAGCACTGCAGTTTTCTTAGGTAAATATTAATCTCTTTACAAAACTGGAATCTGCAAACCCTTCTTGCTAGCTCGATTACCAACCGAATACGAGATAACCATAGGTCACATAGGCAGTCGCTCCATTTAAAATACCTACTGGTATTACGCTGCATCCGGTTACACTAGAAGCTGACCGTAACATTAGTTGGGAAAAGGCTAGACAGACCTATTTGACGGGATAACAGTCAAACTATGACGAAGCAATACCAGGCACCTATCGTTGCCTACTTAACTACACTTGCCCTACCTAAGTGTAAGAAAAGAAAACCATTAGAGAAAACAGAAATGCGATGTAAACGTTCCCGTGGGTTCTCGCCTAAAAATACCAAAAGAAAGCAATAATGTCGTATTTAAAAATAATAAAATTAATTTCATGATCTATAAATAAAAACTTAAAGATCAAATTCGAAAGGATGTTTCAATAAAATAGCCAACTGTGTAAAGAAATTGTTGCTTAAAAAAATACATAGGTATAAGTTTTATCTCTTACGATAATTTTATATTTACAATCAATGCTGCACAGACATATGTTCTTAGATTACATTTAATATATAGTTGCTATCAATTAAAACAATTAGTTATTTTTCATTTTATAAGTAAGTAATCCACCATTGAATAAAACTTGTAAATCCTATTCAAAATTGCCGCTGCCCGTTTGCCGCGCGCCATCTGCTGCGCAATATTGGAATAAATGCAAGCAAACGCGTTGTTCTTGTTTTCATACGGCCCATGAATAAAGTTAAATATTTCAATCGAAATCGCCAACCATGCCTAAAATTTGTATTTACTGTTGTAAAAGCATGTAGAAACTTCGATATTTTATTAATATAGAAACTCTGAATGATTTCAATTTATTTAAAAACTGACATAAATTGAAAGATCATAACAAAATCGATTTCGCGCCAAAGTGCGAGTATTCAAGTCAAGGTTTTCAAGTCACCAAAAAAGTAAATCCATCCGCTCGGTCGCTAGCCGTCTTGTGATTTTTCTCCTTGTTTCTTATTTTCATGAAAAATAACGGAAAATACAATGTAACAGTAAATTTCTCTCGCACAATGGATTTCAATTAGCTCCAAGTATCAATAATATGTATATGTGTTGATGACTCCATTTACTTCAATCTGTGTATCATGTGTGGCAAATACATCACTTTAAGAATGAAACATACTTACGATTTGTATTAAACTAGAACAGCGGTAAGTAGCGTGAAAAATATTTTAGAATAAATATGTATAGTGTATAGTTTCTCCCTCAAAAGTTGTAGATATCATGTTGACCTGCAAAGTTGATTTAGGTTGTAGAAACCAAGTGCCTTTCTAAACTGTCAGTTTGTTTTTAAAACTGAAATATTTGTTGTAGCAGAGAGATAAATATATTTTTGTCTGTTTATCTCTAGAGAAAAGTTGTTCTATTTTCTACCTTCTACAGGCGAAATTTTCCAAATTCTCAATATAGGTACTTGCTTCAAATGCTTGTAGGGCTGTGTTATCTTATCAGAGTTTTGTCAGTTATCAATAAGTTTGATGATAGGTACATTACCTTTGCGTTATTCTTATTTACAAGCAAATGTTTACGAATTCTGAGACAAATATTAGTATTAAATAGTACTGAAGTAAGTAAAAATAGTTGAGGTCTTCAAAGGCTCTATTTACAAACAAAACAGAATTTAAATTTTTAAAGTCAAAGCTTTGAGAAGACATTTAGATAAAGATGATAAAATAAGCAGGATTACAATACCTGTTTTATGTAAATGTGAGACTCAAAGCATATCAAAGGAGGTAAATAAGTATGTATTAAGGAAAGACAGTGTTACCTTGGCATAAGTACTTGTTACATTTTGTTCCTGAAAGAAGAATTTTAGTAGTGAACAACTTTAACACTGTGATAAAACAGACCCTTTAGTAATAATACTGTACACTCATGACTCAAGCCTAGTTTCAACCAATCAAATGGCTTAAAACTAGCTTTAAGTAATGCCTTCCTATGCCAGTCTTGAGTGAAGTTCTGTAATACAGGCCCAAGATTCTAACATAGTATATTTGTAATCTTACAGTATGTGAAAATGTGTGTATATTTTCAGATTGAAAACAAGATGGAGCACTCAGACTTGGTGTCTGAGATGGCACAGGTGGAGCACCTCACCACACAGGAGAGGCTCCACCTAGCCCGCAGGTAATTATTATTTATCAACAGCTTCTGTTAATAATATATCTTAAGTACTATAAGTCCTTGTTCTATTCTTATCATTCTCCTGTCGTTTTAACAATTTATTTGGGATTGATGCGTCATCCCTTCACTTTCATACATCATGCTATATTAGTTGTCATCAGTTTTATTACAGTAAATCTCATTATTCCGGTACTTCAGTAGACCAATATGTCCAATAATCCGGGACCCACCGCCCCCACCTCCCTCGCTCCTCCCCACGCACAGCATATGTGCTCTGTCGTCGTCCATTCCAATAATCAGGCACCTTCTAGTTTTTAATGGTGCTGGAGTTTTAGTGCTTGAAGCACACAAATGTACCGAGGCAGGGATTTTCTACCAGTTTCACACAGAGACAGACAGTGGTAGGTGCAATTAAGAAAATTGAGGAATAATATAAATACTATAATTAAAATAAAGATCAGAGTTTATAAAATATCACTCTAACTTTACTTGAATAGATTGGTACAGAAACCCTACAAAATCTTTTTAATTTTAATTATTTGCCTATGTATATCTATTACCATTACTGTGTACTGTTCAGTAGTTTACATTGTCTTGACAGTATTTCATATGCCTAGCTAACTTTATGTCTGATTATGTATCCAAGATTTTGAATCCTGTTTAGAAACTTGTTTTACTTGAATGATGCTCTAGACTTGATATTTGCAAGTAAAAAATATTTATTGTAGGAAGACACTGATCTTTGATTTATTGCATTATATTGCTTTAATTTATTAGTATAGCATCAATTTTTCATTCAGTTTTGTTAATAAGAAGTAAAAACTTTGCAAATAATGATCAGTGTGATCACTCAATGGAGTCAGTGGCATTAACTTGCCTTGAGGAAAATCATATCATATTAACTGTATAATCACATAAACTTAGGCATAAATGAGATATACAGGTATAATAAATAGATACCCTTACTATACTTGAATGTAATTATCTCCTCATTAAGTGCAGGATTTCCCAGTTTTGATTGGATTTTAATGCATTATTTTATCCCTGTTATCTGAATTTTCATTTATTTTACAAGTTGTTGGTTAACCTGCAAATATCATAAATATGAAAGATTGTTTGTTTGTCCTTCTTTCACACAGCAACTAACTATTGTAACAATTCAATATTTTGTATAAAGAAAATGCAGAGTTCCTGTGAAACTATAGACCATGGAAACAAAGTCGCGAGTAATCTATTAATTTATAAAACATTAAGATGCTTCATAAAACTAAGAAACAGGAGGATATTTAAATTTAAAAACATACATCACTTTATATGCATGGCTTTTGAAAACATATTGACTGAACTAGCCCATAAAATATTAACTAAAACTGCACGATAATATTATGCTTATGGCGAAGAAAGAAACTATGAATACTCTCTACTCTTATGTTAGAAAATAAATGTTAAGTGCATCTGTACAGATGGCATGAAAGTAGGATTAATGTTGTGAAAAGCATTCCTTGTGTTCATAGCATGTATTCTGGGATTTAAAATTACTGTCTGAAATGACAATTTGTATTGCATGAACTCAACATCGATACATAATTATAATAAATTGTTTAGAGTGGTGTAGATTATATTATTATTTATGATAATTACATGTGACTATCATAATTTGAATGTAATTGGAACTAATATAATCTTGATAAATGTGATTAAAATAAGTAGCTATGACATTATTTTATATGTATGTTTGAATGAAAACAGTAATATAACATTGATAGAAATATCTATTATTATTTTTTATCTTGGAAGATGCCAGTCACAGATAAAAGTTGATGTATGGATTGAGCTAGGCTGATATGTTTATATGTATGTTGTTCAACAGATTATTGTGATACCGAGCCTTCAGATAAATTATTCTGAGTGATATTTTTATATCTGCCTGGATGGGCTATTCAGGACACACACACGATAAAGACGTACTTTCCCTTTTAACTTTCGAAAGTTTTTGATAAATAAGACTTTAAGAAAAACATTTTTTATAAAGTATTTACATAATTTAAAAAGCTAACAGTTTTAACATAATAACAATAACATATACAAGTATATAAAAAGGAGGGGAAATAATCAAAGGGCATCAAAAACTTGTCCACATTGCTGTCATATGAAATGTGCCCAAAAGGCTAGGAGCATTGCCACGTTGTACGGCAATGCTGATTCTTTGGCCAAAAATAGGCCAGCCCTCTGGTCACGTGAAGAGTCGACCAACCACTTGGCGATGTCTCGAAATACTAAGTGGGCACTCGGACCCTATGGCCCTAGTGTTTCAACCCCAAACGGCCCGAACATATAATTATGTTCGAAAGAGATTGGAGTATTTGCACCGTTTGTGGTTTGGCGCACCTGCAGCAGCCGACCCAGCACAGCCCACCGTGCTTGGAAGATGGGATGGCGCAAGGGTGTTGACACACGTGGCATCCCACACGAAAGGCCTACCTACCTTCTAAGGCATTATGGTCATTCCGTCTGGTGTCTTCCCATTGTCGCGTGCCAAGCCAAAAATCCTGGTTCTAAAACAGAAAAACATTGAACAATAAAAAATGAGCTTTGATAAAATTATATTTAAAAAAAAAACTTGAAAACCGAATTATCTATTATCAGTAATGTCAAGGTCAGTAAATCCATTTCCAGATTAACTACAGTCGTAGTCATTTTAAAAATTTTGTTGTAAACATTGTAAATCATAAATGGACTTAAATATAGTTGGAGATAAAATTAAAATAACTAAGAGTGAGAAGGCATACAAATATTGGAAAGTACGCATTAAAATTATCTTGGCGAACTAAGTTTCACTTTTCATTATTTTCTGTAAGTACAGTTAGCATAATTATGGTTTCTATTCTAAAAGTAACATAAATATTTAGTTTTGTCGCTATGCCTATTCAAGCTGGTTTTCTTTGTTTCTGGCGCTGATTCCCTTGTTCACAAACTAAACTAAATTTAAGTTCAGCGCATCTTTTTCATTCTATTTCATTAAGAAAAGGACAGAAGATAAATATTAGTTTAGTCCTGTCAAATTAGTCAGCGCCTGACGTAAATTAACGTATTTTTAGTAGCCAATTTTTTAATCACGTCTAAACTTTTCTATGGAGTATCTTAATTTGACAGGACTAAACTAATATTTATCTTCTGTCCTTTTCTTAATGAAACAGAAAGAAAGAGATGCATCATCATCATCATCTGCCTAGCCTTTTCCCAACTATGTTGTGGTCGGCTTCCTGTCCAACCGGATGCAGCTGAATACCAGTATTTTACATGTAGCGACTGCCTATTTGACCTCCACAACCCAGTATCTACGTAATACGATACCCCTTGGTAAGACTGGTTGTCAGACTTTCGGGCTTCTGACGACCTGTAACGACTGTCAAAGATTCACGAATGACAACCGGGACCAACGGCTTAACGAGCTTTCCGAGGCACGGGGGTATCACACTGCCAACTTTCAAACTCGGGGCTGTTACTAAGAAATTCGTAATGGAAAAATCCCAATAACACTTTGCCCAACCTGGGAATCGAACTCAGGACCCCACGCTCAGCAGTCGCGCTTGTGCCCACAAGAGCAACGGGGCAGTTTTAACTGACACTACGATAGTAAAAGCTATTATACCAGGTGATCTTGTATCGCAAAATACACACATAGTATTATTGTTGTATGTGTACACAATCTTTGGCTATATCATTCGATAGATCTATGTATAGATCTGTGTCAACACGTTCTATATCATAAGCACACAGATCTGTTTGCCATGTCGTAGGTACATAGTTAATCCTCTACCCGCCGCCGACGTCAGCGAGATTAACGGAGTTAGCTCACGTGTGATAACAGATATCAGAAACAAACGTGCACGGGTACTTCCGACTATACGGTAGTTTAAAAAATAAAATGCGTCTGTTTTTGATACGTTTTTATGACTATCTTTGTACAGTATCCTCATAAACAGACGGTGATTTATGGCGTTCGCTTCTTTGTTCTAATTATAATCTTTCTTTATCTTACACTTCATGATTCAGTGCAGAATGGCACTTAAAAACCCCTATTAAACGACACTATATACAACGTGTAACGTTAAATGCGCAAAACCTGAAAATAGTTTGATCAGAATAACGAGCAGAATAATTAATTGAACCACTTTTTAATATAGGTCACATTTTTCAAAAAATCTTCATTAAAAACGTTGCCGTGTCTATTTATTAATAGGTCAAGCAAGCCAATGTCAGCGCGGCGCAGCGGCCCGGTGACGACTCCTCCCTCGATAAAGCGTCGTCGTAGACGCAAGAAACGATCAGAATGGCCAGTAAAACTAAAACAGCACATAAAACCTTTACAATTTTTTTAATGACTTATTTTCACTCTGAAATAAGTCAATTGAATTAAAAATCAATTGGGGTGTCTGAGGTTTTGCGCATTTAACGTTACACGTTGTATACAACATTCGTCTAGTATGTTTATGTAAAGAATCTATGTATAAAATTTCAAAACTGTGCCTTGAAAAATCACAAAGTTATAGACTTGTTATGTTACCTGGTTGTCCGTACAAAAAGATGGTTACCACTTACCACGCGCCGCCGATCGACCGTCCGTGACCTGTGTTGTGCGCATATGATTGCGAATATGTACTTAGTGTCGCTCGGTGTCCAACTTGTAACCTTTTTTAAATATTTTTGAGACAAATATAACACGGTGTAAAAATTATTGGAATCGATTCAGTTTTAAACAAACTATATTCAGGTTTGCAATATACTAAAATAATGTTGTATATATTTTTTTACTAGCCTACGCTGTCTCCCACTCCTGGGCAAAGGCCTCCCTCCAGTCCTTCCGTCGATATTTATGGCCCGATATTTAGGTGATGTGTTTGATTAATATGGAATCGATATTTACGGCCCAATATTTAAGTTTGAGTTTTTAAAATATACTCTTCCTCCCTTTTTCTTATTACACCATCCCGATTTAGGAAAAGGGTCCCAGAATACCGTGCACTATAAAAAGGCTTTTACTGACCAAAGTGCTAGCAGATTGTCAGTCGAGCTTAACGATCAATATTATAAGTATACGGAAACAGACCAACATAAAGTGTATTAACTTCATTAATGGTATATTAAAACTCGGAAGTATTTCATTGCCATTACTGCACAATATTATGAAACGTATTATAATGTAAAGTGAAACCTTGTTTTCACTTTTTATGATTGCATGACAGTTTACTGTTAAAACATGAACCCATGTGGGAATAGCCGTTACGCATAAAATGGATTACGAAAATAAACCACGGTATCTAAGCGCTCGTTTCGATAGTTATCGTGGGTTCTACATTGCTATCATTTTGAAATACACAGGCCATGTCAAGATTGGGTTGGAGCTAACAAAAGTTTGACGCTGTTACTAAATAAATATTGAGCTCTTTCTAACTGCTAAGTTCTACTGCAGTGTTTTCGTTTATTTATGAGCTGCAAACTCAATACTATCTCAGTAGTAACGCAAACTACGTACATCATTTTAACATATGAGGTAATATAGGGCTTCTTAAAACATGAAAGTCCTTCAGTATATTTACCTTTACGCTGTAACATAGTTCCTGCAACACTACAACTGCGACAACTATGTCACAACACAACACAAGTTTGTTTTTATTTTACATAAACATGCAGTTGGAAAATCCCAGAGCATTTCAAGGAACTTTTATTGGTGCTTAATATAAAGTATCAAGGACGTTGCCCGTTTATGAATAGACTTTTACGAAAGATAAACCTACATGTGGATTAATTTCTCACTAATATATTCTGCAAATTACATAATAATATTGCCAATTGACTGAGAATAAATCCATATACGTTTACAATGAATTTCGTGTCAAGTGGGCGTCGGGCGCCGCGAAGGCATGTATTCGTGGAGGTCGATCGCTCACCGCTTATGAACAAAACACGACACTGAACCACTTTACAAATTCATACTTATTGAGTGCTAATAACTGACGTCGCTAACAAATAGCTAAATTACACTCGGTTTCTGATACAGACAAAACTGTCGAACTGATGTTAAATGCCTCGATTGGTTGACTGAAATAACAAATGGCACAAAACACAAGACTTGAGTAAGACCGTCTATTGTTCATAAGTCTTTCCGAAATCCTGTGTTGAGCCACGCACATTTTTCACTTACACGTTTTGTTGTGTTGAGTTTCGCATCCTGCTATTTGGCAAACACTAAATATTCCCCGACATTCCCTACATATTTTTCTCATACATACCTTGTTTATTTCAGACGACGCATGCAGCAGTTAAAACTATGGCAGCAACGAGAGAAAGAGTGGCTGCGGTCGCGAGCGAAACGGGAGAAGAGCAACAAACGGAGCATATACTTTAGTGATAGCGTGATGCTGCTGGAAGCCGCGGCCAGAAACGACATAGATGAAGGTACGTGACTTACATAGTATCTCCTCATAGGGAAGCTTTTTAAAATTCTTCTAAATCTTATTTAACAGTGATACAAAAATGACTTTGCCCATGACCTTTTTGAAGGACTCTAGTAAATTTTAAAGTCATTGATTGGTGATAACGTGGTTGTATAGGTATCGGTAAACTCATCAGCCTATAATTTTACCACTGCTGGAAAGCAGGCCTCCTCTCAGTGAGAGGGAGTGGGCCGTAACCCACCACGCGGGCCCAGTGCGGGTTGGTAGATGTCACATGTCTTGGAATTTTTGATTCTAGGATATGCCGGTCTCCTCACGATGTTTTCCTTCATCGTTTTGAGAGCAGTGTTGATGAAATAATTTACACAAAGTAAAGCAACTGTCTGGGTTCGAACCTACGACCTACAACTCGTAAGTCGTGTCCGTTACCACTGGACCACCACTGCTCCGGTATACTGATCGGTACACTGCATAAAGCCAAATCTCAGTCGCTCCCTGTGAAATATTGACATTATTTCAGAAGCATTTGTTTACTTAGACGGAAAGGTAACTGGAAAAGTTCCACTTTCGCGGCTTTTCCACAGACATCTGCGCTATAAATCCACCATGTTATCGCTTACCTCTATGCCAATTGGACAACGGTTAAACATTTTAAACGCTCACCAAGTGACAAGCAATTATGTTGTTATCCACAGTAATTTGTGGCTGTACGGAACTTAAGCCGGGTTTCGCACGCCTGAGTAATACATGTTTTGAGTCGTACTGTCGTACAAGGTTCGCATCTGTGCCGATTACGACATCTTAGCCCTGATAATAACTTATACCGTAGTTAGTGAATGAGACCTTTGTAAAGGTCAGCAAAAGTACCATAATAATCAACTCCTTAAGGTAGGTACTTAAGTGAGTAATAGTCTCGAGGGATTACGTGGCCACAATGTATCAACATAAGTATTTAATAGAATTTCTTGTTTAAGAAATGTAAGGAAAGAGCAATTTATGCCACAACCAACTTATAAAATTGTAGGTACGTTTTCACATGCTGGAAACATAATATCTTGAGTTGCAACTGTATGATAATAAACATCTGTTCTTGATTGGTCAGGTGACAGTCGAGCAGTTTCATAAATAAAGTCAATAAAAGCGACATTATTGTCGTTATTACACGGTCAATTACGGGCACTATATGTGCTATAGCGAGATTGTTAGCAACGCCTAATGAACCTAGAACTAACTTTTTGTACCTTTCTTTGTTATTTTAATTTTACTTGAAGTATGTTTTCGGTCTCGTATTAATTACAAGTGCAAATTGAGTAGTTCTTGAATTGATTGTGACGTCAGCATTAGCATAATTATTGCTGTTGTGCATGCAATCGCACTACAATCGTTGATAGTATTATTTGCATATATTAAGCATTTGTAGTAAGTATAAATAGGTGTGATAGTCTATTATTGTCCAACTGTAGGGAATTAGGGTGCTGGTTTAAGTCAGAACTGGTGTCAGTCTCCAGTATTTTCGACTAATGATTCACCCTAAAATTCCAGTGCGACGGTTACTGTCTCGCGGCGTGACACCAGATGCGACGAACGAGGATGGCTTGACCGCTCTACACCAGTGCTGCATCGATAACAACGAGGCCATGATGCGACTGCTTCTCGACAACGGCGCGAACGTCAACGCCGAGGACAGCGAGAAGTGGACCCCGCTCCACGCCGCCGCCACCTGCGGGAATCTCAACCTCGTCCGAATACTCATACAACGAGGAGCCAACCTCCTTGCAGTCAACGGCGACGGAAACATGCCTTACGATATCTGCGAAGAAGAACGGACCTTAGACGCGATAGAGAGTGAGATGGCAGCTAGGGGTGTGACGCAAAGGCTTATAGATGATACGAGAGCTTCGACTGAAATGAAGATGTTGAGGGATGTTGATGACATGGTGAAGGGCGGTATGGATTTGGATGAGCCTAGAGATGGTCAGGGGGCTACGCTTGTGAGTATTGTTTTTTTTTTTTTAAATAAGACTTAAGTAGCTTCTGCCCCCCACCCACCCCGTCGCATCGCATCGCCTGTCTACGCTATTACTTTGTTTTCGCTTGGCGTTCATTCTCATCTTTTTTCTTTTTTTTCGGCTCCTTAAGGCTCCAGCGTAATGTTAAATAGCCTGCGTGTCCAATACAATAACTCGTTCAGGGTGTTGATAGGGTTGCCACGCTTTTGTAGCGCATCAGGTATGTTTGCAGACGCTCAAGTGGATGGCTTTCAAGCGATACATCGCAAAAGAATTGCGTCTCTGATGCGCCGCATACGGGGCAGCTCCAACAGCTTCCTGCAGCTTATTGCAGGGAGAATGGATGTGGATGGTTCCTTCATGGAGCATTGGACAAGGCTGCATGTGCGGGTGGTGCGGTCCTGACTAAGGACCGCACTGCAGTCAACTTATTTTACCGTTAATTAAATTATTAAATAATTTAATTAACGGTAAAATAAGTTGATTGTAGCAGTGTGCAGTATTTGAGTAAGAATCCCTTTCGTAATTGTTTTTTTTTTTTTTTTGTGAGAGTATGTGAGTCTCCTTCGCGTGAAACTTTTCCATGACTTCTTAAAACGCAAACTACGCTTTGATTAATTTTAAAACGCCATCGTGCCTTAAACATTAACGCATTCATGTGTACATTTAAAATTCATGACAATTACTTTTCAAGGTCTTACTAATTCACAACACTTACCTTAATTGGTAGAAATAGTAGTTTTAAAAATAATATTGGTTGGTTTACTTCGTTACTCGTGGTCATGCCGTAAATACTACTGTGATTTATAAAACAAAGTCCCCCCACCACGTCTGTTTGTCAGTCTGAACGCGCTAATCTCTGGAACTACCTGGAGAATTTATAAAATTCTTTTTGCATTTGATAGGCCAATTCTTGAGGAAGGCTGTTTAACATCACGCTACAATCGTTAAGAGTCGAGCAGAAAGAAAAAAGGCAGAAAGAACGCTTTGCGGAAACGAAGTAATCGCGCGGGCCTTGGGGTTGCCGAAATTTTACGCGGACAAAGTCGCAGGCAGAGGCTAGTGCTAATATAAACGCGAAAATAACTCGTGTCTGTGCTAATGTTTGTGTTGATTTTCGTTCCACAAACTATGACGACTGTGCCGACACACGGCGAATAAACCGTAGTTTTTCACGGCAAGAAAAACGTGTGTGTACGAAGGGTGTTAGTTCTACAAAATCAAGCCACATTGTTAACTTTCAAGCAGTCGCGCGGCGTCGAATCGACCGCGATTCGATCGATTCTCGATACATTTATGATGCCAAATTGCTTACAAATCCAAATAAAATTAGAATATTATTTTGATTTTAAAATTTTGTTTATGTCCTAACATAATGATAATGTGATAAATACAAAAAATATTAAATAATCAGTGTTTTACATCCCTGAAATATCCTATAGGTCTTTTAGGTTACGCGCGACCTCTGGCGTTACAAATGACCACGCGCCCGCTTGAAGGTTAACATGAACTTGACTTCCAATTTACGATGTTATTGGTGTCGATTCCGTTGTTTACAAACCAAAGTAAATTTAGGTTCAGTGCATCTTTTTCTTTCTATTTCATTAAGAAAATGACAGCAGATAAATATTAGTTTAGATTCAAATTAAGATACTCCATAGACAAGTTTAGGCGTTATTAAAAAAATGGCTACTCCTCTAGAGCCCCAGCGGCACAAAAACGTGCCAGTAAACACCGACCGATTTAAAACTGTATTTATAGTAAAGATAAGTCTTAAAATCGTCCGCTATATATATCTAAAAGAGCCCGCTCGCGGTGCTTGACCGGTTAAATACGTCAATTTACGTCAGGCGCTAATTTGACAGGACTAAACTTATATTTATCTTCTGTCCTTTTCTTCAATTAAATAGAAAGAAAACGAGGCACTGAACCTAAATTTACCTTAGTTTGTGAACAAGCGAATCGGCGCCATTGGTATTAGCCCCGGCCCGGATTCAAACCACGAGGTTGTGCTCGTGCGAGAGAGGTGAGGCTTTAACCGCTGAGCCATCACGACTTTCTAATAGTTATTAATGTTTAAATGATTGTTTTGCTTGTTCCAGCTACACATAGCATCGGCGAACGGTTACATAAAGGTGGTGGAGTACCTACTGGAGCACCGCGCGGCCACCGACGTGGTGGACCACGACATGTGGCAGCCGGTACACGCCGCTGCGTGCTGGGGACATGTATGTACTGCCGGTCGATTCTGGAAAAATCTCACCGTGAAATCATAAGTGAAGTGAGCACTGTCAATAGTGTTAATCCCTAATGACAGCTCACTCCACGCTCACTTCACCCAAATTTTCACGGTGAGATGGTTACAGAATCGCACGGCTGCTTTTTATAAGCTTTTATTCAACTTGACTTGTTAGTATGTATGGGTTAAATCTTGCAAGCTGAATTAAACATCACTTCCTATTAGCCTAGGGAATTGAAATTTTATATGTTGTTTCTGTTTCGAAGACAATGATTTTTTTTCTTCTGAACATGAACAGCCACCGAATGGTACAGGATGGAAATATTTTAGCTGTTGTCTGCTCCGTGTCTCCAATAGTATAAAATGAAGGGCTTGCAGGATATTTTTAACTTTGAAACTACTTGGATTTTGTATAATAAATGTATTATCCTTTTCTTTATGTACTGGAAGATGTGTCCTGCTAATAATATTGCGAGAGACGTGTGATTCCACGCAAGGAAAACCGCTAAAAGAATACAGTCACTACGAGAAATTAAGGATTTTAGTCAAATTGTAAGGGCGGGCTCGAATAATAAAATAAACTTATGAGTTAGAAAGAGAAAAGACGAGTTTTAAAGTAGTATTGATTAGTTTTTGCCATACTCCCCACATTTGAAGCAGTTTTTAGCAGTTCAGTGCACCTTTTTCTTTCTATTTTATTAAGAAAAGGACAGTAGATAAATATTAGTTTAGTCCTGTCAAATTAGTCAGCGCCTGACGTAAATTGACAAGTTGAAACGTTATTAAAAAATTGGCTACTAAAAATACTTCAGTTTATGTCAGGCGCTGACTAATTTGACAGGACTAAATTAATATTTATCTTCTGTCCTTTCACTACATAGTATAAAACAAAGTCGCTTCCCTGTCTGTCTGTCCCTATATATGCATAGATCTTTAAAACTATGCAACGGATTTTGATGCGGTTTTTTTTAATAGATAGAGTGATTCAAGAGGAAGGTTTATATGTATAATACATGCATAATATAGTAGAGAAACACTGGTAATTTTAGAGGTTTCTAATGTAATGTCGTAAATAAACACATTTTTTTGCGCTTACATTGTAAACGCTGGCTGAACCCGTCGAGATAGATCAAAATAATGTACTACAGTATTGTACACCTTAAAAAGGTCTACAAAAAAGTCCGCGATGGTATATGTCTATCTCTTAGGGATAACCCACAATAACCATTTTTTATCTTATACTTTTTACGAGAAATAATGGCTCTAAAATTATCAGTGTTTCTCCATTGCACCCGTGCGAAGCCGGGGCGGGTCGCTAGTTCTTAATATAATAGAAAGAAAAAGATGCACTGAACTTAAATTTAGTTTAGTTTGTGAACAAGGGTATCAGCGTCATTGTCTAGATAAACTGTAATGTATGGTTTGTTTTGTTACAGCTAGAGGTTCTGGAGCTGTTAGTACAATATGGAGCTGATCTCAATGTGAGGAATAAGCACGATGAGACGCCCGCAGGTAAACACACAGAATCGATATCATCATCTGCCTAGCCTTTCCCCAACTATGTTGGGGTCGCCTTCCAGTATAACCGGATGCAGCTGAATGCCAGTATTTTACATGGAGCGACTGCCTATCTGACCTCCACAACCCAGGTACTGGGTAATACAATACCCTTTGATAAGACTGGTTGTCAGACTTTCGGGCTTCTGACTACCCGTAACGACTGTCAAGGATCATGAATGACAGCCAGGACCAACGGCTTAACGTGCTTTCCGAGGCACGGCCCCTCCGTCCTCTCGGTATGTAAAGATGGTCATCCATCCACAGGCCAACCGCGGCAAGCGCGTGCGGCTGTTATTATTTCGCCACGGGCCCCTCAACACACAGAATCTGTATAATATATATTTACTTCTTACATAGCAAGTAAAGGGTACTTGCTATGTAAGAAATAAGTTGTAAACATAATACAGCTCTCATGACAGTATGTCTATGGGCACCCATAAGAATAGAATAGAAAATCATCAATCAACAAACATACGTCAGAGGACGTGTGAACCCTGTTCAGATTTTTGGCTTTTTTTTTTCAATGCTTGGCCCAATTTATTCATTGAGCAAAATGTATCGCAGATAATTTCTTACTCGTCGTGTATATTCGTCGAGATCATCGAATTTAAATTGCGCGCTTTCCACTGCCTTTGCACGTACTCTAAGTATGTGTATACATATACAACGTGTAACGTTAAATGCGCAAAACCTCTTAAGGGGTCATTGTACTCATCATTATGAACAACTTTTACTATGGGACCAAACCGGAAATAGCGAAAAAAAAATCAGCTGTTCCCTACATTTTGACGAGTTATGCGAACATAAATGTAGGGAACAGCTGATTTTTTTTTCGCGATTTCAGGTTTGGTCCCATAGTAAAAGTTGTTCATAATGATGAGTACAGTGACCCCTTAAGAGGTTTTGCGCATTTAACGTTACACGTTGTATATACGGAATACAATTTGATTTGTCACCGTCATTACTTATTCAACCAGATACAATGACAGTCGGTAATAGTAACAGTAAATGGTAGTCGGTAGTAGTAGTAGTAAGGTGGCTGGGGTAGACTGGATGCGGAAGGCGGAGGACAGGGTGTTGTGGCGCAGTCTGGGAGAGGCCTATGTCCAGCAGTGGACTGCGATAGGCTGAGTTGATTGTTGATTGAATAGTAACTGAATTACTGCAAATATGTTAGGATACCTATACCTATTTTTTTTTTTGACGTGATAACGTCTTATAAATCGATGAACGCCGTCTGCACGCACGAAAAAGCATGACTCATTGTCACGTTCTGCCTGAGCCGAGCGTGCAAGCGAGAGCGCGGAACAAGCGATAGAGAGGCACGATCGGCCGAAGCGTTCGGCTTGTGACGAATGTATCTCTCTTCCACTATGACGTTATCACGTAAAATTATCGTCGGTAAACCGACTTTACAGACAACCAATTTTTTGTTATACAGATATCTGTGAGGAAGGCGAGTTACGCGCTCGCATCCTACGACTAGCCGCAGACCAGGAGGAACTGCGACGTCACGCCGCCGCCGACCGCCTGCGCACTGCGCGACGATCCTCCTCCAGTGCCAGCACTAGCCGGTAACTTACATTACTACTATAAAAACACCTCACATGCCCCATTTTTCCTACGCAAGTTCTATTTAGGCCAATATTTCAATCAGGAAAGTCTTTCGAGTAAACTTGCGTATTGGCGGTTGCTGGTCCGATTGTCAGAGGAAACTAATTTTTAACCCTTTACCGCATAGGAAACCATATATGGTTTGACATTTTTACAGTTTTTTTACTCTAAAAAATAAAAAAAAACTGGCGTATAAATCCTAATGGGGTTTGTTTTTCATATCATTAGCAATAATAAAACACAACTATTTTGTCTATCATCACATACCACTTGGACATAAAAAAAAAATTAAAAAAAAAAACACTATAATTAATTCTGAAGCTTTAATAAAGACATTAACTTAACAAAAAAAAAATTTGTCACTTATTTAATATATCATGCAGTAAAGGGTTAAGCAAATTGACCAACTAAAATTTATCGTATATTCAATTCGTATATCACAACTGTCATGCTTTGACAGCTGTATGAAATTGCTATAGCGCGACGAACAGACGTTGGTTGTCAATTTGCTTAACAATTAATGTCCCTGTCTGTACATGATATTCATATCTGCAAGCTTTCTTTTATTGTTGCTAATAAGAGCACTGGACACACCAGCAACGTTTCCCTATGCATGGATAAAATATTTGCTCTCTTCAAATACTAACAATAAGTATCTCACTAGTTAATAAAGTCCGTAAAACACAATCAATCTCAGCAGGGTTCGGTCGGTGCGGAGAACATCACTACGCGAGAAGCAACTCACAGCCAAAGCGGACGTGCGCGGCGAGGCCAAGCTACGAGAAACCTTCGACTCCACCGTCGACGACGACCTGCAGGTTAGTAGCTCAGTTTATAGTTAATGCAATTCAATAACTCGCGTCATGTGACTTATGTCATTGTAACAAGGTATAGATTGGAATGATTGAAGTGCGTTTATAAAATGCAACATCTGTACACTAAGTTCATTGAAATATTTTATAGAAAAATTAATAAATCTTCAAAAAAAAAAGCGTCACGCTCCCTGAACGACCTTCGACTCCACCGTTGACGATGACCTGTAGGTCAGTTCAGTTCAAACTCACAATATGCGACAATATTTTTGACCGCGCGATATTCCACCTTATGTCATTGCAACAAGGTATAAATTCGAATGCTTGACGCGCGTTCGGGAATGTAACATTTGTACATGCTGTCCATTCAAAGAAACTATAGAAAAATAAGTAACATTCTGAAGCGACTCTTACGCTCCCCGAAAGCATTTAATTCACGATATACAAGATCAAATTAAATAAGTTGGCGAAACTTCACCTAAATCTAATGACGATAAAAAAAAAATATCCAAATTCATAATTTCCACTAGATATACTATCCGCGGCCGCTGATCCTGTAATCATTTGTAGTTACTTGAAATTATGCGTTTAGAAAATCTATTTTCATTACTTCACTGTCGTTACTTCGTTACTTATCGATAGGTACCCATCTCGTATGTGAAGTTTCACCGGTTGGGATCCTGTATTACTCTACAGTTTCGGGTCGTCAAACGCATTTAAAACCGTGCTATACAAGGTGTAACTTAAATAAAGCACAACATCATAAGGGGTCATTGTACTCATCATTATGAACAACTTTTACTATGGAACCAAACCTGAAATCGCGAAAAAAAAGTCAGCTGTTAACTACATTTATGTTCGCATACCTCGTCAAAATTTAGGGAACAGCTGATTTTTTTCGCGATTTCAGGTTTGGTCCTATAGTAAAAGTTGTTCATAATGATGAGTACAATCTTTTTCTTTCTATTTAATTAAGAAAAGGACAGAATATAAATATTAGTTTAGTCCTGTCAAATTAAGATACTCCATAGACGAGTTTAGACGTGATTAAAAAAATGGCTACTAAAAATACGTCAATTTACGTCAGGCACTGAATAATTTCACAGGACTAAACTAATATTTATCTTTTGTCCTTTTCTTAATGAAATAGAAAGAAAAAGATGCACTGAACTTAAATTTAGTTTCGTTTGTGAACAAGACAATCCGCGCCATTGCCAGTGTTCACCAGGTACAAAAATCATGACTAGCGGTCATTTGCGATTGCGTAGTCAATTACCACGATAGCTCACCGGTCAGCCACCTTGTTTTAGGTTTGTAGTAGCAACAGGTCAAAGCACCTATGCGCGCGACTGTATGTTATTCAATCTCGTCGAATAAGGCAAGCTCATTTTACGGCCTTTTCAAAACAAAAAGTGCGGTGCGGCCCGCTTTAGAGTTCGATGGTTCATACAAAATGTAAGAAAGCAAATGTGCCTTAACACAACTAATAGGATTTAGTATTTGAATTTTATTTGTAGTTCAATTTCATTTCCAATGTCTAATGTCTTCGGTTCGTATAGCTAGCTCAGTTTAGCAGAAATGCACCGTCATATAGATACGCAATAAATATAATCTCGACAAGAATATTTTAAATAAATAAATAATATTCCACAACTTTCACACAACGCCATCTAGTCCCAAACTAAGCAGAGCTTGTGCTATGAGTACTTGACAACTGATAAACATACATATACAACGTGTAACGTTAAATGCGCAAAACCTGAAAATAGTTTGCTCAGAATAACGAGCAGAATTAATTGAACCACTTTTTAATATGGGTCACATTTAAAAAAAAAATCTTCATTAAAAACGTTGCCGTGTCTATTTATTAATAGGTCAAGGAAGCCAATGTCAGCGCGGCGCAGCGGCCCGGTGACGACTCCTCCCTCGGTAAAGCGTCGTCGCAGACGCAAGAAACGATCAGAATGGCCAGTAAAACTAAAACAGCACATAAAACCTTTACACTTTTATTAATGACTTATTTTCTTTCTGAAATAGGTCAATTGAATTAAAAATCAGTTGGGGTGTCTGAGGTTTTGCGCATTTAACGTTACATGTTGTATATTTCTAAATACATACATATTATAGATAAATTACACCCAGACAAAGAACAAATGATCGTGCTCATCACACAAACATTTGTCCTGGGTGGGAATCTGAATTTGAGACTACATAGCCTGTTCTTTTTAAACTGTAGAAACAATTTGAAAAATTTACATTTTAACTAGACGAAATGTGTGAGATATGGGGTGTGAGGTTGGGTTCAACTCTTACTAATTAAAATCGACGCCTCTCAATATCAAACTCAACAAGAAAGCCACTATTTGATTAAATAATTTTGGTTAAAAAACAAACAAATTAACAACCCTCATCTTGTTCAATCAAGTCGTTACAAAAGCATGCGCCACGCAACATTGAAGATACGCTATTAATATTATCATATTGAGCGCAGATCTCGTGCCACGAGCAATTTAAATAGCGACGTCATTGCCCGTCCAAATTAATATTCCGCTTTCGACTTTCGCGAAGGAAAAGTATGAAAACTGGCAATACGATTAAAGTGTGAAATAATGAAATACAAACGTTAGTGGCACGCACTTGTGTAATAATTAGTGCTGACGGAATAATTGCCTATTGTTATGTAACTATGATTAACAACTACGTTCGGCAAAGGTTTCCTCTAAAGAATTTTCAAGCGTTATTTACTTCTTAGATTCACAACATTATATTTTGTACTGAAACAACTACAAAGTGAAACAAATAGGTAGAAAAGTAAATACAACACACGCGGATTTCCTTCCTTATAATAAATTAAATAAGTGAAAATAATTACACTAGAAATTTAATTACATATCGTCGAACAGAACCCAAAACACTCCGGTGGTTAACTGTGAAAGGGAAACTGAGTGGCGACACGACACGCCATGTATACGCATTGTTAATATACAGTTTTGCGTATTATTGTGTAACTACCATTTATACAATTAATTATACGTATCGGAGTGCTCCGCCCCTCAGTCATTCTGATTTCCTACATGGTTAGGATAAATACGTATTGTATACTTAATTTTTCAAAGTTATAAAGGCGTGTACACCCTACCGGTGTCGCAAACTTAAAATATTTATACCATCTATTGGCATTATGATCGTCACACCAGAACGCCACAATAAAATAAAGCAAGAGAAAATCTTCCTTGGTGTTGCATGATGCTAGTAATATTCAAATAAAGAAATCATAATTATGGAATATAAAAAAGAAAACTACTACATGGAAAAGTAAATATAAAATTAAAACAATCTAATAGAAAATCTCTTGGCGTTAATTCTTATTTCGTTATTAAATGTAGTATCTGATAGCTATATGGCATTTCACAAGAAGTTTTCTAGCGTCTTAATAAGCTAATCATATAATTACTATAATCGTCTAAGAGCTATAATCAAATTAATATAAAACTAGTAATAAAACAACGTGTTGGTTGATAATAAAACCGTTGCGTTACTTATTATTTTAATACGCGGATGGATTTTGAGGTTATCGCCATTTTGTATCTGCATGTTGCGTAAAGTTACACTTTAGATGCTTAAATTAGTTTATTAACGTACTGTAGCTCATGTTTGTGATTAATTAGAATTACAGTCGGTAATCATTTTTATTACCCAGTAACTGGGTTGTGGAGGTCAGATAGGCAGTCGCTCCATGTAAAATACTGGTATTCAGCTGCATCCGGTTTGACTGGAAGCCGACCCCAACATAGTTGGGAAAAGGCTAGGCAGATGATGATGAATCATTTTTATGACTATGCTTGCAGACTTTAAGGAGCGAGATCAAAATTACAAACACAAACTTCAGTATGTTATGATTGCTTAAAATCTAAAATAACATTCTTGTTTATTCTCCTTCTGAACATTGCAAACCTACTGACTTTATATGTATAAAAATACTGACTACTGACTTTATACAGGATGTACTAGAAAGGTGAGGTCAAAATGTAGGGTGTGGTTCAGACCAACAAACTTAAACACTTTTTCCATGGGACCACCTTTGTAATCGCGAAAAAGTAACCAGCGGGCCCATACAAATCTTCAATACATACTCGACACAAATATATAGGACGACTGATCACTTTTTTGGGATTACGATGTTGATCCCATGGAGGAAGTTGTTCAGTTTGATGGTCTGTACCACCCCCTTATATTTGACTACACCATTCTGATACATCATGTATACATAATAAAAAAACCCGTCAAGAGCGAGTCGGACTCACGCACCGAGGGTTCCGTACCAAAAAAAAGAAAATATATAAATATTTTCTTTTTTTTTCTTCTAAAAAAGTGTGCTGTTTAGAGACATCGTTTTATGTTTCCTGTATCTTTACATAAACTTCTATCACAGAATAATTTCAGATTTTTCGCTAAGCAAACTTCGGAGATAAGGGGACGGTACATTTTTTTTACATTTTTCATCAAAAGTCGAAAAATATGCGGCCTAAAAAAAAAGAAACAATGATTGAGATTGTGCAAACAGCACTCTTTCATATGATACCCCACATGCACTAGTAGCCCCACTTCGAATTTTTAAGACCCCCTTTCAGTACCTGTTGCAAAAAAATCTCATATTATATACCTATTTACAAAATAGTTGGGCACACGGCATCCAAAACTATTCCATATTTCAAGTTGATAGCATTAGTAGTTCTTGAGATATCTAGCTGTGACAGACGGACATACAGACAGACAGACTGAGTCGCACCATAAATACCGTAACGAGTTCCTATTGTGTATGTAGTACAAATTGTTTCTGCACGAAGTGTACAACTCAGCTCTGTGCGTAATTGGCTGCCAATTAGATGGGAAGTAATAAAGCACGCTTTTACGTTCATATTAGCAGAAGGTATGTGGCGTAACCAGCTGCACTGGACCTAATCTAGGCGTTTCTTCATTGTGCACTACCTGTCTATGCTCAACTGTATCCGTAATTATTGCATACTGGGTAATAATAGTCCTGTTTAGTTACATAGTTTGAGCTATGTAATTAAACAGGACAACGAAATAACTGCTTGTCGATTCTGTAAAAATCTCACAGTGAAAACTTGCGTGGAGTGAGCTGTCAGTGTCATCCCACTGATGCTAGGGATTGACTAAGGAAACATTTACAATCATAATCGAGATTTTAACAATATTTTTTATGCTAATTCTATTGATCATTTTATATAATATCATAACTAGTATTTTAGTGGTCAAAACATAACTATTTTGTGGGGGTTTTCAAATAAAATTACACAACAGAAACTTAGTCAGAATATCATTATTGTTTTTTTTTTCCTAGATTAAAACCCCACAAAATAGTAATGTTTTGACGATGAAAATAGTAGCTTTGAAATTATATAAAATTATGAATAGAATTAGCATAAAAAATATTATTAAAATCTCGATTATGATTGTACCTAAATGTATTCTTCGTCAATCCCTAGTATCAGGTGGGATGACACTGACAGCTTACTCCACGCTCACTTCATCTAAGTTTTCACGGTGAGATGGTTACAGAATCGCATTGCAGTTCTCTATTCCGAATTTTCAAGTAACTAACTGGTACCTCCTACTTAATTATGAACACTAAACTTTTGGATATCACGGAGCCTTTGTTTCTTGTCATGCAGTTAACTATGGTTGTATTCTAATAGAGGAGGGGGAGGGGGGGGGGGGGGGCAGTGTTAACGGCTCCGACTTACGAGTTGTAGGTCGCGGGCTCGAACCCAGGCGAGCGTTTTACTTCGTGTAATTTTTTCATCACCACTGCTCTCGAAACTGTGAAAGAGAAGATCGTGAGGAAACCAGCATGTACTAGAACCAAAAATTCGAATACGTATGTGACATCTACCAACCCGCACTGGGCCCGCGTGGTGGATTACGACCAAGTCCCTCTCAGAGAGAGGAGACCTGTGTCCCAGTAGTGGGAACGTTATATGCTGAAACAAGGTTGAAATTATCAAAAAGCTTCATAACGATATTGCTGCAGAGTACAGAAAATCGGGTCGATACGATTTAAAAGCTACATTAGTTTTATCTGATTAAAAAAGTAATAACCGCTCTATTTGTCATAGGAAAATACTACAATGATAGTCATGATAACGTTAAAAAGCACCGCTCTTTCACTATCAAATATTCAACACAAACTCTGACGCTCACAAAGAGATTAGACGAAGTATTTTTAGTCGATTTTATGGCAGCGTTACACATGATTTTATTAATCTATCGCACGAATGAACAAGAGATATTATATGAACCAAAAATAAAGCAATCATCTCACGCTATCTTTACAAGTAATCGGAAATCGTTTGCAATTATATCAAACTGTATGAGCGTGTTATCAGTTTTTATGTCTTTTTTGCGCATCTCTCTGTCGGAATCGTAGTCTTTTCTAAAAATACGACCAATCTATCGATCGGCCAGCTGCTCTTGCGAGGCCATATCTTCTAGTGACCTATGTTCATATGCAAGAAGCTTGCCGTGTAAAAGCCAGGAAGCAAGTTTAATCGGGATCCCTTCTTTTCGCATAATGTTCTTTTTCCTAATATACTTTGGCATAACTACACGGAGAGAAAAATCTTAGATAAATTACTGTGCTGTCTCATAATCTGAGTGCATTTGAGTGGTAATGGAAAATACAGTAAAATTTATTGGACAAATAGTGATTTTTTCCCAATCTCACTCAGAAAATTTTCTGTAGATGTCACTTGCGGTCACTTTACAGTGACGAGCACAGTAATTTTTCTAAGAATTTTCTCTCCGTGTATTTTGGCGTAATTTGTTTTGCCATATTTTTTTGGCATACAGCTTATGTTGGCATAATTATCTTTAAGGCTAATTTGTTTTGGCATAAATTTAATTCGCATAATTAAATTACAAATTAAAGTATTGTCTTAAAAATTCATTATGTTGTGCTACAAAAGTTAATGACAGAAACGCTGCAAAACCGACTCCACGTAGTCTTGTCTGCTCTACCCCTAGAGTGTAATGTAAGCTCGTGTAGGCGCGGAAGGGCGAGGCGGCCCGCGAGCTGAGGAGCTGATGGATTTAAACGTAATCTACACTAATATTATAATGAGGAAAGATTTGATCGTTTGTTTGTATTGAATAGGCTCCGAAACTACTGGACCGATTTGAAAAATTGTTTTACCATTAGAAGCCGACATTATCCCTGATGAACATAGGCTACTTTTTACCGCGGGAAAATGCTTCATTCCTACGGGAAAACGGGTAATAGGATTTAAACGGCGGGAATTCCGAATTCTACGCAAACGAAGTTGCGGGCGGATGCGAGTGAGCGTAAAATACATTTGCGACGATAAGCTCGCATGGGACCATCGGAGCCCCGCAGCGCCGAAGTCGTGACAGAAACCATGCCTGCTGCATGTTGCAATTTATGCTTTAGAATGTTATGCTCAATCATTATTATGATTAGAGAAATTATGCTTAAAAAATATGCGTAAGTTGTTATGCGTAAACAATGTTATGCGAACATACAGGGTTCCACCAGGGTCAACCAAACCTGAAATCTCGAAAAAAAAAAATAAGCTGTTCCCTACATTTTGACGACTCGTTCGAACGTAAATGTAGGGAACAGCTGATTTTTTTTTCGCGATTTCAGGTTTGGTCCCATAGTAAAAGTTGTTCGTAATGATGAGTACAATGACCTCTTAAGAGTTTGTTGGCATTTTACAAATAACCCTGTATAATTAGGAGAAACAAAAGTATATACAGGTTGAAATTGAAAACATGCTACAAATCGAAATGAGAGATTGTACTCATCATTGTGAACAACTTTTACTATGAGGTAAAACCAGAAATCGCGAAAAAAAATCAGCTGTTCCCTACATTTATGTTCGCATAACTCGTCAAAATGTAGGGAACAGCTGATTTTTTTTTTCGCAATATCAGGTTTGGTCCCATGGTAAAAGATGTTCATAATGATGAGTACAATCTCCCATTTCGATTTGTCGCATGTTTTCAATTTCAACCTGTATAAGCTATATTATTTCTTAAAATTTTATGCAAATGGATAGGGAATCAGTTTAATCACTAGACAATCTTTAGGGGCAAGTAATATAGTCATTTTGTCCTGCAGGCTAATTGCGTAACACACCATCAGTAGCAATGGGTTTCATTTTGACAGTTGAACAATATTCATTGCGTTATTTACGTTGCTGACCAGACACATTTTTCGAACATATGGAGCAATGGATTAGCAATATGCTTCAAAATGATTTAAATTCAGAGTAATAGTGTGTTACGCAATTAGGGTGCTGTAAGGCATAATCAGCCTATAATGTTCCCACTACTGGGACACAGGCCTCCTCTCTGTGAGAGAGAGTGGGCCGTAATCCACCACACGGCCCCAGTGCGGGTTGGTAGATGACACATGTCTTCGAACTTTTGGTTCTAGGACATGCCGGTTTCCTCATGATGTTTTCCTTCACTGTTTTTAGACCAGTGGTGATGAAATAATTTACACAAAGTAAGGGTGCGTTTCCACAGAAGCGGAGCTGGGCGAAGCGGAGCAGAGACGTGCAGGAATCGACTAATCACAATGGTTGAAATCCTCATCGCGTCACTCGTCTAGTCTGTGATTGGACGATTCCTACACGTCTCCGCTCCGCTCCGCCCAGCTCCGCTTCTGTGGAAACGCACCCTTAGGCGCGTGGCAGGGTTCGAACCTCACGACCTTACAACTCGTAAGTCGCGGCCGTTACCACGGGAACATCACTGCTCACAAGGATGGAAAAAAGGTGAAGCATGACAGTGTATGTAATATCGCACGATACATCCATGTGTCAACTTTAAAATAATAGTCACCTTTTTGCCTAACAGTGAGACAGAGAAGTTGTTGGTTCGATAGTCCAATAATAGTCACCTTTTTGCCTAACAGTGAGACAGAGAAGTTGTTGGTTCGATAGTCCAATAATAGTCACCTTTTTGCCTAACAGTGAGACAGAGAAGTTGTTGGTTCGATAGTCCAATAATAGTCACCTTTTTGCCTAACAGTGAGACAGAGAAGTTGTTGGTTCGATAGTCCAATAATAGTCACCTTTTTGCCTAACAGTGAGACAGAGAAGTTGTTGGTTCGATAGTCCAATAATAGTCACCTTTTTGCCTAACAGTGAGACAGAGAAGTTGTTGGTTCGATAGTCCAATAATAGTCACCTTTTTGCCTAACAGTGAGACAGAGAAGTTGTTGGTTCGATAGTCCAATAATAGTCACCTTTTTGCCTAACAGTGAGACAGAGAAGTTGTTGGTTCGATAGTCCAATAATAGTCACCTGTTTGCCTAACAGTGAGACAGAGAAGTTGTTGGTTCGATAGTCCGCAAACATATTTTTTATACATTAACTTTATTCAAACTATAATATCAAGGGCTTTGATCTTACCTTCATTAGAGTGACATCAAACTACTTTTCATTTAGCAACGTATTTTTTTTCGTAGTTCTTATTAATTTTATGAGCGTGTTGCGCCAAATGATATTGCTTTTACAATGTTACTTTTATTGCTGTTTACAAATGGTATTGCTGAATAAGTTATGTTTATGAAATATCAGTCATGTTTCAGCGGATAACATACGGCTTGTCTGTAAATAAACTGCAATATGCTCTCAATTAGTGTTTGGCCTTCCGAATTAATATTTTTCATTCTAATTAACTAAAGCATATCTAATTAGCCAGTTTTTAAATTGTAGCAATGATCTGTCCACCTCTTGGCAGTTGCCCGATATCCCCGTATTAGAAATTGGTCTAGTGGTTGCAAACGCTGCTGCTAAGCATGAGGTCCTGGGTTCGATTCACGGGTCGGGCAAAGTATTATGGGGTTTTTAGGGTTCCATAGTCAACAAGGAACCCTTATAGTTTCGCCATGTCCGTCTGTCCGTCCGCAACTTAGTTCAGAGACTCTTAATACTGTAAAGCTACGATTGGGCATGGATATATTAATCACGCCGACAAAGAAGTAAAATTAAATCACGGAAAAAAATTTTTTTAGGGTACACGTAAAGTAGGATGTTTTTTCTCGTCTACCCCCACGGCGTGGCGTAGGTATCGTTGGATAGGTCTTTCAAAAATATTGCGGCTTTTTGAAAATAGTTATTCGATTCAGGGATACGTATGTGAAATATTAAGCTTTAAAGTGCTAATTTTTGTTAGCAACTGCCCACAAGCTAAATTTTTTGTAGTTTTATAATGTGAAAAAATTCACGGTAGTTAGTACTTATATGTACCTATATATAACAACGTTAAAAGGAAAACTATCACAGCTACACCGCCGGCGCACTAAGAGAATCTAGTTTTTGACTGAAAAAATATATGGCGCTGATATTTACCATCGCCCAATAAGAACGCTTTTAGTGTTTCCAGTACAAAATACTACAGATTCATTGAGAAATTAAAATATTACTGAGAAATGGCGTGACTAAAGAGTACGTGACTAAAAAGTAAAAAAGGTGAGACATTTTGTTTATTGCGTGAAACGTAATATATTTTAAAGAAAGCAGGATACAATCAACTTTGAACCTTAAACTAGATTATACGAAGGTGCTAATTACAGAAAATTAGAACGTTAGACATACGTCAAGTAGTATTTTTTGAAGCGGCAAAGTCGTTGGTACCCATTGAGACAAAAAGATTTTGTATGGAAAAGTAAATCATGATAGTGACAACTTGAAGCGTTACACAATTTTATGAAGTATTTTCGGTATTGTCGGTTGTGTTATATTACAAATTGTAAAAATAAAAGCCATGTACTGTTTGCAAGATCGGACGGATCAGACATGCTTCTTAAATGTGATTAATCTTCTAGTCTATTTTTTGGGACTTACGACGCTAAGTTGCCCCCAAAGGGGTGATTGCGTAACAAACACACTAACAGTAGAAATGTCTTTCATTTTGACAGTTCAACTACATTAATTGCGTTATTTACGTTGTTGAGCAGACAAATTTTTCGAACATATGAAGCAATGGATTAGCAATATCCTTCAAAATGATACATACCTATTATGATTGATAGTGTGTTACGCAATTTGGGTGCTGGTTCATGTATAAGCAGTCCTAACAACACAGCAGTGCTATTCTGCAAAAATCTCACAGTGAGAACTTAGGTGAAGTGAGCGGGAAGTGAGCTCTGTCATTCCGTAATGGTAGGGATTGACACATTCACTTATGATTTCACGGTGAGATTTTTACAGAATCGACCGACAGCTCTTTACTTGCGTTGCATTCCTGCAAATAATATTCTTGTTTCAATCCAGGCAACATTGTATACATGACACATGAACAGAAAATAGTTGTAATGTTCACCACGCCTATCGGTATTTACTAAGTGAACGATTTGAACACGGGCCGTTGTTTTTACGTTCCCCGTGTGCCGTACTTTCTCTGCTTTCATCTCGACTTCGCTAGTAATTAACTGCTCTAGAATAATTTATTACTGGCATTACAATTGGACCAAGGCGGTGACGTAGAAGTCTACTAACTCGCTGATATCATCAACTGTGTTTTTGTGACCTAAACAGACACAGACAAAATAAAATGCAGTTTTTATAATTTATTGCTATGATAAAAAATAGACATGTTCAGTATTGCAGATAACATTAAACATGCAAATCTACGCTCTGGTCGTGCTTTTCAGTCATTTCAGGCAGTGAAATTTAATAACCACAGTAGACAGTACAGGAATGTGTAACTGTTAAGAGATAAATAGTAGATCCGGCTTGCATATTCAAATCATGTTGAAATTATAGTTCCGTACCGACGATTACTGATCGCTCTTTCTAATCAAGAGAGAGGCAATTCCCGTATTTTTAACCCGGCGGTACTCGCTAGGTGTTTACATGCACGAATACTCGCTACCGGGTAAAAAATACCACATGATTTAAATGACATTATCTTGGAAAATAAGTTAGCTTTACAGACTTTAATGGCGTATTTAGTTTATCAATACTAATGTCTAATAAATAAAAGAAAATTGAAAGTTTGAATTATTATTTATTTCAAATTATAGCTTATCTTAAAAAAGAACGCAAAATTAAAAACAAAAATTCTTCATAGTCTTAGAAAAATCAACAAAAAAATTTTTTTCTTAGGTATCACGTAAAATTGAGATCAAAAATTATAAATCGACAGTGCTAGTGTAGTTGTACTCTGTGGTATTTTTTACCCAGTAGCGAGTGCCGCCGGGTTAAGAACGTTCGCGATCTAATCTCAGTCTCAATTTGGCAAAAATATAATCAATTTCCGTACATTTTTGACAAGTTTTTGACATTGATTGTCGCTGTGGTGAGATTGCAACTAGATTTTGAATTAATGACGAGAATTGGCTTTCTGGTTCACTAAGAACAACGATGTAGGGAAAAGTTTGAGAATTATACAATGTATTTATAAGCATCGATAGAACATTTCATTTATTTTATACAGGGTGAAATTGAAAACATGCGACAAATCGAAATGGGAGATTGTACTCATCATTATGAACAACTTTTACCATGGGACCAAACCTCAAATTGCGAAAAAAAAAAAATTAGCTGTTCCCTACATTTTGACGAGTTATGCGAGCATAAATGTAGGGAACAGCTGATTTTTTTTTTGGCGATTTCAGGTTTTATCTCATAGTAAAAGTTATTCACAATGATGAGTACAATCTCTCATTTCGATTTGTCGCATGTTTTCAATTTCAACCTGTATAAAATACAGGTTGAAATTGGAAAATGGCAATCTCCTTGTGAGAATAAACGTGTCGTACCTACTCGTAGGCTTGTCGTGATAAACACCAATAACACTAGTTCCTGCCCAGTTTGATACTTAGTAGAGCGATTGATTTGCACTCGCTTCTCGCTTGTGCACTCTTTATAATAGCTTCGTGGAATCTGTTTATTTATAATTATTGTTAATGGCTGAAAAATTGGTACAGAACTTTCTACAGCAAACGGGCTTAAAAATTGTGATAAATCCTCTGTTTTTATATTAAGCCTAAACATATAAAAGTTTCTGGAGTGGCAACCGCGTACTGGAAGGCGTAGCGTTGGAAGGCTTCCCACAAGGCGTAGCTTTTTGAAAGCTGGAGGAATCTGCTGGATGCGAGAAGTACGGAACCGGTCGATGTGGCGACCCTTTGGGGGCGGCCCTTGTCCAGCAGTGAACTGCGGGACAAGGTCTTTCGGCTAAAATAAACAAGTTTTAATAAACGTTCAAAGTTCATGGGACGTGTCAGTATTTTATTCAAATAGAATCGTATTACAAATGTCATTTGTTATCTTGACGTATTTTATCTTCTTTCTGTTTACTATAGTGAACATAGTATAATTGTAAGATGCAATCAATCACTGCGTATCGTCTGTTACTGCATCATCAATCAGGCCGCGTTGTCACGAGCAGTGCGCGCAGGCATCCCGTTCCGCTGGGCGCATTGATTGACGACACCCGACGATTCACTCAGTTTTCCTGCGATTTCCCTCGCCGGCTGCCGCTGTCGCACGCGCCGTCAGTCCGTCTGGTCAGCGAGCTAACACGCACCGCTCATTGTTTAATATTTTTTTTCTTTCGACGATGCATTTTGATATACAAAAATCTTCCTTCGAACTTCAATTCTTCCTTTATGGTATTTCATAAAGTGTTGACCATTGTTCTCTCAAAGGATATTATGTGGTTATGTGTTACTATGTGTGTTATGTGCTGTTGACTACGGATTGTTAGCATGTCTTTGGATATTATGTTTTTAACTAACGACAACTTGCGCCGCATGCGCAAGGAGCCGCAGGTCCTAGGCCTCCGTTATCGGGTATGATATGTTTTACACTTTAATTTATTTGTAACTTACCAAACATAATTTGGAATGTTATAGATCACTATCAGTTGGTTCGTTAACGCTACAATGAGCATAGAATACTATTCCTTTCTATTTTAATTCTTACTGAAATTCAACTTTACTAAAACTGTAGTCTGAATTTACTGATTCAGTGCAGTTCATGTAATTTTAGAGTAACAAATTCCTTGTTAAAAAAAATATTTCTTAACACGTTCACTGTCCAGCCAAAATGTCGAAATTAGCTCTCACGTCCAACTTACTTTTGCGCTCTTAAGTACTGAGGTACTTGCCTTTATACCACTACTAGGTACTACTATTGTGTTAATACTAGTATGTTTCTTTAACGTCCACGAAGTAAGAACCCATTATTTATGAAAATTGCAGTGACCCACATGTATGGCACGGATGTCTCGTTCCAACCAAAAATGACCCACATGTGGTTCATGGACAGTGAACGTGTGAAGTTATATAATTTAGTTTTCACCAAATGCAACATGTCTGTCTCTTCAAAAGATTATTGACATAGAAAATTACAGACAAAGTAAAAAAAATAAAAAAGTGGTAGTTTCTAGTCTGAATATTTATTGTTACTACTATGGAACCGACCCAGGTGGACCTATCGAGTCTATGTTGTTGTAATTTAGGCATTTATATCAAAACTGCAACTCATTACGTTACAAAAGTGAGTACCTATTAATATACAGTGGTATCTATCTTAGTTTAAGGGGCATGCACTTAAGATATCCCGCGAAATTCATCATTCAAATTTAATGTCAGAACAATCTGACACCGACCAGAATATTGCAGAAAAACGTATCTTATTTTCATCAACATACAAAATGTTGATTAAAATATGATTTGCGACCGTATCTAATATGGCGTTAGAAAAGTATAATCAGCAATACAACTTCTTATGTTAGAATTGGCCTCTAATATCATGATTTCATGAAATAGTCATTCAATAGGGTAATATAGTCTTAGAGATTTGTATCGTTGATTTTCATGATTATAATTCTGTAGATATAATTATTGAATAATAATTTTAATACTTGATATGGTCGCGAATCATATTTAGATCAACGTACTACCTGATAGTGGCGCTGATTCTCTTGTTCAGAAACTAAACTAAATTTAAGTTCAGTGCATCTTTTTCTTTCTATTTCATTAAGAAAAGGACAGAAGATAAATATTAGTTTAGTCCTGTCAAATTAGTACGCGCCTGACGTAAATCGAAGTATTTTTAATAGGCAATTTTTTAATCCCGTCTAAACACGTCTATTCTTAACAGGTTCCCTGTCCACAAAGTAGACACAATAGTTAAACAATGAACATGAATCATATGTGATTCATGGGACAGGGAATGGGTTAATTTGACAGGACTAAACTAATATTTATCTTCTGTCCTTTACTTAACGAAATAGAAAGAAAAAGATGCACTGAACTTAAATTTAGTTTAGTTTGTGAATAACAGAATCGGCACCACTGACCTGAAAATTGCAAAAAACGTAAGAAAATTTGAATTTCGCGGGGTACCCTGACGGTTTCGCCTTAAATCGATGTAACGCACTAGCTGTAAGCTTAAAGTGACAGTCTAAAGTATTAATAAACTGGTACATAACAAAAGTGGTAAAGTGTGTACTAAAACTAAAAAAAAATGAGTTGCAAGATTCCACCGGAACAAACATAGTTACATACATACATTGCAAGTTAAATAAAAGCTTGTAATGAACCGGTGACAGCGAAAGTCGTTCTTGCCCTTGGTCTAAAGTACATATAGTAGTAATCCCTTTGGTTTGCCAGCTGTTTTTATGTGTGATTCAGACAAAGACATTTTGTAATTTTGTTATGCTTTCAAACATAACAAAATTATAAAACGTCTGCATGTCTACAGATACCGCTGGTGAAACAACTGCCACGGTAACCGGAAAATCAAAATGCGTGGAAAATCTTATAATTGCCCATTTATCGATCGACAATTTTCTCATTAGTTGTTCCACCTGCTTTTAACAGCCAAAGGATGTCCGCTTAGATTTCGTTCATTATGTTGCAGGGCCTATCAAATGGCGTGGAAAACGACCAAAACACCGCGAACTTACAACCGCCGGAATTGTCACACAAGCGGCTATCGAACAGTTCTACCACCTCCAACCAGAGCTACGACTCGACTGTGGAGTACGCGGTGCCCAAGCACTCGTACAGCCAGCGCGGCGGCTCGCTGCGCACCAGCGACGTCAGCGACCTGTCCGACCTCACGCCCTACGGACAACAAAAGACCTCCAACCCCCTGTTCGGAGTCAACGCCGCGTCCCACTACGCGCCCGGCTCCGTACCCGCCCCGCAACACGAAGCCGTCAACGAACAAAACAAACACTACGAAAGAACGAGCTTACCCAACGGCGTCAGAAAAGCGCCCGAGGGACAGGACAATGACGTCATCAAAAACGAGGACGCGATAGACGGTAGGAAAGAGCTCATAGTGAGCCCCAACCAGATCGCGATCACTGAAGGCGGGACCGCGACCTACACCACAGACAATAATGGTAAAATCAATGTTCATGTCACCGTCATGATTAACGCAGGTAATTATATGCATCCTTACGAACTCAAATTGACCGTAACAAGCACATCTAATATTCATACGTAATATATAGCACAGTTTATAACATTTTGATATGTAAAGTTAACCTAACAGTTTTGCACAGTGATGGTATATAAATATGATGAAGGTTGGGACTGTGTGCCGGTTTCCAGAATTGATTCACTCTCGAGGATGCATATGAGGCAAGCAGTCTCTCATTGTAGTTGCATGCTGGTTAGCGTGTGGGTTCATTGTTTCTTTTGTTGTGCTAGTCTTTATTGGGATCTGTTTTAATTAGTTGATGTCAATTTGTTTGGAGTGCACGTATATTTTCTAAAACTGTCACTATTTATTGTTCTGTAACCTATCTGTTCTGATCATTGCACTATTTCTTTTCGAGTTTTTTCTGTTACGGTTTTTTTTTTACGTCACATTATTTTACTCAATTTGTAGAAATGCTATAATGAAGAAGATAAGCATTTATTGTTTACTATTTAATTAAAGTAACGCACCGCAATTTTTGTAAAGAAACACGAAGAAAATGTAACATGTAATAGCTATGCTTATCTCATCAAATTGTAATGTTTCGTAGCGAGTGTAACAAGCTCTGTGGGATAGTAATCAGTAGCGCGTGTTCCAGGAACTCTCGCAGATTTGAAAAAGCAGCGATCTCAGATAAGAACGAACGGCAGTCCGGTGGAGAGTAGCCTGGCGTCGACGAACAACCACAGCTTGAATTCGCTGTCGGAGTGCAAGGCGGACATGCCGGTGCAGCTCAACCCGCTGGGCCTGGCGCCCGGCGCCGGCGCCGTGCCGCGCTTCGCCGGCAACACCAGCGACGTGGTCGGCGACACGCGCTCGCGCAGGTGCTGTATCATCATGTAGACTACTGACTGTATGTACTACTGGCTAGGATTGTATTCCGATACATTTAAATCGGATGGCAGCTGTATAAAGTGTGATGGTGGTAAGCGTACAAGTCTGATTGTCATTCCAAAATAATTTTTGAACGGCTTTTGGACCACCCGATCGGTTGACTTTTTTCCGGTTAGCTGTTGCCTAAGAATTTGTGATTTTGGCTCTGAAAAATTATTAGAAGAGATGGTTTTTTTTTTTATTTATTAGCCCCGACTGACATGTTGTTGTTGCCTGTCAAAAAGTCAATCGACTGATCGGAGGTCCGGTAGAGAAAATAATAACCTAATATATTGAACGTTGCCGATAGAGTATTGCCATGTTTGCTCACAAAGCAAGGGCTTGCCAATGGCTGGAAAACAGTGTGATAGATATATAAGAGCTCAACAACTATTGTATTTTTAGCGTTAAGGAAACTATGCGGTTGCTAATATTTTAGTAATAGAATGAATCCTATATTGCAGTTATTGTCATATATTTAAGTATTGTATAATAATAGTTCTCGTATTATATTTCCTGAACATTCCATTATTCGATTATATTTTGTTGAAATATTTTATTTTATTGTAAATAATTTAATTTCATTGTAAATTTGTATGTTACAGTATTCTTTGAGTGAAATGTTTCCAATTATTTTTAATGTTACATAAAATGCATAATAAGCATTTTGAACAGAACAAACCATAAGTCGCAAGAATACACAATAATCGTATCGATTGTTCGGAAGTGCCTCAAGTATTGGTCTAGAATGCTGATCTATGTATAACATAGTATAATTTAATTACTAAATACGATTTATTTAATACAAAACTAATAAATTATTTTTTAATAATATTAAGTAAATTATATATACTTTACGAGACGGAAATGAAAACTTATTTAATCTTGTAGTGCAGCTGGAGTGTTGATAATATCTTATCTGAACCTAGCTGCGATAACTGCCTTAGTTTCATCGGACCACTATATGGCAATAAACTAATATCACTAGATTTATAACAGAGATAAACTTAGTACTTAACATGGGTATACTTTTATATACGTATAGTACAGACGCCAGCATATCAAGCTACTGCAATCTGTCAAATTTCTTTAATAGATTTTCAACTTTATCGCCCAAGCATAAGGTTCAAGGTTGATTGGGGAGATGTGACAGTTTCGGGTAGCTTGCTGTGCTGGCGTCTGTACTTTCATAAATTTAACTATTAGATACGCCATATTAATATGCAAAAATACATTCAACGTCGTAGTGTTCATTAGATTGAAATCTTTACAAAATATTAATCTTGACTACACTTTCTTTGCTTGTCTACTAAAAATCTATAATGTACGTATAACAAAATATTTTTTATTAATTTACTTTCATACTTACTAACTTTTTATCAAAATTGAGGTGTTTAATTTTCAAGTTCAATGTTGAACTAAAGACTGGATTTGTTAAGTAGGTTTTACATTTATTAGTAGAAATCGGCGGATCCCATGTGCTACTACAATCGAAGGTATGAAAACACTGGTGCACCGTCATCGGCCGAAGCGTTTGGACAGGACCTTAGACGCAATCACTTAACTCATTCTTTAACAAATTATCTAGGCTAGAGGGTGAATTTGTTCTGCACCGAGTATCATCATCTGTCTAGCCTTTTCCCAACTATGTTGAGGTCGGCTTCCAGTCTAACCGGATGCAGCTGAATACCAGTATTTTATATGGAGCGACTGCCTATCTGACCTCCACAACCTAGTTACTGGGTAATACGATACCCCTTGGTAAGACTGGCTGTCAGACTTTCGGGCTACTGGCGACCCGTAACGACTGTCAAAGATCCACGAATGATAGCCGGGACCAACGGCTTAGCGAGCTTTCCGTTCTTTGTCACCCATCCACGGGCCAACCGCGGCAAGCTTAGCTTAACCTGACCGATCGACCCGCGCGGCTGTTATTACTTAGCCACAAGCTCCGCGTATATGAGGAAAAAACTGACCACTTTAGCGTTTAGCCACGGTTGTTGCTTATATTGGTTGACTCACGGAAAATGTTATTAGCTATCAAATATCGTACCAAACTTGCTTAGAAAATACTTTGGATCTCGGATATGAAAAAAATAATGCCTCGTTGTGTTGTATTCGGTTGTAATAACAATGGAAATCATTAATTTTTTAAATACCTTACTATTAAAAAAAACTATGAGAAAGAGGTAGTATTATAACTTTCATAAAATCATATTCAGTTGAGGCAAGCGACAGCAGCGCCACCTATTCATAGCTTTGCGATTTCTTTACCATAATAATAACATTCGAAACTAATGTAATTCTAATATTTTTGAATGATAATTCCGGGCTGTAACTGTGCCAAGAGTCTGTCTTATTTACACATGCAATGTGGTCAACGTATATAAGGTGTGTGCAGAATGTCATGCGTCTAAATACTATCTTTATGCATGACTGGCGTCCGCCCGCAACTTCGTTTGCCTAGAATTCGGAATTCCCGCCGTTTAAATCCTATTACTCGTTTTCCCGTTGGAATGAAGCATTTTCCCGCGGTAAAAAGTAGCCTATGTTCATCAGGGATAATGTCGGCTTCTAATGGTAAAACAATTTTTCAAATCGGTCCAATAGTTTCGGAGCCTATTCAATACAAACAAACAATCAAATCTTTCTTCTTTGTAATATTAGTGTAGATGAAGCAGTGTTACAAAAATTTTATTTCTTTCTTAACACTGCCAACATTTGTAATATCATTTCAACAAGTTATAACAATAATAATAACGGTTAAATTAGACACAAACGCTTTGGTATTAGTTTGCATTTATTCGTAACTTTATCTTTAAATCCATAAATTCTTACATTCGTCTCATTTCTGTAGTCACAAAACTTCCATTTATTCGTATAAAATATTTCAATCTTTTGTAGTGGCACATGCTCGTCGGTATTGTTTTTAAATTCAAAATACAGCTGACTGTTGACAGAGCGAGGGGGCCACGGCATTCGTGCTGGTAGTTTGCTTCATCCGTATGTTACAGTGATGCACGAACTATGTCATAGGTACAGTCGCTACAATCTACATAGTATAAGAAAACCGTATAGAAGAAAAACTTATGTGCTTATGTCGTCAAAATCCTCCTGCCCTGTACCTGACCTGTCGATTCCCTCCACCCTGCTACGTCTCGCCCTCGCACAAGCTAAATCAGGGTTGGAAATATTGCCGATGATCGAGCGCGAAACTGCTGCACTGCAAGGGAACATAAATTCCTCATTTTCGCGCCCCTCCCCCAAAACAGTACGACATTTGAATTAATTCGAAGTAGGAGTATCGCTTCTATAAATAAAATAAAGTCCTCCAGACCGTATTTCCGCCACGGCATATTCTTATTCTATGCCACTATCTTAATTATTGATTTTCAGTATCGGACACTAGGCATGTTGTATTCAAACTTAGTGACGTTGAATCAGAGAATGAGTAAGACAACATGCCGATTGTCAACAACTTTTACTATGGGACCAAACATGAAATCGCGAAAAAAATCAGCTGTTCCCTACATTTATGTTCGCATAACTCGTCAAAATGTAGAGAACAGCTGTTTTTTTTTTGCGATTTCAGGTTGGTCCCATAGTAAAAGTTGTTCATAATGATGAGTACAATGACCCCTTATGAGGTTGTGCGTTATTTAAGTTACAGCTTGTGTATATCCGTTGTTTTCATTCACCTCGGACTTCGGGCGCCTAGTTGAATGGTCGATTTCATGAAAAGGCGATATTAATCACGTATTAACACGACTGCATCACCTGTAATATATGGATGAATAGTCGAGTGCCTTTTTCTTCTTTATTAGAACGAAATACTCAATTTGTGCCAATATTTTTATATATTTAAATTGCAAGCACAAATTACTTTTAGATTAAATATTCTAATACTTTGTTACCGCGAATAATTAACACGTTCGCGTACTTAATTTGATAAACATTTATGTTTTAAATACAATATATAAGCAGATACAAATGATTACTTCTTCTTAGCGTATCGATGGCATAAAGTTCAAGGTGGCATCTTTGGCCCAAAATTGCTCTCTGACGCAGTCATAAGATCAATAATAAGTCATAATGATTACTAATATTGAATTACAGCACAATGGCTAATTTGCGTTAACTGAATAGATAAATAAAATATTCGTGGTAACACTGTACCTGTTGATTATTTTCACTATTTTTTTATGTCAAGTGGTAACCCCCTATTTAGAAAAAAAAAAAAAAAAACTTAGCTCTAGAAGTATTAGCAACTACCCTGTAAAAAATCTTTGTGGAATTTATGTTCTATAAAAATCCAGTGTTCATTGTCTGTGGTATACTTGTTAGGTGAATGTAGCAGATTGACATTCCGTTGTACCTATAACTTCTTGTTAAATTTTATATTTATACAATGTAATATATTAAGCTTTTGGAGTCGTATTTATCATGTGTAGGCGTCATCATTTATAGTTCCCATCCAGTAGCAATTCATTCGTCCATATCTTAGTCATTAGTGTAGATATTTGGTAGATTGATTATATCTTCAGTACTTAAAAAGTACTTAAAAGTAAATGTACTTTATGTAACTCGCGGAAACTGTCGTGAATATATCAAATATATTATTAATGTATACTGAAAACCATATATTAATATAGACATACAAACAAAGCAATACTAAATGGCCTTATAAGTAAGCACAATACATTTCATTTTTATTTTGTTACAGTATTATTTTTGAAAGCATTTTACAGGCGTCAGGCGGCATTTTGTGATAATTATTAGTATTTGACAAATTTTTGGCAGAACAAATACTTATTATATCAACATTTTTTTTTTTTTTTTGTATTATTATGTTTATCAAATGATTTGTGCTCTGTGTTAGTTGATTATCCATTTCGTAAGTACCTACGTGTGGGTTGTGAAGGCACCTTGTCTTGCCGAGAACAGTGAATAGAATACCAAGGATTGAATTAGTAGCGTACGATTTTTTTTTCCCAGATGTATGTTTAATAATAATAATACCTATTTCATTATATTATGTGAGAATAATTATTTGAAGTTCAGAGGAGATGTTACAAAATCAACACATTATTACAGAAAAGAAAATCATTTAGCTGAAGGTTCGACCTCGACTTTCACCAATTACTTGTATCTTGCCGTATTGTTATATAAACATTATTCTAGTAACTTAAAAATGTTAATAGAAATTCGGTCTTTATTAAAGAATTATTCTGTGTGATTATTCAATTTCTGCAGTAGGAATGTGAACAGTGCCTATTGTGTCTTGCCTTAGTAAAGTTTAACTAACTCCTCTGTTGATACCTTTATTGTTATTGTCACGTGATCCTATGTACATAATTGTAGACAAATGTTTGTCGTATAATACTTTACATAGTTAATTATTATGTCGAATAAAACTTTGTATTATATGATTGTTTATATCGAGTGGCAGCTAATTTCCACATACTTACCTATGTATATAACTACCTGTTAGTATAAGTAGTCACTGTTACTGTATTTATATAGGGTGACTTTTTATTAGAGCATAATCTTGTAGGGGGTGATAGTACAGGCTATTTGCAACATTTTTTGTATGGACACCCATATGCGGAAGTGAACCATTTTCAAAATATTTTTATTTCAAAATTTTTCTGGAAAAATCCCATGCGGTAACCTTAAAACTAAGTAAACAAAAAAAACAAATACTCAAAATTTACTAATTTTTTTTATTGTCTCTTATTAAAGGTCTGGCCACATGTAGAAAACATTCACTGTACAATAACAGCGTTAGTTTTGACACAATGCCGCTAAATTCAAGGAACTGAAGACAAAATTACAAGTTTTACAAACAAATTTGCCACTTTATCACGAAACTTCACTACGACATTTATTGTATGTATTATTTAAAAAACATCTACATTTTTTAAGCTTTCAAATGAGGTATCCAACTTAGACACAGCTAGCCGAATGCCAAAGATATTAGACAAACTATGGGGCAGGTAGAAAAATGTAAGTCTTTTATTATCTAAATAAAACCGTAATTGTTCTAAAAAGAAACACGTAGATGCTAAAATTCAGTGTACACACTTTTACAATAATTATTACAATCCATTTTCAAAATGGCTGCCACGGTTTCGGACACGAATTCTCATTCGTTTTCTTAATTCAGATTTTACCACTCTTGTGCTCAATTTTCTCTTAATTTCTTCGGCTGTGCTGATTATTTTTCTTTTTAATTCTTCAATATTTGCAACGGGCTGGTTTTCCCTATAAACTAAAGTTTTAAAACTTTAGTTTGACCCCCATGGACTACTGTCCATGGGGGTCAAATCTGGGCTTCTTGCTGGCCATGGGATGGGTCCTCCTCTGACGATCCATTTGTCGGGGAAATTTTCATCTAAAAATTTCTTATTTGGCGCCTGTAATGTGCCGGACATCCATCATGTTGGAATATCATATCCATCAAGGTCGCCAGCGGTACGTCCTCCAATCATTCCGGTAAGATATTCCTAAGGAAATGTTCATAATGTTCCCCATTTAGATTGTCCGGCAGGAAATGAGGACCAATCAGTTGGTTGTTGATTATTCCCATCCAGACATTTAAAGAAAACCTTCTTTGGGATCCTTCAGGTCGCTTCAAATGTGGGTTTCCGATCACCTTTTCTTGCCAATAATGAGCGGTGTGGTAATTCGTAATTCCATCTTTGTCGAACTTCGACTCGTCTGTCCATAAGATAGTTTTCAAATAATTTGGATTTTCTAGGTCACAGTCCAGAAAATATCTACAAAATTGTATTCTACTTCCTAGATCTCCCTCCTCGATCACTTGGACCGGATTGTAGTGGTTGGGATATCGCTCAGCATCATGCACAACTTGCCATACTGTGAATTGGGACATCCCAAGTGCATTGGTAACAATTCTTGTAGATGTTGTGGGATCTCTTTGAAAATGAAGCAGGATATCTTCCTCTCCCGCGTCACCTGATAACATCATACACGCATGACCTGAAAACATCGTATTAATAAACAGTATTGTAGACGCAAGCGTAAGTATTGTTGATGAAAATAATGAATTTTTGTTCCCAGCGAAATGAAAAACATAACAATTAACAAATGTATGAAACCTGCCAGTTGGAAGAAAAATTTTCACTTTTTATTTTGCCCAGTTCTCGTTATCATACAAAAGCATAATCTTAAATAGTACAGCAGTTCGTAGAAACCAGTTTAGTTGTTCCAGGGTTTTAAAGGTACAGATAAATAATTAAAAATAATGTACTTACCCCTTCGTCTTTGAAAGCTTCCAGTCTCACGTGCTCGTCGATAAACTCGAGAGAATACGCCAACATCCGGCAAGCGACGATTGGGGTATCGCAACTGATATTCGCGCTGGGCACCTAAAGCATTGCCTCTAGCTACGCCATACGTAAAAAAAATATCAGCATATTCTTCATTGGTAAAATCTCGATCTTGTCTTCGAGCCATAGTCCTTAAAACACGCCAAGTCGTCGGATAAGCAGAAACGGTAACCAGTTCAACAGCCAAAACGTCAGAGCAAATCACAAAACAGTCACAAGCCGGGTCGTCGTAAGAGATAAGTAAAATGAAGAGAGCACCTTGAGAACATCCGAACGCAACGAATCACAAGAACGGACCAAGTTGACCCTATTCACCATAGTCAAAAACATTTCTTTACCTGTGATTACCTGCTTGGCTATCCAAGCCTTTTGATGTACCGCCCTATTGTTTGTCTAATATCTTCGGCGTTCGGCCACCTGTGTCAAAGTTGTATACCTCATTTGAAAGCTTAAAAAATGTAGATATTTTTTAAACAATACGCACAATAAATGTCATAGTGAAGTTTCGAGATAAAGAGGCAAATTTGTTTGTAAAACTGGTAATTTTGTCTTCAGTTCCTTGAATTTAGCGGCATTGTGTCGAAACTAACGCTGTTATTTACATTGAATGTTTTCTACATGTGGCCAGACCTTTAGTAAGAGACAATAAAATAAAATAAATGTAAATATTGAGTATTTTTTTTGTTTACTTAGCTTTAAGGTAACCGCTTGAGATTTTTCCAGAAAAACGTTGAAATAAAAATATTTTGAAAATGGTTCACTTCCGCATATGGGTGTCTATACAAAAAATGTTGCAAATAGCCGGTACTATCACCCCCTACAAGATTATGCTCTAATAAAAAGTCACCCTGTATAGTGACGTCACAACTGTTACGTTAATACAAGTGTTCTTCATGTTACTTAGTAGTGTAGTCGACCAGCATCACATTGCATAATGTTGATTTTTATACAAATATTCATTGATGTAGGTGTCTCAGAACAAAAAATAATATTTCCGCCTAGGTATTTGAATACGTTAAAAATAAGTATTTTAATACAAACGCGAAAGGAATTAATAATTTTTGAAAGACCTAGAAGTAATGCAGTATTTTACATAATAAATTGTCAAGTTTAACGACCTTGCCATTTCCATCTTGCCTTTGAAAACTCTAACAACTAAATCTTAATAAAATAACATGAGAATAAACTAACGTTATAAAAACCTTAAATTCCTTCCTAGGTCTCTAATATATCTCAAAAATCATCCTCAGGCCCCAATTAGTCAATTCCCAAAATAAATAGATAGTCGTCTTTTCCGACTATCTGATAAGTTTCATACCAGAACCCCAGATTCTTACAAGTGATAAACTTCAATTCAATCGTTTATTTAGTACTTATTTATGTACGTGTTTATAAAATTGATGTTTCATGTTCAATGTGATCTACTGTATTATACTTAGTTTTGTGTCGTTGTTCAGTGGCATACAGGCGTTACAAAGTGGAGCCTGTGAAACTATCGTGTCCCATAAAAATAAAGTTGCTATTATCGGGACACTGAATTATTTCAGACAAAGTTGTGTGATATACATAAAAGAAATCATTATGGTTATTGTAACTCTTTGATTTTTATGTGGCACGATTTTCTATGGTCTTTATTTTCAAGGTTTTTGTACTTATAAAGCTGGTGATAGACACTACTGTTCAAAGAATATCATGGGTACAATGTGATTTGCGTCAAATGGCGGGCCAAGTTTCAAATCTTGAAATTTCCTCCTATATTATTAATACTATTATTATATGTTCTACCCAATGCTGTATTTTAGTCAGTATTCTTGTCCTTGTGTTTTGATTTCTCCGTGCATTTGTTAAAAACAGTATTTTATCAGTTTTCATTTTTTTTGTTACTTAATCTTGGGACTTGATCACGCCATCTTGACTGTAATGTACAATTAAATAATGCAAAGTCAATGCAAGTGTTTTGTTTGTTAAAAGAAATAAGATAATATGTTGCTTCTTTGTTTCCAATAACTTCTATGAGGATGATGCGATTCTTCTATGCCCTCTAAACAGTAGTGTAAAATTAAATTATCTGGAACATTAATAAATCGTTTGTTTAAATCAATTATCATGTTTTATTTCAACACTATTCGCCAACTTTTTGGCAAACCTTGAACGTTATTGACTGGTTTAAAAAAAGAAACATTCTGTAACTTTTTTTTTTTTTGGTTTTTAACATTTCTGGCAGTCTTTCTCTTTGGAAGGACTCATGAATAATACATATTCGGTTATTTTCTCTTTAAAAAATATAATTATGAAGTGTTTAATTTGCTTCTTGGACCCTTGGTTTCAGAAAAAAAAAGTAGAGTACGGTAAGATATCTAAAAAAAATATACAGATAGTTGGATGTATGAAAATTCAGTAGGTTTTGTATTAAAATTAATGTTATTGATTCATCATGCGGCGGGCAATCCGCCGGGTTCGCGACAGACACGCGGCTGCCGCTGCGGGCAAGGTTACCCACCGTGTACGTCGCGAAACTGATGCACGAAAACTATCTCATCTAACTGTACCTAAACCGCAGATTTTTCACTAATGACTTCATTTCTTCAGAACAATATCTTAAAACCTTTACAATATTTTTGCAGAAGAACCCCCTAGCTGCTGGTTGTGTGGAAAAACTACGTTTTCATCAAGCAAATATTGCACACATTCCGACACAGTGTGTTGTTGGAAAACCAAAGGCGGATTGCGGCGACAAGGTAAGGTCGCGTCGGCTCGTATCGTATTGGCTGCGTCAGTGTTCGCCGGACCGCCACAATTCGTAGACGCGTCGCTGTCTCACTCGTCACTTAGCGATCTATATCACGCGGAAATCTAACACAACCTAAAATTAACTTCAAAAAAATATTATATTACAATTCAGGACCTCAACAAGTTGCACGTCTAGCCTACTGGGTATCTCTTATTGTGCATGTTGCGATTTATTAAAACTTTCTGCACCATGAAGCCACCAGTTAATGTGAGTAATTTTGTATTATTTCATTTTAGAATGGTTTTTATTTGCATGCGAATTCCTAGTAACGAACAACTAAAAAATGTGTTTTGATTGTTGTAGTTTTTTTTTTGTTGCTTATATTTACAGTCTTGTTGCCTTTTTAATGTTATGCAATATATTTTTTAGCGTGTGTAGGAATGTCATTGAACACATTTTGACATGTACCGATTCCGTTATTCACAAACGAAACTAAATTTAAGTTCAGTGCATCTTTTTATTTCTATTTAATTAACCCTAGAAAGATAATCATATAGCAACTAGCGTAAAAGATAATCATACGTCCGTCAGATATACCTTAGTTAATTAAGATTTTTTAGTAAGCCTAAGGAAGTATTATCATGCCTTATAGGTTGAAATAATTGTTTAAATAAAAAAAAATAATAAAAGAAAGTAATAATAAAAAAATAATAAAAAAAACTACAACGAAATTAATTTCACGATACGTCTTGCGGACGTAGATTATCTTTCTAGGGTTAAAAAAAGGACAGAAGATATATTAGTTTAGTCTTGTCAAATTAAGATACAGAAGATACTCCATAGACATGTTTAGACGTCATTAAAAATTTGATGTAAGGTACGTAATTAATAGTAAACAAAAATAACGTTAGACATAGGTATGTAAAAATATAGGCCAAATGAATTCCAAGAGAGTTAAGTTTCTGTTTCCTACTTTCCATTTCCTGGAATCTTTGTAATTAATCATGTTATGACAATGATGACTTGTACATTTTCTTGCAAAGATTTCTTTGTATCTATTGGGTGACTGGTAATTAGTGATCGATACTTAAACACATGATTCTACTCATCATTACAAACAACTTTTACTATCGGAACAAATTCAAAATCGCGAAAAAAAATCAGCTGTTCCCTACATTTTGACGACTCGTACGAACATAAATGTAGGAAACAGCTGATTTTTTTTTTCGCGATTTCTGTTTTGGTCCGATAGTAAAAGTTGTTTGTAATGATGAGTAGAATCATGTGTTTAAGTATCGATCACTAATTACCAGTCACCCTATACAACGTGTAACGTTAAATGCGCAAAACCTCAGACAGCCCAACTGATTTTTAATTCAATTGACCTATTTCAGAGGGAAAACAAGTCATTAAAAAAATTGTAAAGGTTTTATGTGCTGTTTTAGTTTTACTGGCCATTCTGATCGTTTCTTGCGTCTGCGTCGACGCTTTACCGAGGGAGGAGTCGTCACCGGGCCGCTGCGCCGCGCTGAAATTGGCTTGCTTGACCTATTAATAAACAGACACGGCAATGTTTTTAATGAAGATTTTTTGAAAAATGTGACCTATATTAAAAAGTGGTTCAATTAATTCTGCTCGTTATTCTGATCAAACTATTTTCAGGTTTTGCGCATTTAACGTAACACGTTGTATATCAACAATCAGACAATTTTAAGTGTTGACGGTTTAGGCACTAATGTATAGTATTATTATTATCACTAGCTGCGCCCCGCGGTTTCACCCGCATAAGTCTCGATCCCGTAGGAATATCGGGATAAAAATATTCTATGTGTTAATCCTGGTTATAAATTATCTGAATGCCAAATTTCATCAAAATTGGTCCAGCCTTTTGAGCGTGAAGAAGTAACAAACATACAAACACACGCACACACTCACAAACGTTCGCCTTTATAATATTAGTGTGATTTACTTTCCTTTTTAACCGGAGAGTTAACGGACACACATCAAGCTACTACAATCTGTCAAATTTCTTTATTAGATTTTCAACTTTATCGCTTAAGTATAAGGTTCAAAGTTGATTGGGAAAATTTGACAGTTTCGGATAGCTTGATGTGCTGGCGTCTGTACATAGCAATCACTCATTGATGATAGCTCGTCTGCATAAGTTAACGGTGCGGCCAACCAAGGAGTTGGGTTGGGTACAGACAGGTTTTTTTACCAAGTAATGAACCTTCTGTCAGATTCGAATCAACTCACATGGAAGTTTTTGTCGACATCAATGGGCATTGCGATCGAAGAGACGATGACCTCGAATCCGCGAGTTGACTAATTTTTTTTAATTATTTAAATTGAAGCTTTTTTACCTCACTAATAGCTTGGTATAAACAGTTTTTTAATATTTTTAAAAATTGAAAAGATATAAGCGTTCAAAACTCTCAATTAGACAGAGAGGGAAATACTGAATTGTGACGTCATAGTTCAGTATCGCCATATAAATTACATGCAAAACTTCGTTTTGCGAGAAAGAGATAGACAAAAACTTTCTATAAGTTATAAGTTTTTTATTTTTCGACCGATTTCAAATTTGATTTCGAATTCTATTATTGTATGGATATATTATCTACTAGAATATATAGTATTCAATATCATGCAACTACCCAATTTCATAAGTCTTAAGATCTGGCTCGATTGGTTTATATTGGCGCCGATTCCCTTGTTAAAAAACTTAACTAAATTCAAGTTCAGTGCATCTTTTTCTTTCTATTTCGTTAAGAAAAGGACAGAAGATAAATATTAGTTTAGTCCTGTCAAATTAAGATACTCCATAGACATGTTTAGACGGGATTAAAAAATTGGCTACTAAAAATACTTCAATTTACGTCAGGCGCTGACTAATTTGACAGGACTAAACTAATATTTATCTTCTGTCCTTTTCTTAATGAAATAGAAAGAAAAAGATGGACTGAACTTAAATTTAGTTTAGTTTGTGAACAAGAGAATCGGCGCCATTGTCTCAGGATTGGGTTGAGTGGAAAAAGGAAAGGGAGGCCTTTAGCTTTCAGTGGGACAATACAGACTGATTTATTATTGTTATTCGTTAAAGCCACGGATACACTAGGGGACAAATGGAGCAACATGTTGCGGAACATGGCGCTCGCTCGGCACTACGTGAATGTCCCGAGATAATGTCGCGCCGTGCGCTCGCTCTCGGAGCGGGAGCAAGAAACATGTCCCGCGTCACGTAAAATGTTGCGGGTCATGTTGCGGGACACTATGCAACGTTGCAGCGTCACGTATATTTTGTGTTGCGCGTCATGTTGCGGGACAAAATGTTCCCTAGTGTATCCGGGGCTTAAAGGTGAGAATGTAGTAAAAAAATAATGGTTCGACAGTTTTATGATACAGGCAAATAATAAATTACATAATTTAAAATCACATCTTTATTCCCGGGCGAGACAGGGAAAGGTGTTTACTACTTCATATTTGAATTCAGTTCCTGACCAGGGAATCGGACTCAGGGGATTCAACATAGTTTCACTTGCAATTAACAAACCAAAGAAGCAGACTACTAATAATTTCTTGGGTAGGTAAATTGTATACTTTCATCCAAAGTTTGTCTTTAAAAGGTCGCTTTTAGCGATAAGACCGCCCACCGTTTGTAATTTTTTTTTCTCACATATATTTATATGTGTGGGTAATTTATATGGTGTACATAATACTTTTCGCGTACCTGGTAACCCCAGTGGCTTCAAATTAATTTGGATGGTTCCTCTGCTTTGATTTCCAATTTCCACTGAGAGGCAGTCTGGTTGATCCCCTATCAATAGGAATCCAGGTTCCTTTGATTCATTTTTCAACAAAACAGGATTTGTGCGATTTTCGTTACTGCAATGTTGTTTAGTTTCTGTACACCGCAGGTAGATTTCAGTTTATACGTAGTGTAGGGGATTCAATGAAACTCCATGTATTGCTTGATGTTTTCTTGTATTTCTTGAGCCGCGTACTAATAATAAATGCCGCATTTTGGCCTTACTTATATTGTCATGTTGAGTGGCGCAAGTAGTGGGTGGACTAAAATTTATTTATTCATTTTACAATAAGCCACATTGTTAATAGTTTCAAGGTAATAAAACGAACCCTACTAGCCTGCGTTGTTCTATTAGGAAATTTGGTTTTATTTATATGAACAAGGTAATACAAGAGAATAATTATCTTCAGTTAGTTAGCTTCAGTCGCCAACAGTCTCCCCCTCAGTGCGCTGCACTTGATCTCGGTGGGGCGACGTCGCTGGCACGATCAGGACTAGGCGCGATGCTGGTCGCCGCAGAACGCCCGCTGCAGTCCGCACCTCGACGATCCTAGTTCTTCCATCTGGTCCGGGATGAGTTGCCACTATTACGCCGCGTGGCCAGGAGTATCGTGGTAGTGTGTGATCCACGACTAGCACGATGTCGCCTAATATTGGGTCTCGATAGTGGGGACCCTGATGATAGCGAGGCGAGAGAGTTGGGAGGTACTCTCGCACCCACCTTGACCAGAAATGATCGGCCAATCGTTGGGATGTCTTCCAGTTAGGCGAGCCAATGAGCTCTGTGTCGTCGAAGGAACCAAAGAGAGTGGCTCCACATGACCGCCCGATGAGGAAATGATTAGGGGTCAGCGCTTCTTCTTCTTCTGGGTCGCTGCTGGTGGTGAAGAGAGGCCTGGAGTTCACTATGTGTTCGGCCTCCAGCAGTAAAGTGTGAAGGATTTCTTCCTTGGGTTGTCGCTCGTGTAGCGTGGCTGCGAGGGCGACTTTCACCGATCGCACCATCCTTTCCCAGGCTCCACCCATATGGGGGGCTCCGGGGGGAATGAACTTCCAGACGATGCCCATTTTGTTTGTTTCTGCTCCCAGGTTCGCGATAGCTTCAGCGATCTCTCGGTTGGCACCGATGAAGTTGGTTCCGTTGTCGCTCAGGATGATCTTCGGCGTTCCTCTTCTGGCGATCATTCTTCGCAGCGCTAAAATCATAGAATCTGTTGATAGAGAGGTGGCCAATTCCAAGTGGATTGCTCTTGTGGTGAGGCATGTAAACAGCGCTCCCCATCGTTTCTCTGTGCGTCGCCCAATAGTGACAAGCATGGGACCGAAATAATCGATTCCTGTACAGGTGAAGGGGGGGCTGGTCTTCATCAGACGCTCGGACGGCAGATCTCCTTGAGGTGTAATTTGTGGTGTCTTCTTGCGTATTCTACACCATCCACAGTTTCGTGCTGTTGTTTTCACCAGGCCACGGAGTGACGGTATCCAATATTTCTGGCGAATCTCGTTCATTATCGTGTTGTGATTCCCGTGATTGAAAGCTTCGTGGGTGAACTTCACTAACAGCTGGGTTATTTGGTGATTTTTATCCAGTAAGATCGGGCTCTTGTATGTGCCTATCAGGTACTTGGCTGCTCCGACTCGGGTGGATAACCTGATGATTCCATCTTCTAATTTGATTGTGAAGTTTCTAAGCTTAGATGTTGGTGCGGCATCTTCCTTCTTCCGCAGGGCGGCTAGCTCATCCGGGAAACTGTCTTCTTGAATTCTTCTTATCAGGAGTCTTTCTGCTTTTTCTACGTAGAGTGATGACTTAGGTAGGAAGGCTGTGTCCCCTTTGAATGCTTGCGTCTTACACTCCTGTGTTTTCTTTTGAAATGGATTTTGAGCCCTTTTGGTGATGAGTTTCGTAGCACTCACCTTACCCTTTGCGGCCCGCCTGAAGACATCTTTAGCTTGCAGTACTCTCGCTGTCGCGTGGAGTAGGCGTGTCCAGCTGGAAAACCTCGCTGGATCGGGCACGACGACGGGGATAGTTCTTCTGATGCTCAGAGTGGTGGCGTTGGGTTTTTCTTCACCGGTGTCGGTGACGACGACTCTCTTTTCTTCGGTGGGCCAGTCGTCAGGGTCCTCGTACAGAAAGGCTGGTCCTCTAAACCACCGATGCGCTATGTTGAAGTTGGCTGGGGTTTCTCTAGTGGCGTCGTCGGCCACGTTGTGTTTTGTGGGGACCCAGTTCCACTCCTTGTGTTTTGTCAGCTCTTCTATCTCGGCGAGGCGATGCGCGACGAAGGGCTTGAATCTTCGGGGATCTGTCTTGATCCATGTCAAGGCTGTTCTCGAGTCGGTCCAGAAGTATCTTCGGGTCGTGGTCAGATCCATTTCTTGGCTTACACTATTGGCTAGGCGGCTTCCCAGTAGGCATGCTTGTAGTTCGAGTCGCGGTATTGAAGTCGGTTTGAGAGGTGCTACCCTCGCTTTTGCTGCCAGTAACTTCACTTCTACGTGGTTGTCTGGATGTTGGGAGCGCCAGTACACCGCGCAGGCGTACGCCTTCTCACTCGCGTCGCAGAATGTGTGCAGCTCCCCCTCAGTCACGTCGTGGGTGAGGCAGCGCGGTATTCGAAGATCTTCTAATTTTCTTAAATCTTCAAGCCACTTTCTCCATTCCTCTTCTCTAGATGAGGGTACTCTTTCGTCCCATTCCAGGCCGGCTCTCCACAAGTTCTGAAGCATCGCTTTTCCTTGTATTGTTATAGGTGAGGCCAGTCCCAAGGGGTCGAAAACGGACATCACGGCGCTTGTCGCTTCTCTTTTCGTTGGCGCACGTTTTCCTTCTTTGGCTTCGTCTGGAGTGTTGCGCAGGCTTAGCGTGAAGTAAAGGCTGTCTTCGTGGACATTCCAATTGAGTCCTAGAGTCTTCTCGTCTTGGTTCTTTTGCTCTCCTATTTTGACAGAGTTCAACTGGTTTTCCGCGTTGGTAAATTCTTCGATTGCAGCCGGGTCGTTGCTTGCCCAGCCTCTCAAGAAGAAACCTCCTTTCTTATGTATTTCATCTACTTCTCTGGACACTTTAGCGGCTGTTGAGACGTCAGCGAAACTCGTTATGTAGTCGTCCATGTAATGGTTTTGTTTTATTGCCCTGACAGCTTCTGGGCTTTCATTGATGAAGTTTTCTGCATTTTTGTTCTTGACATATATGGCAGTGCATGGTGAGCAGGCGGCTCCGAATATAAGCGATGTCATTCTGTATTCTTTGTTCTTCCAGAGGAATCGGAGGCTGTCTCTGTCTTCTTTATTTATTTTTATCCTTAAAAACATCTCTTTTATGTCCGCGACGACGGCTACCGCTCCTTGACGAAAGCGGATCAAGACGCCGAATAGTGATTGTAGCAAATCAGGTCCGGCCAGCAGTACGTCGTTCAGCGACTTCCCATTTGACCTGGCTGCCGCATCGTACACCAGTCTCATCTTCCTCTTCTGGGGGTGTATGACGGCGAAGTGTGGTAGGTACCATGTTCTAGGGGAAGTGGCTTCTTCGATCACTTCTTCGGCGTATCCGCTGTTGACTAAGTTTTCCATTTGTTCTTCGTATTTCTGTTCAAGTTCTTTATCCTTCAGGAATTTTTTCTCTATGCCTTTCAGTCTTCGTGCTGCAGCTGTTCTGCTTTCGGGTAGGCTCTCTTCGTCAGACTTCCATATTAGTCCTGTGCTGAAACTTCCATCGGGTAACCTGTTTGTAGTGGAGTCCAACACGGCGAGAGCTCGTTGGTCGATGTCGCTAGATGGTCTCTTTGCGGCTATTCCCAGGGCTTCGATGTCGAAGTGGTCTCTAATCATCTTCTCAAGGTGGTCGTCGTTTCCCTTAGGTTGTGATGATAGATGATTCACCACCCGTACTGGGGTATTGCTGTTTGTTTTCGTTCCATGTAGGACCCAACCTAATTGAGTTCTGGATGCCACTGGTTTACTTCGGTTCCCTGCTTTCAGTTCTTGGGACACGATGAGATGCCAATTGTCTTGCCCGATGAGTACCGTAGGTCGAGCGTTAGGGTATTTCAGCTGTTCTCCAATTTCTTCTAGATGCAGGCAATCTTCTAAGTCTTTGTCGTTGACCTCTTGCGGGGACAGGTTTAGATTCCTCACTGTGTACCCCGTCATTGTTTCTAAGTTTCTCTCAAACTTTCCTCTGATTTTGATGCTGATTTTCTTTGATTTCTGGTCCATTCGGTGACCTCCCACGCCCTCGATCCTTAGTTCCTCTTCTGGGCCCTGGGCACCGATCTTGTTCACGATGTCGTCTTCTATCAGGGTCACTGTTGAACCTTCATCCAAGAGAGCGTAGGTGTCGGTTTTTGTGTCTGGTCCCCATAATTCTACTGGCACAATCTTCAGGTAGGCTCTTGATATTGTTCGTGCTGCGTTCACTGCTGATGCCACTGCTTGGAGCTCTGGTGTCTTCGGGTTCCTTGCTTCTTCGTAGTGTAGCATGACGTGATGGTTCCTCCGGCATTTCCCACACGGCTTTGCCCGGCAGTTGAATCCTCTGTGTCGTCCCAGTAGACATTTGAAACATGCTGACGAACGCTTCGCTTGTTCCCATCTTTCGTCCGTTGAGGCGTCGATGAACTTCTTACATTTCGCTAGGGTGTGTTCTCCATTACACTCGGGACAGATGATCTTTTCGGGTCTCTTCGTGTTTTCTTTGCACGAACAAACCGTTGCTGTGTGTGGTTCTGTCTGTTCGTCGTCTGAGTGTTCTTCGTCTGATGAATATTCTCCTTCACTGTGCTGTGCAACTCGAGTGGTATGTACGCCGCGGGAGCTCGTAGGTCGTGTGCGATTCCTGAATCCTTCTTTCTTCACTTTGATTCCCGCGTGCTCGTGCATTTCGAACTGGTCTGCCATCTTATTGAAGAAATGCATGAGACTGATTAGGACCGGTTCGTCTTCGTCTTCTTTTGATGCTCTGTACTCGTACCACTTGAATCGCACCAGAGTACACATTTTCTCGATTATTCGATTTGATATGTCGCTTGAGTGCAGATAGCTTTGTCTTTTCATTAACTTCACAACACTGACTGTGTTTGCCACGGCTCCAGCATATCGCACCAACTCTCTTGCGTCTTCGGACATCGGAGGAAGCTTCTCTATGTTTTCTACTTCGCTTCTAATTAGGTATGTGGGTCTTCCGAATCGGCGTTCCAAAGCAATCATTACTTCCTCGGGGTCGATTTGTGTGTAGAGTAGGGATTTCACTGCTTCTTTGGCTTTCCCCTTTACGGCTCTTCTTAATCTTCCCATGTTTTCGGTGGCGCTGAAAAGAGTTCGTGTATCTTCATATGTGGCTTTGAATGCCATCCAGTCCCTGGCATCACCGTCGAACTGATGCATCTCGCTGAGGTACTTTGGTGCCCGTTGCATAGTCGTTGCTTTGTTGTCGGCGGCGGACTTGACTGCTGCTATTATTGCTTCGGCCAGCTGGTTGGTGTCAGTCGTTGCGGGTGGCACTGTCCCCGGGGTGCGTGACGTTTCGTTGGCGTTTTCTGCTTCGCCGCGCTCCGCTTCCTTTGACTTCGACACCCATGCTGCAGTGGCTTTCGCTGCGGCGGCTTCGGCTTCGATTTCCATTTCATCATTGCTCAAGTCCGTGTCGTCTTCATCGATACGTGCTAGCTCCAACTTAGCATTCGCCATCTTGGTTTTGATTTTTATTTCTTCTAATTTTAATTTCTCTAATTCCAGCCTAGCTTCCAGTTCTTTCTTTCTGTTGGTCGCTTTGCTCGATCTTGCTTTCGTCTTTTTATTCTCGACCATGGTGGCGTCGGCGTCCTTAGTTGGGGTTGTGTCATCTGTTCGTGTGCTGGCTTCGGTCACCGTTTCAGAGGTGGTGGCAGACGTTTCTGTCTCGGTGGCTGTCGTCTCTTCTTCTGTGGTCGAGCGCGTACTGCCCTCTCTGCGGCTTCGCGTCGTCATGTTTTCACTTGGCACAACACTTATTAAATTGTTCAATGACTCACCAGTTTGTAGCGGCCGCTCAGCAGTTTGTGTCGACAATCCTTTGTAACACGACACACTCACAAGCTTTAAAGCTATGTCACTGTTGTTTCAGACGAATGTCTGTTTTTCACTGAGTATCGTTCACTTATCACTTCACTAGTGGTACACGCAGGGCTTCAGGTTACACTGTGCTTCGAGAGGCGAGACTCCTTCGTTGGTCGTTCCTCCCAGCGGTGTCTTCGGTCACCCAGCAGGTGCGTGTACGTCGGCAGGTCCTCTGCAGCAGGCTCGATGTCGCCTCTTCACGGCGGTGGCTTGACACGCGTAGGGCTTCGGGTTACACGATGCTTCGAGAGGTGCGACTCTTTCGTTGGTCGTCCCTCCCAGCGGTGTCTTCGGTCACCCAGCAGGTGCGTGTACGTCGGCAGGTCCTCTGCAGCAGGCTCGATGTCGCCTCTTCACGGCGGTGGCTTGACACGCGTAGGGCTTCGGGTTACACGATGCTTCGAGAGGTGCGACTCTTTCGTTGGTCGTCCCTCCCAGCGGTGTCTTCGGTCACCCAGCAGGTGCGTGTACGTCGGCAGGTCCTCTGCAGCAGGCTCGATGTCGCCTCTTCACGGCGGTGGCTTGACACGCGTAGGGCTTCGGGTTACACGATGCTTCGAGAGGTGCGACTCTTTCGTTGGTCGTCCCTCCCAGCGGTGTCTTCGGTCACCCAGCAGGTGCGTGTACGTCGGCAGGTCCTCTGCAGCAGGCTCGATGTCGCCTCTTCACGGCGGTGGCTTGACACGCGTAGGGCTTCGGGTTACACGATGCTTCGAGAGGTGCGACTCTTTCGTTGGTCGTCCCTCCCAGCGGTGTCTTCGGTCACCCAGCAGGTGCGTGTACGTCGGCAGGTGCTTGAAACATAGAACACGGCGCCAGTCTTCAGTAATCTTCGTTAAATGGGTCTTCAGTTGAATTTTCTTTTCTTCTTTTCAATGTTCGGACGCTTAAGTACTTTTCTTGCTAGGCGCAAGTAGTGGTAGGCCGGCGATTGTTCCGTGTTGTTTGCCGTTCTTGTTTCTTCGCAATTTGGTTAATACGCAGCTTTGTAGCACTAATTTCTTCTTCAGACTCAGGCTTCAGTTCTTCAATCCGGCTCTCGAAGGACCAATTCTTGTAGGGGATTCAATGAAACTCCATGTATTGCTTGATGTTTTCTTGTATTTCTTGAGCCGCGTACTAATAATAAATGCCGCATTTTGGCCTTACTTATATTGTCATGTTGAGTGGCGCAAGTAGTGGGTGGACTAAAATTTATTTATTCATTTTACAATAAGCCACATTGTTAATAGTTTCAAGGTAATAAAACGAACCCTACTAGCCTGCGTTGTTCTATTAGGAAATTTGGTTTTATTTATATGAACAAGGTAATACAAGAGAATAATTATCTTCAGTTAGTTAGCTTCAGTCGCCAACACGTAGCACTGGACGAATAAGGATGTAAACAATTTTCTGAGACAGAAATATATTTCTGTTGGGAGTAGGGTGCTGCGACATAGGTGCAATCACCTCAATTATGAACGTTCTATTTATTTATTTAATCTTTTCGCACAAAAGGTACAGACGCCAGCACATCAAGCTACTACAATCTGTCAGATTTCTTTAATAGATTTTCAACTTTAGCGCTAAAGCATAAGGTTCAAAGTTGATTGGGAAAATCTGACTGTTTCGGGTAGCTTGATGTGCTGGCGTCTGTACAAAGGCGGACTTAATGCCTTAGGCATTCTATACCAGTCAACCAAGGGTGGTGAAGAAATTAGATGCCACTGGGTTATTTGTGGCTCTTCGTTTAATTTTATAAACTTGTAGTATCCCACTGTTGGGCAAAGGTCTCCTCAATTACTTTCCATAGTTCCTTTGGCCAATCTCCCGTACTTAAACGAAAAAATAGGGTCACAATAAAACTCTGCCAATCGTTAAAAAGTTGCTCAACATCTTGTCGAAAAGCTGTTGCGAAAACATACGCAATTCCTGGTAGATCTCGTCCGATTTATTTCTCCGAACCAATCTTAGTCCCTTCTTTATTTTCATTCAACTAGTTCATACTACTAATGGTATCGCTAATTAGTTATAATTTATCGCTTTGTATTGACTGATCGCATCACCCACGGAGGGATCATAATTAACAACAATTACGCTGTTCCTTGAGGGGTCCATTGATAACATTCACTGCGCAGTTATTCTATTGTTTTTGAATGGCATCTTTGTTGATCTCACGACCTTTTGACCGATAATAAAATTTTATGTTATGAGTAAACTCTTCCATGTGCAGCCATATGGAGGAGTTTATTCATAATATAACATTTGCAACATCATTGTTTGGTCTTTCTTTGTCTTTAAACGAACAATTGCAACGTCTCCTTAACAGTTATCAGCAGTGCTATTCTGTAAAAATCTCACCGTGAGAACTTAGGTGAAGTGAGCGGGAAGTGAGCTGTCATTAGGGATTAACACTATTGACGCTGCTCACTTCAAGCTCACTTCGACCGGGAGAGGAGCAATTCCCGTAATTTTAAGAACGCTCACAGTCTGATCTCAGTCTCAATCTGTCAAAAATACCTCTAATTTCCCTACGTTTTTGACAAGTTTTTGACATTGATTGTCGCTGAGATGAGATTGAAACTAGATTTTGAGCGTTTTTAATTACGATAATTGGCTTTCAGATGTCGCCCTGATCATGACGTACTCATCTAGATAAAAATAAATACACCAATAAAAAGTATGTACAGCTGAACTCAAAATATGATATCTGTGGACACAGACAATGTCACCCAAGCGACCTTAATGTTCTGAATAACCTACTTACATAAATTATATTTTCTTTTTTGTCTACTTTAGTTACACCTACTTATTTATTGTTTAGATTACAAAAATTCTTTCTTACATTTCTGGAGTAATCGTAGGTCTTATTATTCTTATCCTATTTTGCCTGAGTTCGGTGCAGCTTCATCCCCCTTATTCCCCTACCTCCATCTGCCATCAGAACAGTAGTACTTATTCATCTTCTGACTGACAGCCCATTACTACAGCACACTATTAATTCTATGCCACAGTCTCTAATATAAACTACGTCACCAATATGAATAATTTCAACAAGTCGCCTTCCATCCGTCGTCTCATCTGTCAAGTAGAGTTCACCCCATTTCGTTTTTTTTTTGTATGGCATCTCGCAGTTCAACCTATAAGGATGTCGACTGCTTAACCGGGCTTGCCTGTGGATGCCTCAATAAATTATGGCCTCCAGCTAGGGCTTAAAAACTTATAAAACTAAGCGACTACACGCTAAGGGCACCCCCCGTGGGGTACGGACCTCGGCTTTAAGCGTTGCTGGGAGAGGGCAGCAAGGGACAGGCTGGATCGGAATTATTTAGGGACGAATTTAGAACTACAGGCTCAGCGGCGCGAGCTGGCTCGAGCAAGGGTAAGGGCGGACATGGTATGGGGGGTCACGACGGGCCTTGACGGCGAGGACGGAAGGACGGCTGGCGGGACTTGTATTTTGTGAGAGTACTGGTGGCCTTACTACTCTCCTGTAGGAGGGTCGTAGCGTCGTCGGGGATGGTGACCCCATTTCGTTATCGTTACTAATTAATCTATATTTCCTCAGGCCGCTCTCCTGCACGATGTGGACATTCCGACAAAGAAGGCGACGTTCGGCATGGGCTGCTTCTGGTCCAATGACTCGCTGTTCGGCGTCACTCCCGGAGTGATCCGAACGCGTGTCGGCTACTCTGGCGGTACCACGAAGAACGTGCATTATAGGAGCATGTGAGTATAGTCTGCTAGAGCATTGTCCCTTACCCTAAACTCAAAATAAGACCTAACAGACACAAGTTACATCTAATAAGGGATAGTTAAATATCATCCAGTATATACATAAAGTAGGTTACTTGTGGTGGGCGTGATAGCTTATTCAGCGAATGTAATCAAGTAATCGGCGAATAAGCAAATGCTTGTTAAGGTAAAAACTAAAGCAATACATTTCATGTGGCGATGCTCGTAACCTGGGACCTACTAATAGACAGAAAACGAAGTAAATCTACCTAGAGCCACGTTTTAATATATTTTTTTGTTTTCCACTCACCCCTACCGTGTTATAATATCTCCCCACCACCTGACTGATAGAAAATGCGTATTAATTAAGTCCACCTTTCTACTTTTTGTAGTGCAGAAAGTTCAATAAACAAATATATGGTCTATATTTTATAATCATCATAATCTATGGTCTTTATTTTCTGGTGCGACCAAAACCATATTTTTGTCTTTGGACGACTCTATGCCAATAGTCTTCAAATTGACTCTTGTGTCTTGCCATTCACGATTTATTTCAATGAAATCACTAATCAATGGCCAATTAAGGTTCTCCCATTGTCTAGAGACCTTCCTGACTCAAATCATCGCTGTCATATATTAATCAATACATCCTATAGGCAACACCTCGAGGTCCTATCTACACTACTTTATCCGAGTTTTCCTTTTCATGTTTTAGTGGTATACTTCCTCCCACACTACCCTCACATCATACGCGTCTTCTCCATTCGCTAGTTTTTGCGTGAAAGAGTAGGTAACAAACATCCATACATCCTCACAAACTTTCGCATTTATAATATTAGTAGGATATACAGGTTGGATTTTTGAGACGGAGCAGTAGGTAAAGGCAGGCTCCTTAACCGTTACTGCGTCGACTGCCGGGAGGACACGGCGTGGCACACGCTGGCAGAGTGTGCCGCTTGGGAGGAGCCGCGCCGTGCCCTCATCTCAGAAGTAGGCGGTGACCTATCGCTGCCGGCCGTGGTCGAGTCTATGGTCGGCAGCGAAGAGTCCTGGGACGCGGTGATTTCCTTCTGCGAAACAGTCGTCTCGCAGAAGGAGGCTACGGAAAGGGAGGGGGAGATCTCGTCCCCTCACCCGGCCCGCAGCAGGCGCACCGGGCTTCGGCGGAGGGCGGACAACGCCCTCTTCCAGCCCCCCTAAATGAGTCCAGGGGCGACGGACTTGGGGACGTCCGTCGCCCCCCACACATCAGGACCCGAGGTGGCGGCGCGTAGTGTTCCACGCGCGCCCCTCTTAGACGTCGCGGGGGGAGTTTAACACTATAAAACTATTATAGTCATAGGTGATATAAATATAAATATTACAAATAACTCTGACCCTAAAGTATCCAATTATATGAATTTGCTAGCCTCACACGGGCTCCTTGCATCACATTTGTTACCAACACGTGAAAGTAACTGCCTTGATCACTGTTTTGTCAAGACCAACTGTTCTACAAATGCTGTAGTCTGCAATTCGACAGTCACAGACCATTGCAGTGTGATGATGTCACTATCAAAAAAATCGGCAGCAGCTGAACAGAATCGAGGAACTCTTAAAAAAGTTGACTATCCCGCGATTGTTAACGATTTAAAACTCATAAATTGGACTGAAATTTTAGCATATGATGACCCGAATGAAATAACAAATAAATTCCTATCAATAATAAGTGATTGCATTAAAAAACATACTTATACCTACAAGCTCTCTAATAGAAAATGTAATATTAAACCATGGATAACACCCGGGCTACGTCGCTGCATGAGAAATAGAGATCGTTTACATCAAAGGCTCCGTAAGGATCCAGACAATGTAACACTTCAAATAACTTACAAAAGATATCGTAATACATGTAACAAACTACTAAAAACCTTAAAAAATAAACACTTTAGATCACAAATAAATCTCAACAAAAATAATTTAAATAAACAGTGGTCCATTATCAAAGAAATATGTCAATTCAAAACGAATACTAATAATTATGATGACCTTCTTTTAACTGAAAGGAATCCACAAGAGTCAATAAATTACATAAATCACTATTTCGCAAACGTGGGTAGCCAACTGGCTCAAAGTATACAAATAAGAACACAAAAGAATGAAATTGAACTAGCTAGAATATCTAACTCAAACTGTTCCTCACTGAAGTCATTCGTCTTACTATCTACGGATGAAATAGAAGTGAAAAGTACCATCATGAACTTAAAATCTTCTAATTCCAGTGGCTGGGATGAAATTCCCTCTACTTTACTGAAACTGGCTGTCGAAACTCTCGCCATACCTATTGCTAGGATCTGTAATTTGTGTTTCGCCAAAGGCGTCTTTCCCAACGCTCTGAAACAGTCAGTCATTATTCCAATTCACAAGTCTGGGGACAGAGACTGTGTTTCGAATTACAGACCAATTTCATTACTGCCATCCCTCTCTAAAGTCATTGAACGGATTATGAACTCTAGGCTGAAAAAATTTCTTGAATCCAATCAGCTTCTCTCAGAAAACCAGTTTGGTTTCAGAGAGAAAAAATCAACTGGTCAGGCCGTGCACAAGCTTGTATCGTTTACCGTCGATTGTTTGGATAGAGGAGATAAGACCCTAGGAATTTTCCTTGACTTGGCAAAGGCGTTCGACACAGTTTCAGTTCCCATACTCCTCAATAAGCTGGAACACCTTGGTATCCGAGGTATTGCATTGAACCTTATAAAAGACTACTTGTCGAACAGAACTCAATGTGTTAGAATTGGTGGCTATACCAGTCAGCAGGAAAATGTCCGATTCGGCGTGCCACAAGGCAGTATATTGGGTCCTACATTATTTCTCGCTTATATTAATGACTTGAGTGGTCTCAATCTGAAACAAGGACAAATAATCTCCTTTGCTGACGACACGGTACTCTTATTTCATGGGCGCACGTGGAATGAAGTATTCAGATTGGCTAATGAAGGATTTTCTTTAGTTACATCTTGGCTTGATCACCATCTTCTCACTTTGAATGCACAGAAAACAAGATATTTAACCTTTAGCATTAGGAATAACACGCAACCTTCAAATGACTTGCGTATAAAGTTGCATACTTGCAAAAGTGCTTTAACCTGTTCCTGCTATTGCCTCACAAAAGGATCCTCGATCAAATATCTGGGCTTGATAGTAGATCAAAACCTTAACTGGGGGGAACATATCGGTACCGTTATAACTCGGGCTAGGAAATTGATCTATGTATTTAAAAATCTTCGTAATATATGTGACCTCAAACTACTTAGATCTATTTATTTTTCTTTATGTCAGTCAGTATTATCATATTGTATCACAGTTTGGGGAGGTGCATCAAAAACCACTATGTTACGCCTCGAAAGAGCTCAGAGAGCAATATTAAAAGTAATGAGCTTTAAGAAATTTTGATATCCTACCCACCTATTATACAAGAATTTATCTTTGCTCACGGTAAGACAAATATTTATAATGAATGCTATATTACTTCAACACTCTAAGATACCGACACCTAATCTCACTGCAAGACGAAGAAAAGATCTGGTGTACTCCATACCTAAACGTAAGACTGTCTTTTCAGATAAATTTTTTGACCATCTCGGGCCATATTTGTATAACAAATTGTCGAAGACCATTAATTTACACGATTCGACTCTCTCTGTTTGCAAAAAAACTTTAAACAAATATCTCATCGAAATGAACTATAATGATACAGAAAATCTATTGAAATCCATATCATAAAACATTCACAGAAATACACACATAATACATACATATTTTTATAATACACATTCTCATTCTTTGCAACACACACCTACACACGCATTCACTACTACACTCCTCTCTAAAAAAAAAAAAAATATTTTTTTATTTTTATCCCTTATGTTTTATTATTTGCTTTTTGGTCGTTATTGTTGTTTTAGTCTTTATCGACACAAATTATTTTTTTCTTATTTCTTGTATTTTGATGTTATATAAGGTCATAACCGTGACTCATAAAATCCAACTTTTTTATCTGAACATTTTGCTTATACTTTTAATATTTTATACTTACCCTCATTATATTCGTCATCAAATCAGCAAATGATCAAATAATACCCACTAAATATCTGCATTATTGTAGCCATACTTTTAAATCAACGTCTTGTTTTATTTTATTTAGCAGTCAAAAAAACTTTCTGTAGTTGTGTAGAAGTGTGTGTGTTTGTGAACGAGGAAGACTGACCTGCCGTGACACAGTATTCACTAGTACGGAGGTCAGTGTGAATCTAGCTCAAACAACCGCATAAAATACACAGGTAACCACTGTAATTTCTTTTTTTTATATGTATTAATAGTCATAATATTACAGGATTGTTGGAATTTGTATGTAAGGTTTGTTCTTTTATACTGCCAATAAACTTTTTTACTTTTACTTTTACTCCCCCCCCTGACACGAGGAGGCCCGCAGGAGCGGGCCAGCACCAGCCGGGGGTTGCGGAAGTATCGTTCGTTCCCGCGACCCCCGGCGTAGGTGAGAGAGGGAACACCGGGGTGGTTTTTAAGCTCCTTAACCGTTGAAACTAACGATCTAAGGGCGGCTTGTTTCACATCCACTTGACGCACGCGTATACGTCAAAAATGGCGCTAACTATCGTCAAACCAAAAAAAGCGTTGTTTCAAATTACAATTACAAAATTATCGCCTATTATTAACCAACCGTTTGAAACAACCGGCCCTTAGGAGACTGTTCTTATCTTTTTGAAACATTTTGATCTATCTCAATAATCCCTTCTATACAACGTGTAACGTTAAATGCGCAAAACCTCAGACACCCCAACTGATTTTTAATTCAATTGACCCATTCCAGAGAGAAAATAAGTCATTAAAAAAATTGTAAAGGTTTTATGTGCTGTTTTAGTTTTACTGGCCATTCTGATCGTTTCATGCGTCTGCGACGACGCTTTATCGAGGGAGGAGTCGTCACTGGGCCGCTGCGCCGCGCTGACATTGGCTTGCTTGACCTATTAATAAATAGACACGGCAACGTTGTTAATGAAGATTTTTTGAAAAATGTGACCTATATTAAAAAGTGGTTGGTTCAATTAATTCTGCTCGTTATTCTGATCAAACTATTTTCAGGTTTTGCGCATTTAACGTTACACGTTGTATAATATAGAATGGATAGCTGTTTATAATACTCATATTTCCAAGGTGGTCCTTGGCAATGTAGCTATTAGAATATTTTTCTGTGTAAACTTTATTTACAACTTCTAAAACTGCATTTTATGAGCACCCTGTCTTCGTAGTTATTACCCTTTGATCATTACGTGAAGTGCATTTTATGCCCGTTGAGTATCTGCAAAGGGTATTAATGTATTACTTATGTAGTTAAGTGGCATCACTAATGATTGTAGAAAGCATTGTATTGCAATTGAAATATGACTGAACAGGATAAAAGGATTATGCTGATGGAGAGTCATCGTTACTTAGAAAAGTGTAGTGTCATGCTGTTGAAGTGTTTCGGATTAGAAAGGAAGACGTGATACTTATCTATCTACTATCACACTGAAATTATAAAGGCGAAAGTTTGTGGGTGTGTTTGTATGTTTGTTACTTCTTCACGCTCAAACGGCTGGACCAATTTTGATGAAATTTGGCAGACATGTAGTTTATAACCAGGATTAACACATGTATTACTTTTTATCCCAATATTCCTAAGGGATCGAGACTTATGCGGGTGAAACCGCGGGGCGCAGCTGAAGAGTTTGTTTGTTTGAACGTGCTAATCTCTGGAACGGATTTAAAAAAATATTTTTGCAATTCATAGACCGATTCTTGTGGAAGGATATTTAACATCACGCTAAGGCCTAAGGGCCTTCCTAGCCGAACAAAATGTCACGCAACGGGGTGGGGAACATGGAATATCACGCCTACGAAATCGCGGGCAGAAAGAAGGCAGTTAAAATATATTCTACCTATTGTGATTATAAGTAAATGAGTCCTATTGCTCTTTTGATTTTATTTTATTTATTTTACTCATAATTTCTACCTACTTAGTAAATATTTTCTGTAAGGACTGTCATTACTCTCATTAGATGCAGATTTTAATTTAAATTATTTATTTTTTTTTTAATTCTTTTCTTCAATAATTTGTAAGATGACTGATGATGATTTCATTTCTGATATGCGTATTTTCGGTATTCAGTAATCATAAATAAAAAATGGTTTACAGATCTAGTCTACAAGGCCTACAAAGTCCACACATTTCAATCAATCAACTCAGCCTATCGCAGTCCACTGCTGGACATAGGCCTCTCCCAGACTGCGCCACAACACCCTGTCCTCCGCCTTCCGCATCCAGCCTACCCCAGCCACCTTCTTTAGGTCGTCCGTCCATCTAGCTGGGGGGCGTCTCACACTACGCTTGCCGATACGCGGTCTCCACTCCAGGACTCGTCTGCTCCACCGGCCATCGGCCCTTTTTTTTTTTTTTTTTTTTTTTTTGTTTTTTTTTGGTATCGGGTTGGAAAATCCTCATGGAGTCCCTCCGCCCTTGGGGAAGGGCGAAGGGGACTGTCAGACTCTTACTGACTAAAAACCAACCCGTGTTCCTCATGTACCCGTGTGTCAGGGGGCGGGTATCGCCGAAGCATTCGTCGCTACCCCCCGACGGGTATTGGCCCGCCAGATGGTCAGGCGGGCCCCGTCACCCACTGCGGCCGTCACCCCGGCCGCAGGACTCCACTATGAGGCGCGCGCGGAACACGACGCCGCCGCCTCGAGGCCTGCTGCTGGTCGGACGACAAGACGCCCCAAGTCTGCCGTCCGCAGGCCGCGCCCTACGGTGGCCGGAAGTCGGCCACCCTACGACGCCCAGTGCGTCTGCTGCGGGAGGGGAGAGAGGAGGCAGCCTCTCTCTCCCTTTCCGCCGCCTCCTTTGCGAGCATAACGGCCTCGCAAAAGGTGGCGACGGCACTCCACCCTGACTCGCTTCCGACCATGGTTGACACAACAGCCGGAAGCGAGAGATTTCCCGCAGCACCTACGGCCGCGACCAAGTCACGGCGCTGCTCGGCCCAGGCTGGGCACTCCGCCAACGTATGCAGCGCCGTATCGTCGCGGCAATCACCACAATGGTGGCACTGGGACGTCGGCTCCCGGCCTATGCGACACAGGTACTTCCCGAAGCACCCGTGTACCGGCCATCGGCCCTTCGACAGACATGGCCAGCCCGCTGCCACTTCAGTTTGCTTACTCTGCAAGCTATGTCGGTTACTCCGGTTCTTTTCCGTATAATTTCATTCCTGATTTTATCCTTCAAAGAAACTCCGAGCATAGCTCGCTCCATAGCGCGCTGAGCGACCTTGAATTTGTGGACCAGCCTGACCGTCAGTGTCCACGTTTCAGTACCTCATATTTACAAAATATAAAACTATCAAAAGGATAAATAAAAAATAAAATATAAATACCTATTAAACCTTGCATATTATTTTGGGATGTACGGAAGTGTGGAACTTTGTTTACGACTTGACAAAAAAAAAAAAATATCAGCAGTAATTTATCAAAAATCCAAGGTAGAAGTTAGAATCAGGGCTATGAAATGTTAAATTAGGAATCTCCGTTAGATATAATTCTATTTCTAACCTCTTCATTAGTTCCCGGGAAAACCCAGTTCAAATGCTAGCGCATTCGGCTAGGCTAGTAGTACAGACGCCAGCACATCAAGCTACCCGAAACTGTCAGATTTTCCCAATCAATTTTGAACCTTATATTTTAGCGATACAGTTGAAAATCTATTAAAGAAATCTGACAGATTGTAGTAGCTTGATGTGCTGGCGTCTGTACAATCCTACTAACCAAAAGGCGTCACAGCAGAAACGTAACATTCTTAGAGCGGTTCTGCACTGTATCCGATCCAAATCCGAGAAATGTCAGTCCGTAGTAGCCATAATACTATTTGTATGAGGGGTTGCGCACTAGGTTCGAACTCTGTTTACTCTTATTCATAGACAAAGCTGTAGTGCGTCTCAATATGGAGATGGTGCGTATAATATTATCGAAACACGTGTAGCTGCTATTCACTTTTACTATCATCTTGATAAATGCATAATTAATGCATACAACGTAGATGATTAGTGATTACGCAGTGGTTCACTGCATGTGTATTATGTCTCATCCGTTCAGTTCAGTGATCTTCTTTCTTTGTTGATTTTTGAGAAATCTGGATGTGAATGTAAGAATACAGCATCTGCTTTTGCTGCGCTTAATCTTCGTCTACTTTATGGTAAAAGTCAAAATCTATCAGAACCTCCCTGGCCTTTTAAGGGTTCCGTACCTCAAAAGGAAAAACGGGACCCTTATAAGATCACTTCGTTGGCTCGTCTGTCTGTACGTCTGTGAAGACCCTTTTTCTCAGGAACGCGTGGAGTTGTCTGGTTGAAATTAATATCAAATACTCAGGGCTGCAATCCCGTGAAGCAGTGAAAAACTCAAACTTCTAAGTCAACGCAATCAAAAGATACGGGCGTTTATGTTCCGGAATCAAAACTTATAGGGTACTCCCCGTTGACTTAAAATCATGAAATTCGGCAAGAAGCAATGTCATGCAGCACAAGTAGGTAAAGGAAAAAATCCGAAAACCGTAAATTTTTATTTACATACCTACCTACAAATTTGTACGGAACCCTCGGTGCGCGAGTCCGACTCGCACGTGACCGTTTTTTTTTTTTTTAAATAAGCCTACAAGGTCCCACTGCTCTGCAAAGGCTTCCCCAAATCCTTTTCCAGACCGATCTTGATCCAACCCTTGTGGTACGCGTATTGGTCGTTTCGCCACCTCCCCTGAACCGTCCTCGGCGGCGTCCAGCCCTTATTCTATTTTATTTGGAGTTCGTGCAGCGAAAGCACTAGGAAGTGGTGAAGGGCGGGCGTTTTGGGGGACTGTCTTTTGTAATTTTGACGTTCGAAAAGTGCTGATTCTCAGCCTAGTTTGAATAAATGACTTTTGATTTTGATTTTGATCATGTATTTTTCTTCCATACATAGGTTCACCTCATTTCGAGTCATATCCATTTTTCATCGATATCTTCTTTGATCTCTTTTATTTACCTATTCGTTGATTTTATATCCTACATCTACCAACATTATACAATAGGTAGTTGTACTTAGAAACTACGTGTAGAAATAACACTTGTCTGACTTTGTGCCTGAAGGACGCAAAGCGATCGATACAGTGTTAGGTACGAGTAGGTACCTAAGAAAGTCAAAGGTCAATGAGAAAGTGAAACTTCTTGTCTAAAGGGGTGCGTGTGGAATAGTCAGGTTAATAACTAGCAATACAGTAAAATAACAATACAATAGTAACAGCCGGACAGGTCGCTCGATCAGCTTAAGCTACGCTTGCCGCGGTTGGTCTGTGGATGGGTGACCATCTCTACATACCGAGACCCCTCCGTGCCTCGGAAAGCACGTTAAGCCGTTGGTTCCGGCTGTTATTCGTACATCTTTGACAGTCGTTACTTGTAGTCAGAAGCCCGAAAGTGTGACAACCAGTCTTACCTAGGGGTATCGTATTACCCAGTAACTGGGTTGTGAAGGTCAGATAGGCAGTCGCTCCATGTAAAATAATGGTGCTCAGCTGCATCTGGTTAGACTGGAAGCCGACCCCAACGTAGGTGGACGCACGTGTTACGTAGTTGGGAAAAGGCTAGACAGATGATGAATACAATAAAACAGTAGGTATACCCAGTAACTGGGTTGTGGAGGTCAAATAGGTAGTCGCTCACTGTCAAATACTGGTACTCAGCTGCATCTGTTTAGACTGGAAGTCGACCCCAACGTAGGTGGAACGTACGTGTTACGTAGTTGGGAAAAGGCTAGACATGATGAATACAATAAAACAGTAGGTATACCCAGTAACTGGGTTGTGGAGGTCAGATAGGCAGTCGCTCCATGTAAAATACTGGTACTCAGATGCATCTGGTTAGACTGGAAGCCGACCCCAACGTAGGTGGAGGCACGTGTTACGTAGTTGGGAAAAGGCTAGGCAGATGATGAATACAATAAAACAGTAGATACCTACATACATCATCAGCCTATAATGTTCCCACTGTTGGGACACAGACCAGCTTTCGGTGAGAGGGAGTGAGCCGTAATCCAGTGCGGGTTGGTAGATGTCACATGTCTTCGAGTTTTTGGTTCGAGGACATACCGATTTCCTCGCGATGTTTTCCTTCACCGTTTTGAGAGTGGTGATAATTTACGCAAAGTAAAGCGCCTGTCTGTGTTCCAACCTACGACTCGACTCGACTCTTAATGCGAGGTAGTTACCACTGGGCCACCACTGCCAGGTACACAAAGCAACCCTATTCGGTTTACATCCCACACACACACGGGTTATTGTCACTGTGTGCGTAAATTAATGAGTCGGTCGGACGGGTACAAATAGCAAACGTTGAACTGTTTGTGTGCATATGATATACCAACATATACCAATAACTAATATACCGTATGTAAAGTAATCATAATTAAATGAGTTCCAATATTTCATCATTAAAAATATGGATCCCATAGCTGGTCCGTGAAACCACCTAGCATAGATAACGACTTAAACTTCGTGTCGTAACTTCAAACCCCGGCAGAGGAATATTGTTATAATTTTTTGTCTTATAAGACATCAATTTTGTGTGAAATAAAATTACTCAAGCAAAAAATTAAAAAAGGTAATTAAATGAACCAAATAAAACAAAATGAAATATTTTATTAAAATAGTAAATTAGGCGTTGGAATGCGGGCGTCTATTGTTCCTTATCGTTTGGGTCATTAGTGAATGAGCCAGCTCGTTTCGAACTTTCGACTATTATGTTTCTTACAAAACTTGGCTTAGCACGTTCAACGCCATGTCGGGCATTGCTGGGCGACGTACGGTGTATATTTTATTCCATGGCGTTGAACGTGTCAAGGTTCCACTTGGCATGGGCTATATGTTAGCAATTAAAGAACTACTTGTGGCCAATACAATGATTTAAGTAACGCAAACTATTTTAAACATATTCCCAAACTATTGGATGAGTAAAACACGGCTGGTAACTTCTTTACCGGTTTATAAGACAAGACAAGGTTTTTTGTTGAATAAGAATGGACATAAATATTTTTTCAAAGTACTTATACAAATTTAAACGAAGTGAAATAGGACATGAAGTGAACAAACATGTTAGATCGTTTTTGTCGGTGAGGTGGACAGCAAAATCTTACGTGCTGGCTTACTACAGCGTAAACTAGATTCATCTTCATGCAGGTGGTTTCGCACTGTTTGTAAGCACACATTATGTGCTGTTGCTGTTATGCGGATGGATAAAAACGGATTAGCCCTGTGCTTTGCCACGATGTCGTAGAGCCGAAGAATTCGCCTTCGGTTTTGGCCCACGTCGATGAATGTCTACTTCTCCAGAATCCGCATACCGATGGACCCATAACTGCACGCTTCTCCTCTATGTATGGATAAAAATAAAACTAGGAAATGAATGTTTTAGGAAAATTATGATACCGAATGATAAATCATTTATTTCTGTAAGTAGGTTTGTACAAACACTTTTACATGTCAATCATATTAAAAATAATGTTTTGCATCCGAGATTTGAACCTAAGACTTCTTGTTCACTAACCAGAGACGTTAGCCATTGTGCCAAACCTGTTACAATGAACAAGAGCTAAATAGTATAACTCCTTCAATTACATAAATTAATGATTACTATACATTGGTATTACTTATAGTCGTTGCCTATTAGTGCGACATACGCACATGTCGCACCTTCGGTAAGACAAGGGCCGAAGTGCTAATTTTCAAATTTTTCAGGTCTTTGTTCCTACAGGTAGAAATTAGTTTTTAAGGCACTTTGGCATATTTAACTCATTTTCAGAAATTTTAGCACTTCGGCCCTTGTCTTACCGAAGGTGCGATGTAACCGAATAGGTTTGCTTTGTGTACCTACATAACGTATTTGACGGCACGGTTGGCGCAGTTGTTAAGCGATTGACTGCTGCGCCGCGTGTCGCGGATTCGATTCCCGCACGGGACAAATATTTGTATAATAATAATAATAAGCTTTATTTCGGAACATAGATACAGTTGGTACTTGCAACAAATGAAAACGATGATAGCTGCAAAAGTTAAAACTGTGTCGCAACTATCAACGCTCGTCTTAGGATAAAGATAACAATATGTTCCAGACTTAACGATAGGAACAGGACAAAAGATTTTATTTTATAGTAAACATATTAAACAAACTCTAAAAAAAAGAAGAAGAATTTGCATGCAGTGGTGTAGTGCCGTATACACATATTATGGGTGTTGTAGTATGTGTGAGTGAGATGTATGACCTACAAGTAGTTGTTCCGCGTCTGGCTGTTTGTGTATGTGAGTTTAAATGTTTGCAAACGCACCCACAATACAGGAGAACGTCCTAGTGTGGGGCAACGTTTTAAAAAAATAAAATAAAATAATAACACCTAAATTAGTATGGCTCTCTAAAATAGGCCAATTACAGAAATGAAAACGAAAAATTTCATTTTCACACATAGGCAGCTATCTACATCAAATATTAGAATACCAGTCGCTCTATCAATACGTGAATGAGTCGCGGAATTCACATTAACCTTGATAGAGGCAAACGCGATAGATAAATCAATAAACTCACTTGCAAGTCATTCTTAGTGAGTCTGTTGGGTAATCTAGACAAAATAATGACTAGTCATTTTGTTTTCCCCGTCTGTATTAAATCTTGTGCAATAAGCTAACTGCGTAATATTATGAAACCATTTTGTCTTCATTTTACCGGGTGTAGGCTGTATGATGTGAATATCGAATTCTTGAAGATAGAACGTACAGACACCAGCACATCAAGCTACTAGGTACAATCTGTCAAATTTCTTTAATAAATTTTCAACTTTATCGCTCAAGCATAAGGTTCAAAGTTGATTGGGAAAATCTGACAGTTTCGGGTAGCTTGATGTGCTGGCGTCTGTACATACATAATAAAGAGTTGAGAAGTTGTTTGCAAAATTAGAATCGCCGACGGTCATAGCTATTAATATCTGCATAGTCTAAAAAAATGAGCCTAGACTGCGATTATGTGTCGATTCTTAAACCTAGGCTACTTCCAGAAAGCTAACGGCGGCGTCACAGTTTTAAAATATGAGTTCCAAAAGAAATTGCGTTGAATTAAGACGTAACGATTATTAACATTCCAGCGAAATGTAGATTGTCAGAAATACTTATACCTAAAATATTTATGTTTTACCACGCTAGTGTAAACGTAGTAATAACATTGAACGTTAATAAGCAATTAGGAAATTAGTATTTGATATGCTTGTGTTCATAATGAGCCATTTTTAGGGTTCCGTACCCGTACGGGAAAAACGGAAACCTATTACTACCGCTCCGCTGTCCATCCGTCCGCCCGTCTGTCACCAGGCTGTATATCATGAACCGTGATAGTTAGACAGTTGAAATTTTCACAGATGATGTATTTCTGTTGCTGCTATAACAACAAATACTAAAAAACAGAATAAAATAAATATTTAAGGGGGCTCCCATACAACAGAGATGATTTTTTTTTGCCGTTTTTATATACAACGTGTAACGTTAAATGCGCAAAACCTCAGATACCCCAACTGATTTTTAATTCAATTGACCTATTGCACATAGAAAATAAGTCATTAAAAAAAATGTAAAGGTTTTATGTGCTGTTTTAGTTTTACTGGCCATTCTGATCGTTTCTTGCGTCTGCGACGACGCTTTACCGAGGGAGGAGTCGTCACCGGGCCGCTGCGCCGCGCTGACATTGGCTTACTTGATCTATTAATAAATAGACACGGCAACGTTTTTAATGAAGATTTTTTGAAAAATGTGACCTATATTAAAAAGTACTTAGTTCAATTAATTCTGCTCGTTATTCTGATCAAACTATTTTCAGGTTTTGCGCATTTAACGTTACACGTTGTATAATGGTACGGAACCCTTCGTGCGCGAATCCGACTCGCGCTTGGCCGGTTTTTTTTTCTATTAGACTACGGATCGACCGACGAATTCTCTTGAAAAGGTCACAGCATCGGGCTGTTAAAGATCTAATAAACTCGGAAAGGAGATAAAGAATGGACAACTCGATCTTTTCCTGTAGGACTGCTGTTTCACCATCCTTATCATAGCAGCTCCACCCTAACTGCGTAACACACTATTTATTACTCTCAATTTGAATCATTTTGAAGCATATTGCTAATCCGTTGCTCCATATGTTCGAAAAACATGTCTGCTCAACAACGTAAATAACGCAATGAATGTTGTTGAACTGAAAATGAAACCCATTGCTACTGATAGTGTGTTACGCAATTACCCTGCAGTACTCATTCTACACACTTTTGTCAATGTTCACTATAAGTACCGCGCTTCTTTCCGTTATCATTTAATAAACGTTAGATAGGAACAAAGATAAACTTAAATGCCAAGGGATTATTACGTCACGAGATTAATAAAAAATAAGTGAATGACAACGACGGAATAGAACCTGAAGAAGCAAAAGGAGTAGGTATGTAAGAATCGTAGCAGGTGGTGTTCTATAGTTTCTGCCTACCCCCATGTGGAGAAGACGCGAGTTTATGTAGGTCTTGTCATTGAGCCTAAATTTTAAAATGAATAAATAATAGTAATAATAAAAATTAAAAAAAATAATAAATAATAGTAATAGTAGTAAATAATAGTAATTATTAATAGTTGCGCCTAATTTGATGATAACGAGTCAAGGTTAGCGGACCCGGCGCATGCGCAAGGCCAAGGCGCCTCGCGACACTCGCGTGTTCACACAAACTACTTAAAGACGTTATTTATAAAATATAACACGCACGTGCGTTATGTTTTTGGGAAATTATGCGAAAATGCCCGTGGCTAAATAATAACAGCCGCACAGGTCGATCAATCAGGTTAAGTTACGCTTGCCGCGGTTGGTCTGTGGATGGGTGACCCCTCCGTGCCTCGGAAAGCACGGTAAGCCGTTAGTCCCGGCTGTCATTCGTAAATCTTTGACAGTCGTTACGGGTAGTCAGAAGCCTAAAAGTGACAACCAGTCTTGCCTAGGGGTATCGTATTACCCAGTAACTGGATTGTGGAGGTCAGATAGGCAGTCGCTCCATGTAAAATACTGGTATTCAGCTGCATCCGGTTAGACTGGAAGCCGACCCCAACATAGTTGGGAAAAAGGCTAGGCAGATGATGATGATGCGAAAATTAAACAAAACGTGATTTAGTTACTTACACGTGTTTAAGAAAACTGAGACGCCTTCACGCAATATTATTGCTATGCTATTAAACACGATAGCAAAGGGTATTGAGCTAGATAAACACTGCATTAAGCTATTCCAATGGAGAAGAAAACTGTTTCTCCTCTAGTACTGTTTGTGCCGATGCGATGGCGCCATCTGTGCACTTATGGCAGGCCTGTTGGTCTAGTGGTCAGTGGCCCTGACTACTATACGCAAGGTCGTGGGTTCGATTCCCACCCTGGACAAATGTTTGTGTGATGAGCACGATCATTTGTTCTTTGTCTGGGCGTAATGTATGTTTATCAGTTGTCTAGTACTCATAGCACAAGCTCTGCTTTGTTTGGGACTAGATAGCGTTGTGTGAAAGTTGTGAAATATTATTTTTATTAAAAAAAAAATATTATTATTACTTCGTTTCGTGTAGGTAGGTACTAGGTAATGTCCAACTCCCGTTTTCAGCTCCTCGTTCATAAATTATATTTGGGCATGGTTCTCGTCTTTTCTCTTCTACCTGTTTACTTGCTGAAAACCTGTAATTCCTCACGAAAAATATTACGTTGTCTATTTATTTCTAGTATGTACTTATCCAAAAGATGAACAATAATATAAATCTTGATAATTGAATAAGCATTAGGTATGAAATTTTTCAAATAATGACTAAGTATGTTCTTTTTATTTTCAGTGGCGACCATACAGAGGTGATCGAGTTGGACTTTGACCCAAAAACAGTCACCTATGAAGATCTCCTGGATATGTTCTGGGCGAACCACGAGTATGGGCTAACTACCAAGCTAAAGAGACAGGTGATTGTTACAACCTCTTTTTGTAATAATACCTGAATCGTTTATCCTTATTCTAAGAGCGAATTTCACCAATGAAATTGAATGCATCTAAACCGCGTTCAATAGCTATCAGTGTACACAATGTGGAATATTGACACTGACAGTTCCTGAACGCGGTTTAGATGCTTACAATTTCATTGATGAAAATCGACCTAAACATACGGATAAACGATCAAGACTTTTCAAAACCAACTGTTGGCTCGTTCAGCACATGAATCAGCTAGACAAATGCAGGATCGCGATAAACGTCAAATCTCTCAACCAATCTAATCTCTTCACCACCCTTGATTGACTGGTAGAGAATGCCTAAGGCATTAGTCCGCCTTTGTACCTTTTGTGTGCGAAAAGATTAAATAAATAAAGAAATGCAGGATATCTTTAGAAGGAATTTCCGAAAACTGGCCCATTATGAGATTCAGAACCTTAAAAATTGAACGAATGAATGATGTGGACGTCATGCTGCGAAGATAGGACGAAAAACGTTCTCCAGCTCATCTATTTTTGTATGTCGCGTGATTAGATAACATAAATAACCCAAACAAAGACAATCTTTTGCGTTACGTTGGACATACGAACAGTTAGACTTTAGATTGTCATAAATTCATCAGAAATAGTTATTGTTGAAGTAAATAATAACCTGAGCCAATGGTGTAGGTGTATCATATTATTTTTATCTACACGTGAGAAAGTAAACCGTCTGTGGCCAAAATCTTTAATATGCGTCAAATGACGTGTCGACTGATTCATGAATTGGAGACGTTTGAGTAGGTACCCGTGTAGACTTTAACAGAACATACCTTGTCATAAAAGCTTATTGAAATATTATACTAGAAGATAGCTTATGATAAAAAGTTTGTAACATTTTTTTGTAACATTGACGGCACGGTTGGCGCAGTGGTTAAGCGATTGACTGCTGCGCTGCGTGTCGCGGGTTCGATTCCCGCACGCAACAAATATTTGTATGACCTAAAAGTAGTTGTTCCGGGTCTGGCTGTTAGTGTATGTGTTTTAAATGTTTGTAAACGCACCCACAATACAGGAGAAATTCCCAGCGTGTGGCAATGTTTTTAAAAAAAAAAAAATTGCCGAAATAATGTCCAATTTTTTGGATTAAAACTAGCTTATCTTTATCTTTTTATATAAAAAAAAAAAACTAGCCATAAATTGCTATTAGGTGTACAAATAAGTTTTGAGGGGTTTACAAAAGATGGCATAACTAGTACTACATCGCATCGGACTATCTTGAAACTTGCGTATTCATATTAAAACGTAACCATTTTCCTCTCATAGTACGTTTTATTTCGTTGAAGTGTAAACGACACGCATTTTTGTGCTCCAACTATGTCAACTTTTGTGCCAACTAAACAACATTTGCGGGAAGCACTGCTTTTTTGCTTTAACTTGAAGAAAAGTGCAGTCGAAGGGCATCGACTGCTATGTGAAGCGTATGGAGAGCATGCTCCATCAATAAAAACATGCGAGTATTGGTTCCGGCGTTTTAAAAGTGGTGACTTTGACATCAGTGACAAAGAACGCGAAGGGAGGCCAGTAAAGTTGGAAGACGCTGAGTTAGAAGCATCACTGGACCAAGATTCATACCAAACTCAAGAGGAACTTGCTGAAACCTTGGGAGTGACTCAACAAACGATTTCAAACCGTCTCAAGGCATTAGGTATGGTGCAAAAAGAAGGACATTGGGTTCCGCATGAACTCAAGCCAAGAGACGTCGAACGCCGTTTTTTCACGTGCGAACAACTGCTCCAAAGGCAAAACCGGAAGAGTTTTTTACATCGAATAGTGACAGGAGACGAAAAGTGGATCCTGTACGATAATCCAAAGCGCAGAAAATCGTGGGGTAAGCCCGGCCATGCCTCAACTTCAACGGCCAAACCGAGCATTCATGGCAAGAAGATAATGCTGTGCATCTGGTGGGATCAACTCGGAGTTATCTACTATGAGCTACTCCAGCCTCATGAAACTATCACTGCGGAACGTTATCAACAACAATTGATGCAATTGAGTCGAACATTAAAGCTTAAACGCCCCCAATATGCCAAAAGACATGACAAAGTGATCTTTCAGCACGACAACGCTCGGCCACATGTTGCTAAAGTTGTCAAGGAAACTTTGGAGGCACTGAACTGGGATGTCCTACCTCACCCGCCGTATTCGCCAGACATTGCTCCTTCGGACTACCACTTGTTCCGGTCAATGGCTCATGCACTGTCAGAGCAGCACTTTACTTCTTACGAAGATGTGAAAAATTGGCTCGATTCTTGGATCTCTTCAAAAGATGCGGAATTTTTTAAACGGTGTATCCGTATGCTGCCTGAAAGATGGGCAAAGGTAATAGAAAGCGACGGGCAATATTTTGAATGATATACATTGTACCAGTTTTTCTCAATAAAATGTCAAAATTAAAAAAAAAACCCTTAAAACTTATTTGTACACCTAATACAATATAATTTTCGATTAATCGCTTAATTAAAAGGTGCAAGTGTCACATTGACATTCAAACTTTGTATTATAATACATTACAGACAGTGTATTAGCACGATACAGTGCTACAATTCAGCATATTTCGATCCCAGAATTTATGAAACGTTATTCTGTATACAGTACCAGTCCCTGATTTTATACCACGATGAGGAACAGCGAATGGCAGCTGAAGCGTCCTACAAACAGACGCAGGAGCGCTGCAACGAGCAGCTGCGCACTGAGATCGCGCCCGCCGGGCCCTTCTACCCCGCTGAGGAGTAAGTACTACACGTTATGTAATATTATATTATATACAATCCTATGAGGAGACACATTAGCAGTGGATACGTCAGCTACAAATAAAACATAAAACAGCCGGTCGATTCTGTAAAAATCTCACCGTGAAATCATAAGTGAAGTGAGCACTTAATAGTGTTAATCCCTAGCGAATGACAGCTCACTCCACGCTCACTGCACCCAAGCTTTCACGGTGAAATGGTTACAGAATCGCACGGCTGCTCAAAACAGTCATCCACACAAAGTAAAGACATAAATAATGTTTGGTTTCATTTTGATGTTAAACGTTTTACAGATACGTGAAACCTACGATCTCGAAAAGTTAAATTCGACTTTGTTGAATCACAATTTTATAGTCGTGACGTGATGAGATGTTATATTTATCGAAACATTTCCGACTTTTCACAGTCCCAACCCGAACCAATTACTTCGACCTCAAAGTCGAAGACCGTCTATTTTTAGAATAGCCAATAATAATGTCAACATTACCAATCTTGATTGCTTTGATTGAGAGGAAAACTGATGTGCGGAATTGAAATTAGATGCGATGCACACATGGAGCCCGAACATTAACATGGAGTGGACCATGGCCTGATTATTGCAATAATCGACGGTTATTTATGTATTCGACATTGCTAGACGTTGTACAGACGCCTGCACATCAAGCTACCCGAAACTGTCACATTTTCCCAATCAACTTTGAACCTTACGCTTGAGCGATAAAGTTGAAAATCTATTAAACAAATCTGACAGATTGTAGTAGGGTCGTTGCACCGGTTAGCGGCCTTTTAGTCGCCTTCCCAACTTTGCTCTTTGAAATTAGTATGATATGTCCATAATTCAGGTTCTGATTGTTTCTGCAGGTGTAGCAGATATCATCAAGTTATTTTTGGACATAATTATTGGAGGACTATTCTAACAGTTTTTTTTTTAATAAATAAAAACCTAAAATTTACTCAAAATGCCGGTTGACGGCCACTTTTTTCAGTTCGCGGCTACCCTAGAGTTAGTTTTCGGCCGCCAGTTTTACGTACACTTTTCGCCATACCTAATGGTCCTATCATAAAATTCCACATCATGGCATATGATCGCGATTGTCAACCAAATGCCTTTACTCTTAAAAAACATGTTCTCTTCAATATTCGTCCCTTTCATGTGCTCTAACTTAACCTTGCCTTTTCTAACATCTCTTATTCCCACAAGATTTGTTAATCTTATTTAGGGTCACGCACTACTATCTCGTCATTCAGGCATTATGATCTCTACAGCATTTTTTTTACCTTCTCCTCCCAACTCACCTTCATAATTTGTGCAACAATTCTTTCCGCTCTGTCCTTTCTTCTTTCCTTCCTCTATTTTCCCTCCTTTCTTTCCTTATTCGAAACTCCTAACCTCTAGGTAATTAATTTATTCTTCTTCCATACTTCTAACATACTACACTTTCATTCATCTTTACTGCAGTTATTTTTCTCTCTTTGTTAAACACAATACATTACTATCTTTACAAATCACTACATATTATAAAACAAAGTCGCTTCCAGCTGTCTGTCCCTATGTATGCTTAAATCTTTAAAACTACGCAACTGATTTTGATGCAGTTTTTTTTAATAGATAGAGTAATTTAAGAGAAAGGTTTATATGTATAATACATGTATAATATAGTAGAGAAACACTGATCATTTTAGAGGTTTCTAATGGGATGTCGTAAATAAACACATTTTTTTGCGCTTACATTGCAAACTCTGGCTTAAGCCTACGAGATAGATCAAAATAATGTACTACAGTATTGTAAACCTTAAAAAGGTCTACAAAAAAGTACGCGATGGCATATGTCTATCTCTTAGGGATAACCCACAATAACCATTTTTTATCCTATACTTTTTAAGAGAAATAATGGCTCTAAAATTATCAGTGTTTCTCTACTATATTATGCATGTATTATATGCATATAAACCTTCCTCTTGAATCACTCTATCTATTAAAAAAAACAGCATCAAAATCCGTTGCTTATTTTTAAAGTTCTAAGCATACATAGAGACAGACAGACAGCGGGAAGCGACTTTGTTTTATACTATGTAGTGATAGTGATCAGCATTGCACCCGTGCGAAGCCGGGGCGAGTCGCTAGTAATGAAATAAAACAACGTTTTATAATCAATTTATATTGCAACAAATTAAGTTTGGTTATCATTAACATTTTTTTAATGTTGAGATCCATAATTTGAGTATACAAGACTAGTATTTTAAATAATCAACATGTATTAATTAACTTGTTAACAGTAACTAATATTAATCAGTCTTCAAACATTTCTATAACGAGTTATCACTTTTATCACTTAATCAATAAATGGAATAATGTATATTGTACTTATATATAAAGTATAAAACAGTCTTTAATTAAGTTCTTAGTTAGTACGAGATCAAAATAATCAACAGGAACAACAGTATAAGAACATTCTTAAACTCGTTCATGTGCAACATGTGCATTATTTCTAAGGATCCATAATGCACATGTTACACTTGAACGGTTTATCTTTAACATCATCGTATGTCAGTCCTATAAAATCAGTGCACTTCAAATGAAACCATTTAGTACAAAAATCACAGCCAACATTTTTGTTTTCATCGTCCTCAGTGTCACTGTTTAAAATATTTGCGCATTGGCCACAATTTTGTTTTGATGTTAACTCATCTGTAGTTTTTAAAAGTTTTCCTTTATTAAGTTTCTTGGCTTTGTGTTTTTCTTTTTTTTTCTTTGTTTCCTCTTGCTTACGCTTCACGGCTTGCTTTCTAGCTTCTTTAGCGTTTTCTTTCTCCTCATTCTTTTCTTGCTTAGCTTTTTCTTTTAGTAGATGGTATTCTCGCCATTTCTTCCCTGATATCGCCGACGGAATACGAGCTTTGGGTATGTTTTGTTTAGACTTTTCTAGAGGTTGGGGTATAAACAGATGTTTCTCGAATACTGTGTTTGGATCTATTGAATTTTTGTTTTTGGCGGATGCGGATGTAATTGTGGAAGATGATGATTTCTTTGACAGAACGTCATGAGAATCTGAATGTTCTGATATAGTTGGAATAACTGTAACGTCATCCAGTGATAAAAGAGACCTTCCTTCTAGTTGCTGGTGAGTTACGCCAAATGTCAAAATTTCATTTTCGTCTTCCGAGTTTTCTGTGGCAGTAACGGTACATAATGGCAAGTTGTCTTTCAAAGTTGGCACTTGAGATAATGTAACTGACTCAGTGTCAGTCTGTTCAGATCCCAATTGCTCTTTGGGTCTACTACTTGGAACTACTTCGGTGGAAGTTTCTAAACTTCCAGGTGCATTATCTGTAATCTGGATTTGGTGTATCTGTTCCGTGCATAGAGGGACGTTATTCGAATCCGGTTTTGAAGATGGAGAGGTTTCAATAGGAACTAGAGATTTGGGGCTTAGGTTTCGGTTTTTGGGTGTGCTAGTTTGGAACGGTATGACCACAATATCGTCCAGAGAAACCACTGTTCCCAACTCAAGGCCGCTAAAATCAGATGTAACTAAATTCGACAAGCCATGTTTTGGAAAACTCTCAGCGGTACGTTTGGGAAATTCACCTGCAATAAGAAGAGTCAGTGGGGCAGGATCAGGTATATGCGACGGAGCGAGATCGGTAACATTTGCAGACGTAACATCAGAAACATGCAGCGGGTTTGGATCGGAAACGAGCGGTGGGGCGAAATTAGAAGCATTCGCAGATGAATGAGCCGAAAAATTTGACAAAAGATGAATGCTCGACACGTCGAGTGTTGAGTTTGTATTGTCTTCAGATCCGGTAATATATTGAGGTTCTCTGGGTTCTGACCTTCTCAGCTTTTTTATTTCCTTTAGGATCAATTTTGTGTCAATTTTCTTCTCTTTTAGGACTGGTCTCAAATGTCGAATCACTTTGCGGGTAGCGATGAGGTCTTCATTCGTTATTCCCGAGTTCTCACGCGAACGATTCGCTTGACTAAATTGTTCCAATGTGTTTTGGACACATTTCGTATAGTCGACTGCGTTCGGATCAAACGGAAAAAGTCCACATCGCCTGAATCCATTGACAATATTGATTTTCATTTGTGGATTTTCGATAATGTCTTTAAAAGATGACAAAAATTTGTTTTTGTTACAGCTTTGTTCAAATTTTCCGGCTTTGCAAGGAATTTTCTGATATGACTCTTCCACTGTGCTTTTAATGGAGCAAACACGCTGACATCGGCAGGCTGCAGCATGTGCGTAGTGTTCGGGGGAAGAGCATATAAAATAATACCAAGCTCTTCACAGACAGAGCTCAACATTAAAGACATATGTGACTTATGTCCATCGACTAACAGAAGAATGGGCTTCTTGATGTTATTTTCTGTTATCCAATTATTGAAATCATTAGTGATATATTCGAAGAATACATCTCCATTCATCCACCCGGATTCGCTTCTTCCTAGACTCCAGTGTTGTGGCATGTTGTCTGTTAAACTTTTTGGTGGTCTAATATAAGGAAAAACCACCAATGGCGGGCACATTTCACCAGCAGCGTTGAATGTGGCGAGCACTGTTAGATTATCTTTTTCGTTTCCGGATTTTATTTGGTACAGGTTTCGATAACCTTTTGGACCAAGAACTTTGCCCGTTTTTGGGCAAAGTGAAAAACCACTTTCATCGCCGTTAAACATCCTTTCGGGTTCTGCAAGTATATCCAAGTGCCCCTCTTGCTCTAAAAACATTTCCAGTTCGCGGAACCACAGTCGAATCGATTCTTCGGTCACCCTAGCGCGAGCTTTGTTGATTCCTTCTGCTGATCTTACTGATATCTCAGGATGTCGTTTTAAAAAGTTTACATACCATGTCTGCCCAGGACGATCATCCTTAAAAGGATTCGGCTTTTTTAAATCTTTAAAAAATTTTTGAACTGTGTCTAATAGCTCTTGCTTCTTTACGGGAAAACCACATTTGGCTATATTTATTAGCCAATCTACAACCTTTTTCTCGCCTTGTTCTCCCAGCACTGGCTCGGGGCCATGTTTTTTTAGTTCGTCCGTCCTTCTGCCACTTAATCGATCTTGAATTGTACATCTCGGAATACTAAATTTACGTGATGCTTCTCTGATTGGGATTTGTTCTTCGCGAATTTCTTTTAATGCCTTCTGTAGAGTTTCAGCAGTGTAAGTCACAGTTTTCTTTTTTTGTTTTTTCGTAGACATCTGTAATACGTAACAAACAATATCTAAACACCAACCAAAACAGTCTGTGTAAAAGAAGTGGCCGTAAACTGACTCCTCTATTTTCAAATAGTCAGATAACGGCCTTCTATTTTTCATATGATTTTCAGAGGGCCGTGAACCAGATTTGTTTTGTTAGCATGTGTTAGTTTGCGGCCACATGATAGCTATAAATCCGTATAAAATTATATTTTGGCGGCCGTGAACTAACTATATCATTTTAACCAACACCAACAATAGAAAAATGTTGCACAAAGCGAAGCTTTATTTACATTACTATTAAGAAAGAAAGCCAACTTAGTTAATTCAATGAGCTAGTGCCGCGGCCACCCGGCCGTATACCAACTCTACTAAAAATTTTTTGTTTTGGTTCGCGGCCCCCCGAAAATACTGGTATTAAAGTGATTTACTCCCAAAACAAATGAAAAATAACATGAAACAAACAACTATGATAACTCAAAAACAATCACACTAGTAATAAGTAATCGTTAACTTGAAATACTTACTTTTGAAGCGGGACTTGTTCGCTAATTTTTTCGCAGTTTTGCGTACGTGTGAGCGCTGACAACGCGGCTGGCAAAATGGACGATTTAGTTCCGGCACATGGCTTAGGTTAACCGGCCAATTTGAATAGGCATGACATTCTGTAACTATCCATCTTTTTAAAGTGCCACAACGTGTTGGCAAGAGTGAGATAGAATTCTTATTTTTGCAATATTTATACGGTTGGTCCTCTAAGAGGCCGCGAAACAACGCAGGGCCGCGATCCAGCGTAATGACCCTACCTTGATGTGCTGGCGTCTGTACATACGTTAAATATTCTAAGCTTGTTGCTAGCCGCGTCAGCAAGGTCTATTTTTATTATGTCGTTACTATCTATCCATGCAATGTCGCGGATAACCATTAATAATTGTATGAATGGCAACTTTGTCATTTGTAGGAACTTATTCATTCTAGGTTAATCTTTGTAGGTAAAAAGTTAAAGAAAACCGGCCAAGCGTGAGTCGGATTCGCGCACAAAGGGTTCCGTACCATTATCTACATATAAAAACGGCACAAAAATCATGTCTGTTGTATGGGAGCCCCCGTAAATATTTATTTTATTCTGTTTTTTACTATTTGTTGTTATAGCGGTAGCAGAAATACATCATCTGTGAAAATTTCAACCGTCTAACTATCACGGTCCATGAGATACAGCCTGGTGACAGACGGACGGACGGACAGCGGAACGGGAGTAATAGGGTTCCTTTTTACCCTTTGGGTACGGAACCCTAAAAAAAGATTTTATTTTTGTATGAATATTTTAGTTTTTTCCACGAAACGTACCTGGAAAACGTTTAACATTCACGTGAAACACGAATTCATAAATCCACCATTAAAAACCGGCCAGGTACGTGTCGGACCACGCACAGTGAAGGGTACCGTAGTTGGAATGAATTTATCCCAAGAACAAACTTGTAGTTGAAAATAATGTTCTCCCATAAATTGCAACTACAAATGTAAGTTGGTCGACAATCACTCGTAAACCCTACTTTATTAGCTGTGATAGTTTTCCTTTTAACTTCGTTATATATCGATGTTGGAAATATGAAATAACGTAAGGGACAAAACTAAGGTTTTTAGTAGAGCAAAAATAGGGTATTTTTCTTACAAAACTAACGATAATTTTTTAACTATTATGTTTTATGTAAAAAGTGTCTAGGACAAAGATTATAGATTCCTTCATTTTTTTAAGCTAAAATAGCAAAATATAAATAAAGTTGTAATATACAACGTGTAACGTTAAATGCGCAAAACCTCTTAAGGGGTCATTGTACTCATCATTATGAACAACTTTTACTATGGGACCAAACCGGAAATCGCGAAAAAAAATCAGCTGTTCCCTACATTTTGACGAGTTATGCGAACATAAATGTAGGGAACAGCTGATTTTTTTTTCGCGATTTCAGGTTTGGTCCCATAGTAAAAGTTGTTCATAATGATGAGTACAATGACCCCTTAAGAGGTTTTGCGCATTTAACGTTACACGTTGTATAATTCATTTTCGACAAAATGTCCCTTACGTTATTTCATATTTACAGTATCGATATACTACTAGGTACCATAGACATATATATATGGACTGGAAATACCTACGAAAAAAGGGTGCCTACCTACAACTCATATTGTCTCAAAAAATGGCTGCCATTGCTAGGGTTGTATCAATCAAGGAACATTGGTGTTACTATAACGAGTATCGATACTAAATACGAGTCGTACTAGTTATCACGTTTGGATCATAGTATAGTATACTAACTTATAGTCCGTTCTAACTAAAGTTGCCTACTTTATAGTAACGTATCCTAGTTTATTTTCAATAAACATACTTTATAATTTTGCATAAAAATACAGTATGCGAAAATACTTTATTTCTAATCTTTTGTTATGCGTAAAAGACTCATATGAACTATTTATCGATAGGTACAGACGCCAGCACATCAAGCTACCCGAAACTGTCAAATTATCGCAATCAACTTTCTTCCCTGAAAATAAAATTAATGCCAAGTGTTTTTTCGGCACAGAATTAAAAAAACACTTTTTAATTGCATCACGTTTACGTATTAAAGTGAAGGAAAACAGCGTGAAGAGATATGTATCCATATGCCCAAAAACAGGTGCTTTCGCATATTATACCTTTGGGTTGGAAGGCCAGAGAGCAGTAGTTTCTGTTAGGTATGCGGACCCTAGTGAAAAACAAGATAATCACTAGGGTGAATGAATAATATAAACTTCCCATCACATTCTCCGTGAATGGGATGGGATGCTTATATTATTGTGTTAATGAGTGGTGGAGTAAAAATAAAATAAAAGTATTTTTTTTGCCTTTGTTTATTGGTATGATAATGATTAACAAATATAACGTTCAATTATCGTTCAAATATAACGTTTGATTAGTAAAATAGGCTTACAAAAGTAATACTTTGCGAATGCGATGCTTTGGGCATCTTTTCTGATTGGTCCAAGGCATTGAATTGTATTCTTCATGAAACCTTAATCAGGAAACTTCGCCACTACGGAATCCAGAACCCTCTCTGGATCTTCTCACTTCTAACTTCAGTGATAGGATTCAGAGAGTTGATGTTAACGGGAAAAGGTCACCCGGATCTGTAGTAAGAATGGGCGTCCCCCAGGGCTCAATACTTGGACCATTTTCATTTATTATTTATATCAATGACTTGCATTACCTCATAAAGGATGAACATGATATAGTGTTGTTTGCAGATGACACTTCACTTTTATTTAAACTCAAACGTCAACAGCTGGTTACTGACAGTATAAATAGTGCCCTCGCAAAAGTAGTAAACTGATTTAATGTTAATAATCTACTTCTTAACGAAAAAAAAAACGAAATGTATTAAATTTACGATACCAAATGTTAGACAAGTAGAAACTAGTGTTCTCATAAAGGGTGAAGAGTTAAAACCCGATAATACCACAGTATTCTTAGGCATAACTTTGGATGCCAAGCTTCAATGGGGCCCCCATATAGATAAATTGTCAAAAAAACTTAGCTCTGCAGCATACGCCGTTAGGAAAATTCATGACTTAACTGATTTAGAGACAGCCCGTTTAGTTTACTTTAGTTATTTTCATAGTGTGCTGTCATACGGTATTCTGTTGTGGGGAAATGCCGCCGATATTCAGACAATTTTAATTTTACAAAAAAGGGCAATTCGTTCCATTTATAAATTAAGTCCCAGACACTCCCTCAGAGACTTTAAAGAGATTAATATAATGACTGTGCCTTCTCAGTACATTTATGATAATCTTTTGTATGCACATAAAAATATAATCTGTTTAAAAATACAGTGATATATATAATATAAATACTAGGAACAAACACAAATTTGTTGTTCCTACAACAAGGCTGACGTTTCATAAGTGCCCATGTAGGTTTATGTGAAAGAAAATATTTTGATTTTGGTGCTGTGAACCACGGGCCGGACCTAGCAAGGTCAATCGGAGCTAATAAGACGCAGGACTATTTATGTTAACATAGCAGAATATACCGATATCGTTCCAGCGGAGGAACTAGTTCCGGAAACTATTAGGCAACGGTACAACACTATTCTATTATGACATATTATTGTAAACAAACGAATGAATTAACAAAATAATAAAAAGGTCTGTTATACGGAAATTCACCCAAATATCAATACTTTAGCCATAAATTCATGATCGCGTTACAATTATATCATCGAATGTCTATTATTGTATGTGTTATTGCATGAAAACCGGCTACTAACCTGTGCAAAGAAAGTTGAGGTTGATTTTCATTCTTCCTTGCACCACACTTCACAATACAACACACAGGCATGTTGAATTGCTGTTTTTCAACATTTACATGCAGTTTTAAAGGTAAAGTCCTCGTAATTTTCTCGCAAATCTCAATAATACAAAAAATAAACAACCATTTGACAGCTGAACTACCACGAAACTTGGCGACAAAGATGGCTGCTCTGGCACCTACCTACAACCGTGTATAGAATAACAGGGCATCTCCTGTTATATCCCATCTCAATGCTAGGTACCGTGAATTTTTTCACAAATCCTAAAACAACCATTTAGCTGGCAGGTACTTGACTTAGCTGGCACTTTACTCTAACAAAAATTAGCACTATAAAGCTTAACATTTCACAAAAGGATCCTTGAATCGAAAAATTGTTTCCACAAACCCGCAATATATTTGAAAGAGCTATCCAACGATACCCCACACCACGGGGTAGACGAGAAAAAAAACATCTCCACTTTACGTGTAGAGGTATCCTAAAAAAAAATTCATGATATTATTTTACCACTTTGTCGGCGTGATTAATAAGTATATATCCATGCCAAATTATAGCTTTCTAGTACTAAGAGTCTCTGAGCTAAGCTGCGGACGGACGGACGGACGTACAGACGGACATGGCGAAACTATAAGGGTTCCTTGTTGACTACGGAACCCTAAAAATAAAACCAAATATTAATTTATGTCTTTACTTTGTGTGGATGACTGTTTTTGAGCAGTTTTAAGTTTTATTTGTGGCTGACGTCTCGACTGCTAAGCGAGTCTCCTCAGTTAGGTATTCACTAAAAACGGATCGCTGGCGTTGGGTAAACTAAATAATAGGTACCTATTCTATTTAAATATTAATTCCACTGGTATTAAATAGCACATTGAATTGTAAGTAAAGTGAAGTTGATTGAACTTGAGATCATATCAATCTAGCCAATATTCAAGTAAATTGGACCGACCGGTCAAATCACGAGAACTGATTTATTGATTTTCTCGCAGCGCAATTCAGTGATCAAAAGATCGTTTTTGACACGTCATGATATATGATAATATCTACTGATTGATATTGATTACTGATTAGGGACATTTTTATCATCATTGTTAGACTATCCCTTGATGTATTCACAATGTAAGATTAGAATTATCGACGAAAACGAGTTCCATTTTCTATTTTACACTAAGTATATTTTATTAGAATGTATTAGCTCCTTCATCAGTTTAACCCAATTTTAGTATCGATGTAACTGTGAAATTAACCGATATTGTTCTCCCTCCACAGCTACCACCAGAAATACAGATTGCAAGGCCACAAAGATCTTTGCCTTAGCCTCGGCCTGGACTCGTCAAAGCTACAGACTTCGCACTTAGCAGCTAGACTAAACGGCTACCTAGTAGGAATGGGGGGCAGAACACAGTTTGAGCAAGAAGTCCAGGCTCTAGGATTAAGTGAGAAGCAAGCCGAGTACGTGCGGCGAGAGCTTCAGCGCAATGAGGGCGGAGGTCTGGCTTGCTAGCTGCATCAACAGGGTTAACTTCGAAAAAAATATGACACGCGACTTTAACGCTTGGTTTCCATGACAACGCAAACTGACTCGCGCTCCCGAAGAGTGCGTCCAGAGATTCTTGATCCTTTTACACTCTACAGCCGTAGAAGATGAGCAAGAGCGGTATCGTGCGTCAGAAATTTTGTACTGGGAACTAGGCCTAATAATAGGTGTATATTTTGTGCTGAACCACCAATGTTGGTAATGTTTTAGCACTTAAAATTTAAGGAAATTCAGTATGGATTTATTTTTCATAAAGCTACAGGCGGCTGCGCTCCCGTATGCTTCATATAGAAATAATAAGCATAAAAGGGTTTTAAACTATCATCTAGAATTTATGTTTTTTTTTTTTATTAAAGAAAAAAATGGTTGATTCTTCTACTATGGCTCATTGAATTGGTATTTGTTTGTTATGTTGAAAAAAAGCTCAAAGTAGCCATTCTTGTAAGAATAACAAAAGTACAGCATTTTGAACTTAGTTGATAATAATTTATAGTTCTAAGAATTTATGTTATTAAGAAACAATTATGAATTTTAGTTTTATGGATTTTAGTTAGGGATCTTTTTTCTCATTATTATCATTATGTATTGGCCATAAAATAAATTGTATAATTAATATGCTTCGACCTCACTTTCATAGTTCAGTATTAAGTTGATTTTTTGTGGAAATAAATAATTAATTTTATCTCATGAATGATACACAAATGTATCGCGTATTTTTATGTTTAGTGATATTAATATTAAATGTATTTTCTCAATTTACGAAGTTTTAATTTATACAAAACCTAAAAGTTCTATACAAACACCGCATAACTTTAAAAGTACAAATCTATAACAAATATACACACAAACGGGGTAAATAGGTATGCATGGGTGAATTGGGACGAAACTTTAAAATAGATACTACCATTGAAATAAAAATAGTTTGTTGCCAAAAAGGGCACATAGTCGTTACTTACATTAAACACATTAGAGTGCTAATTGGCAACAAACTATATTATTTCAAAGTTAAAATCCCCTTTAAAATTTCATCCCAATTCACCCTGTTTTACTATATGAACATTTCATGGGGTAAAAGAAAGTCAAACACAGAAAATTTTGTCCATACTGTTTTTTCTATTTACAGACAAGTAAATAAGAACACTTATAATTTGTAATATTTGGCATCTTACATTTTTGCTGTAGGCAAATAAAAATAGCACATTATAAAAACCAACTAGGACCACCGAGTGGCAATTTTAACTCGGTAACATATGTATATGAATCCGGTGCAAAAACAAAAAAACTTTAACATAATTATACAACTAAACAATATTCAATGACAAAAAGTAAGGCAAAACTATTTCAGGCACAGTCATTTTTTGCTGAAATTGCAAGAACACCGTTTTAAAAATTGACTTAAAAAAAGGTAACGCTTTTCAGTTTTCATATTACTATTACATGTAGTCTAGTCACCAAAAGGGATAAAAAACCAGCTAGTTGATGTTTCGTAAGAAACCGATGGATGCTTTCTAATGAAATTTACTTTGATAAGTGAACTGTTCCATCCCATCGGTTTCTTACGCAACTTCAACTACATCCAACAACCTGGTTACTTATCTCCTTTGCTGACCTTACCTACTAACAACATTAAAGTACTATTATATATACAACGTGTAACGGAAAGGGGGTATCAACCCTGAAGGAGGTGAATGTGCTCATGAAACTCAACAACTTTCTCCAAAGAACATAGGTCGAAATATGAAAAAAAAATTTGGCCCTCCCATAGTAAATCAATCAGCTGGTAGTCAGTTTTGTAAGCGAGGGCCAAATTTTTTTTTCATATTTCGACCTATGTTCTTTGGGGAAAGTTGTTGAGTTTCATGAGCACATTCACCTCCTTCAGGGTTGATACCCCCCTTCCGTTACATCCTGTATATTACAAACACATTATAATAAGCACAGGCATGTAACACAAACTCACTTATAGTGTCATTATCAATAAATTGTTTTTAATGTATTGTTCCTGTTTTAAGCTGTACACTACAACTAAATGACTGTAGTATTTGTTTAAATCTAAATCAAGTCAATATGCAACTTTGTGCACCACACAGCAGATTTAAAAATCTGCTTAAAACGATTTATTAACTGTCACTCAGATCACTATTATTGACTATTTCACTGTTTCCTGTGCATCTGCTCAGAAGTAGGCCGTCCAACTCATACATGATCTCTTGCCTCTCAGTTTCTGAGAACTGCCTCAGTCTTTTAGCTAACAACCTCCCATATAAGTCACAGTCATCTTCCTCTTCAGGGCTTGGAACATTCTGCCTTTTAGAATTTTTTAAAGCCTGGTTCAAAGTATTGAAAGCATTAGTCATTTCTTTGCTGACTTCTTGTAGCTCTAGAGGGAGGTTAGTAGAATACCTCTTTACTAAGCGTAGTTTAGGTTTGATATCCGTCTTCTTTTCTGAACTGGAGTCTAGGTTGTCTTCTTCCTCTTGTTCATCCAGCTCGTCAGTGACATCTAGTTCTTGTCTAAATGATGTTGATGCCTGGAAACATTAGGTAAGTATGACTTTTTTTTTTTGTTTTTAATACAGAGAAACAATATATTAACACTCTCAGCGCCATGTGGTCCGCCTGCCGCACACAAAGCCCGCTTCTAAAAAAATCATGGCGCTGAGAGTGTTAAAGAACACTAGATACCTACTGAAAATAACTGACTAACTTTAACCAATTCAGTGCGGATGCCACATGCGTAGTGCGCATGGCGCCTCTATCGGTTAATTAATGTGGTTGTATAATTCAGACTTTAGTTAGAAAGCAAAGAGAGATGTAAAACACTATGAACTTTTATTCAGCAGATTATCGAAGTTCCATTATCATTTTATTTTATCACAACTTTCATGAAACTTGCCCTATTCCTTGTCTAACTTTGTTGCAGGGGACTGCCCAAAACTGGAATGCAAGATTATATTCTTGATACTTACAAAAGAATCTGAACCCGGTGGTTCATAAACATCTTTTAAAAATGACTCCAGTGGCTCATAGAATATCCAGATTGGTTTATAGACTTCATCTTCATTGGCTCGTATAGACTGCAGTATTTTCTTGTAATGTAATCGGAAAGCGGTCATCAGTGTTTCTTTCTTTTTCTTCAGTTCTGCAACCGGTATCTGCATGCCACATTCTAAGCGGTTCCATGCTTCTTGCACCTGTGGTAAAGTTTTATTTAGAACATTGCTTTCAGTGAGTCAGTTATTGTATTAGCCAGTTTATTAAATGTTCATTTTTCGCGCCAGTAGATGACAATTTCTTTGTTTGTTATGCCTTCTGTAGACGAAACTTGCTTTGAAAGATTTTAAATCCTGGTAAAAATAACTAGGAAAGTATGTTGTTTTCAGATTTTGAAGCAAAGAGAAAAATACCGGCTTTCCGCCACCTCTTGGAATTTCCTTACCTTAGTTCTATCTTTGTAGTGTTCATGTTTTGGATTCCAAATTAATATTTCTCTTTTATATAAATCTATGAATTTGAAAGTCTCTTCGTTTGACCAAGACATTGTTACATACTTATTGAGTGTAAACACTAAACACTGTCTAAATTCTACACGTTCATTTTCGTCCACGGCTAGTGACAAACTGGCCAATGGAGTCCATTGGCCAGTTTGTCACTAGCCGTGGACACAATGGCCAATGGTCCATTGAATGGACCATTGGCCATTGTGTAAACACATCACAATCGATGCGCCAACATTTTACTGAGGTGCGCACAAAAAAATAAACTAATAATTTCAGTTGATCAAATTCAGATAATATGGACACAATACACTATGGACGATTACAAGCCAACATATTCTACGATTTAACTAATAATAAATTATTTAGTTTTTTGTTGCCAATCACCATTAACACCGGCAAATGTAATGTGATCGCCATCATATCCCATTGATTGAGGTTAGTGATACCAGATAACAAAGCTCAACAGTCCACCAAAGAAGAAAATATAAATCTCTTTAAGCTTTTCAAGTTTTCAGTAAGTACTACATGATAAAACAGTAACAGTAACAGTACCAGTAACATAAACCATTTATTTATAAGATTTTTTTTTAAACTGTTGTTGAGAAAGACAAGTCTTATTTCACCTTATAAAATGTTTAAAGCAAATACAAGTCACAAATCCACAAATAACTCAATTTTCTGACAAAATATTAAACTATATCCCGGAGTGATTTCTTTTTTACATCCATGTCAGAGTTAGCGCAGAATAATTTTTCGCCATCACGTTATCAGCCACTTTCTTTTCTTTTATATCAATTATAATATCTCTCACACTATTCTGGAACACGTGGATCATCAATATCGAATTATTTTCACAAAAATTTCAGCAATATGTATTTTTGTTTTTGAGGTGTTTTACTTACTTGGCCAGATAATGGCAAATCCCACTTTTATGGCAACACATGGAGAATAATAACATAACCATAGACTAAAATAGCTACGTTTAGTACGGTTTCTGCTGCACGAGTTCTCTGTTAGTTCGCTTAGTTCAGAAAATAGATGGCGCAAGTAGTATAATCAGTTCAAACGGTTTCAATTTTTTTTTTTTAAATAATTATCTTTTTAATATAGTCACAGTATTATATTGCAGAGTAGTGCACCTAGCTGTTTTAGTCTTAGGTTTTTAGCGACTACAACTTTACTCAACAACTTAGACTACAACTCTAACTGGTGCTAATTCACAAAGTCGCGACAGATGGCGCACTTTGTTGGTTAAAATGTATATTAGGTATAGTAGATAGCCGCCAGTTGTAATGTTATCATGATAAGTCACTAGTGGGAAATTGGGGGCAAGGTTCATAAAACATTTTCCAGGAATTTATAACTAACCTATCTCTAAAAATAAAACGCAAAGCCATAGTAAAATAAAACAAAAACAATGTGGTTTTCCAGGAAGTAGTTAACACTCGGCTAATGAGAAATGATTATCGAGGACAATTAAAAAACAAACGAATGCATAAGGTTCGAACACGTTTATTTTATTAGGAACAGTACATAGAAAACTTCTACTGAACTACTAAAGTGCCTATTTTCTGCCTCGTGACAGCTTATTTCCTTCATAAAATAATAATTAACTATACCACTAGACTTCTCTACTTTGTAGGCCTAAAAACGTGTTCCTCTTTTCATAGACTAGATAAAAGGCCTTTCGGGGACAGTACCTACCATACTATACCTTTCCTGTGGCGAATTAGCCTAGCCATTTTATTATTAGCTCACTGGGTAAACGGCTAGGTCGAGGAGGTTATGCTGCGCCTCTAGACATAACACCTATGATCCTCGATCGACACTCATGTCCTACGACGGCGACAGCAGTTGAAAGTTGGTTAATTCTGACACGTTATTAAATACCTGCCTCATCTTCCAGATGATAAGGATGAGAATACCGTACCGTGGTGAAAGAAAATAGCCAGTCATGTATTTATTTATTTAATTATGGCACTCCAACGACCCACAAACTCGCCTTTATAATATTAGTGTGACGTGTTCGAATAACGTAGCAGTAGGTACGGTTTTTGATTACTGGCAACTCTGACTGGCATATCACTTTAATACATTTCACCTACATACTAAGGCGGCCATTGCTACACATATTATTATGTATATATTTTTTTGTAAGTGATTAGAAACTTCATCGAAATTCGATTGGATGTAATTCATACATTTATGGAAACAGTTTAATATTTTTAAATATGCTCACGCCAACGTCCATACTACGTTGAATACACCGGTTCTCGTCCGATCACCGAAGTTAAGCAACATCGGGCGCGGTCAGTACTTGGATGGGTGACCGCCTGGGAACACCGCGTGACGTTGGCTTTTTGGTGTTTTACCTTTTAATAGTTTTATATAAATGATTCTTCTGTACGTGTGCAATTATTGTTTATGTTACTGAACCCTTTCTGAACAGTTGGTCCAATTTGGTGTGTTTGGGTTGGTCTCTGGATGGTTCAGATTCACAATTGGACCCGGTAGATGGCTCTGCGATCCAGTTCTAGGAAACAGGACATCGTCTACCCGGTCAGTTAATTAAATATATTGTTAATAAAAGATAAAACTTACAAAAATAAAATATAATTTCAATTTTTTAAAGAATAGGTACCTACGTATGTAACATAACAAGTTGCAATAAAAAATACTTAGGTCTGGATTGACTTTTAAACAAATAAGTATTATTAGGAAGACACTTCATGTTCATTTGTTAATCAAATGGCGAGTCACTGGCCGCTAATGCCTGCCTGTCGAAGACTACGTCGTGAAAAAAACTTATTACCCAATCAATGTCATAATTACATGCACTCCAACGTGAAAATAGATCGAATAGCGGATGGTGTAATCAATTCAAAAGACAACACGAGTTGGTAATAATTTATTTAAATGAAATAGTGAAATTAACTTGAAGGTATTTATGAATACGGCTTTCTAACGTTAATTTGGACTTTTGGACATTTGGCTTCAAACGATCGTGCTTGGGATTAGGGCTGCCATCCGTCCGGGTTTCCCCGGATTTGTCCTAGTTTTGGAGGGCGTCCGGGGAGCGTCTGGGCGGGGTTTTGAAATAGTTAAGGGAAATCCGACTTTGAATGATTTGCAATAAGTTAAACCAAAATCATACTTAGTTAAAAATCTGCCGCGTGGCAAATATACCCGTGCGCTCGTGACAATTCACAATTTGATTTTGGTTAACAATTTTTTTTTTCATTGGTGTCAAAAAGAAGAGCGTTCCTAATTATTTTTGTTACCAGAATAGCTCTCACAAAGAGAAGAGTGTATAATGGATTAGTAACTTAAGCGTTGCACTTGTATTGTTGAGGTTTATGTTGATTTTCTATAAATTAGAAAAACATATATGATAATTAGCGATGCCTTTATTTTATTGTAATTTTTTTTCGATGGTGTTCGGGTACAAATCTTTATTTCACTCAAATGTCCGGGGTTTTTGAAGTTTTTATCCGGGGTCCGTACTTTAGGTGATGGTAGCCCTACTTGGCATGAATGAAACAGTGTATAGGCCGGGGCCAAATCACTTCAATAAGTAAGGGCCTTTTTACAGACGCCAGCACATCAAGCTACTACAATCTGTCAAATTTCTTTAATAGATTTTCAACTTTATCGCTAAAGTTTAAGGTTCAAAGTTGATTGGGAAAATTTGACAGTTTCGGGTAGCTTGATGTGCTGGCGTCTGTACACACACGTTTTTCGTGCCATATTGTTCGCCGTGTAGGCACAGTCGTTAGCGTCGTTTAGATTACTACGAAAGCTTCTTGACGGATACGTTTTTTCTACGGGCGCGGTTAATATCGTAAAGAAACCGTGCCGTGTACAAAGGTCCTAAACTCGTGATCCCTCTGCCTTCATAACTGATGAACATGATCGGCGGAAGAGGTTTACTTCGACAATTTCGTCAGTAGTCGTCCTCACGTCCTCGTAGAAATGATTAGAAGATTTTCGGCTCGAAGGAAAATGAAGCAAAAGTAGGTAAGGTAAGTAAGTCCAGTAGATATAGTACAAGTAGCCTCAATAACAAAGAATCGCGAGAGAAGAAAAGATCATGAATATGGTCTTATTCTCAAAATAAGCATTTAGTAAGGAGCTGTTATTTTGACATTACAAACAGATAGGTACTTCAATTTTATTTATTTGTATACAACGTGTAACGTTAAACGCGCCAAACCTGAAAATAGTTTGATCAGAATAACGAGCAGAATTAATTGAACCATAGGTTTTTACTATAGGTCACTTTTTTCAAAAAATCTTCATTAAAAACGTTGCCGTGTCTATTTATTAATAGGTCAAGCCAAGCAAGCCAATGTCAGCGCGGCGCAGCGGTCCGGTGACGACTCCTCCCTCGATAAAACGTCGTCGCAGACGCAAGAAACGATCAGAATGGCCAGTAAAACTAAAACAGCACATAAAACCTTTACAATTTTTTTAATGACTTATTTTCTCTCTGAAATAGGTCAATTGAATTAAAAATCAGTTGGGGTGTCTGAGGTTTTGCGCATTTAACGTTACACGTTGTAGATGAACACCATATTGGCACATATTGAGGGCAAGCCATTATAATGACTTTGGTAAATATTGGTGTTCATTACACCCTCAGTAACCGGGTCAGTAGAACCGACTCCAAAATGTATTTACGTGCCGTTTGTTTGTTAGTCAATTATACTAACCTGTTGACACAAAACTGACTGGCTTATTTCAGTGTAAACCAGGGTCCGTACTATAACGTGTTAATGCCATCGTTGTTCCAGTGTCAGACAGAGACACAGCTATATAGGATGAATAGAGCTATCTCTTTTTCACAACGGACCAACGATGCCATTAACACGTCATAGTACGGGACCCAGGGCTGTCCAAAGCATGGCACCATGCGGCCCGCGCCTTGTGTTTATGCGGTACGCGACATTAGGTCTTTACCTATGAAAACTTCTGTTAATCGATGTTTTTTTGGCGGCTATGGTTGATGCACCTTACCATTTTAATGGAAATGTTCCAATTAGACGTTCTATAGAAATTCAGGAGACGGGAATCGATGAACTCTTGAAAGATGTTTGTCATCGACACAAAGTTTCAGATTTAAAATTTACCTAAATTCCGATCGTATTTTAAAGTAGGTTGATGTAAGGCTTGGCGAATACGATGTGTGACAGAGAAAAGTAATAAAAAAAAATTAAAAAAAAAAAGTCCTAGGCAATGAGTCTGCGAAAAACACCTTTCATGAGTTCATGGATCCCGTCCCCAGTATTACTTAAGCGCAGCCTAGGCATCAATGCACTTCCATTAAAACTTATTTTGTTTCTGCGGCCCTCCAATCTATTTAGAAATTTTGGTTTAGACAGCCCTGGTGTATACAATTCATGATGAACACAATTGATTATCTTGAAAATACTACCTTTGTTAGGTGCCGATTTTCAGCGAAACAATATTCGAGAATCATTGATAATTAAAGCTGAAAAACAATGCACAGTCCATATGGGTTTCTTTACTAGCAGAACGTGGAAACGTGGTAAATAAGATCCTCCACCTGTTGCAATATAAGGACTACAAATGGCCTAATAGCGGAGAGCCTCGATCAACACCTAAGGAGTTTGCCAGGGTCGCGGGTTGTTCGTGAGAGGAACCGTGGCCCTTGGCACAAGCAACTGAAGGAACGCGGGTGGGTTTTAGTCAGTAAAAGTCTGCTCCGCCCAGAGCGGGAGAAGTTATTTGATAATTTCCCACCCAAAAAAAAAAAAAGGAGTATTCCTGGACACGGCACGACAGTGATGAGGTTCCTCTCTCTAGAGCCCTGACCACCGACGGCTTGGACTCTGTTCCTTATGCCGATGGGCCACTATTTTTGATATTTTTAGTGTTTTTTTTGTAAAAAATATTTAAACATGTATTCAATGTAATAATAAGTAAGTACTACTTTTGTTACCAATTGTCAGCATAGTAACATTCGGGAATCATTGATAAATAAAGCTGAAAAACAATGAACAGTCGGGTTTCTTCACTAGCAGTAGCAGAACGTGGAAACGTGGTAAATAATATCGACCATCTGGGGCAAATCACGTCAGCGTCATAAACAACAGAGCTATATCAATCATGAAGGAAAAGAACGCAGTTTACTACGATACGAGCATAAACAATAACTATTCTTCGTTAGTAGTGGAGCAAATCGAGACGGTCATACTAATGCCAAGACCACTGATTAACCAGTAACGTTGGTACAACATACAATTTAACGACGTAGATTATTTATTTATGTTTACTTTAATCAAAATAAATAAATTGCACTTATTCTAGGTTTTTGAGGCTTCTTACAAAACGATAGCCTGGATGGTGCAGTACCTAGTGGTCGCAAACCCACAAGTGCTAATCAGGGATCTTCTCTCTGACGGCCGAACCCAATAACTTATTTTCAGTTATAGACAGATTGCTCCTGATGGTAGCCCGCCGTGCGATTCTGTAACCATCTCACCGTGAAAGCTTGGGTGAAGTGAGCGTGGAGTGTGCTGTCATTCGCTAGGGATTAACACTATTAAGTGCTCACTTCACTTATGATTTCACGGTGAGATTTTTACAGAATCGACCGGCAGTATAATCATTAAATGCCAGCATGTCGATTCTGTAAAAATCTCACCGTGAAAACTTGCGTGGAGTGAGCTGTCAGTGTCATCCCACTGATGCAAGGGATTGACTAAACAAACATTTACAATCATAATCGAGATTTTAATAATACTTTTTTTATGATAATTCAATTGATCATTTTATATAATTTCAAAACTAGTATTTTAGTTGTTAAAACATTACTATTTTTTCAAAATAAGTATGTATCTAATATGTCAATATCAAATGGAAAAATCTCAAAAACTAGACGTGATAGAATAAATCTGTAAACAGATCTGGATTCAGCACACTTAAAGTCAATTAAAATCACATAAAATTTTTGCTCCCGACATTTAATTTTTTTTTGCCGACCTGTGTAAAACATAATATCTACCTACCTACATAGATCTAGATTTACTGCTGCTACTGATTTGCGATTTCTAGCTACAGTATTGCTCTTCTATAAAAATCTCACCGTGAGAACTTAGGTGAAGTGAGCATGAAGTGAGATTCAGTAGACAAATGCTAGGGATTAACGCTATTGACTGCTCACTTTAAGCTCACTTGACCTATGATTTCACGATGAGATTTTTACAGAATCGACCGGCTGAACTGAATTCTTATGGTAAATTATGATTATCATGTTTGCCAAGACTTCCATAGGTATTAGTAGGAACCTATCTATACAACGTGTAACGTTAAATGCGCAAAACCTGAAAGTAGTTTGATCAGAATAACGAGCAGAATTAATTGAACCACTTCTTAATATAGTTCACATTTTTCAAAAAATCTTCATTAAAAACGTTGCCGTGTCTATTTATTAATAGGTCAACCCAATGTCAGCGCGGCGCAGCGGCCCGATGGCGACTCCTCCTTCGGTAAAGCGTCATCGCAGACACAAGAAACGATCAGACTGGCTAGTAAAACTAAAACAGCACATAAAACCTTTACAGTTTTTTTAATGACTTATTTTCTCTCTGAAATAGGTCAATTGAATTAAAAATCAGTTGGGGTGTCTGAGGTTTCGCGCATTTAACGTTACACGTTGTATATCTATACTTTACTAATAAAGCTAAAGAGACTTCCTTTTTTTGAATGCGCTAATCTCTGGAACTGCTGGTCGGATTTGAAGAATTCTTTCCGCATTTGATTACCCCGCGGGTATCGAACCGACCTCATCCTCAGCAGTACTGCTTGTGGCCACTAGACCAACGAGGCAGTTGTTAAAGTAAATTCAACATAAACATTAAAACTATGCTATGTAAGTAAGTAAATTGAAGTAGGTAGGTAAGTAAGCCCGAAACTGTGAACTTTTCAATACAGAATTTTTATTTACAATACAGAATTTTAAGACGCATATTTTCTGTTTTCCCCTAGACATTTGTGCCTTTGTAATCGATTCAATGTAAATTATACCGTTGGCTTATCGATGGTTAAGTAGTACAGACGCCAGCACATCAAGCTACTAAAATCTGTCAAATTTATTCAATAGATTTTCAACTTTATTGCTAAAGCATTAAGTTTGTTATAGTTGTTTTTGCAAAAAATTTCAATTTATTTTTATTATTCAGAAAGGAATTTATTTATTTATTCAGAAAGGAATGTCCACATTATTCTTTCGTGGAAAGAAGTTTAGGTAAGCGCCCGATTGTCCGATCACTGGTCATTATACCTACAGCGGGTCGATTCTGTAAAAATCCCACCGTGAAATCATAAGTGAAGTGAGCACTTAATAGTGTTAATCCCAAGCGAATGACAGCTCACTCCACGCTCACTTCACCCAAGCTTTCACGGTGAGACCATTGATGTATTAAAAATCGTTTAGGGTTTTTAATACATCAATGGGTGAGACGGTTACAGAATCGCACGGCAGTTCTTATCAAATTATGTAATGAAGACGTCACTCAAATCCGTTCAAAACAAACTAGTCAGATTTCTTTGGAAACAATAATTATTAATGAGTAGGTAATTATGATTCAATTATGGCATAATCTCTAGTTTCTTGTTAATTTTTAATCAACGTAGGTATTTAAAATGCTTCTATAGTGCATGTATAGGTAGGTACCAACTTGATAAAAAATAATTTATTCCTTCAACAAAGATTTTTTTCGCAATTTTATTATGGCTGGAATGCAAAATAGTCTACGATGTCGTTGGATGTTTTCAGGAACCCATGCTCTGGTGGTTAGTCCACAATGCATGCATGTGGCATGCGTATCAACACTAGTTGGAAGTTGGGTAGGCCTTTGGTGTGAGATGCAACCTGTGTCGACACCCTTGCGCCGACCCATCTTCCAAGCACGGTGGGCTGTGCTGGAGCGGCTGCTGCAGGTGCGGAAAACCTCAAACGGCGCAAATACTCCAATCTCTTTGGAACTTATATGTTTGAGCCGTTTGGGGTTGAAACACTAGGGCCTTGGGGTCCGAGTGCTCATCAAATATTTCGGGACATCGCCAAGCGGTTGGTTGATTCTTCACGTGACCAGAGGGCTGGCCTATTTTTAGCCCAAAGAATCAGCATTGCCATCCAACGTGGTAATGCTGCCAGCCTTTTGGGCACTTATCCCATTGACAGCGTTGCGGACGAATTTTTTGACGCCCAATGATCTACTGCCTTTTACTTTATAATTTTTTTTGTGTATAATATAATTATGTACTTATAGTTTTTCGTATTAATTAGGTATTACTTGTTATTTGCTTACTTATTATTTTAATTTACAGAAATAAATGTCAGCCGTGCTATTCTGTAAAACTCTCACCGTGACAACTTAGGTGAAGTGAGCGGGAAGTGAGCTGTCATTAGGGATTAACACTATTGACACTGCTCACTTCAAGCTCACTTCACTTATGATTTCACGGTGAGGTTTTTACTGAATCGACCGGCAGGAGACACTAGTTTCAGTAAGCATTAAATTTAGCAAGACCAAAGTATTTTCTTGGTTATATTTCAAGGAAATCCCGAACATTGTTCAATACCTAATAACTATGGTCAATATTATTAAAAAATCTGCCAATAACAAAATGTGAATTATCGCTTATTTCAGTAAATTATTGAAAACAAGTCATGTTCTAAGAACTGAGTGAGTGATAATGGAGCTATTTCAAGAGCTCACTTTACAAAATTCTGCCTACAAAGGAACCGCGATGTTTTTAAGTGGCACTTTTAACCGTAGGGTCACATGAATGGGTCTTTTATAGTTACCTCATCAAAATAATATGTCTATACTATTGAAAACAGGCATTCGATGACCACTACAGTGATTAAAACAAATGTAGTCATGCAGCCTACACAAATGTCCTTTCTTTGGTATTGTTCGTCGAATCGTTGGTCCTGAGTTGAGCTGCAGGATTACTACTGACAAATGCGTGCAATGACTCGCCAGGTTCACTCAATCTGTGTGGTTATTTCGTCAAAAGACCATTTCAGATACCAATTTACATGGTCTTCACATGAACTGACGAAGATTATGTCTTTACTTTAAAATAGACAGTGGCCTCTGAGTTTGTTTCGCCCTTTCTTCTCAGAGTAGTCAGATAGGAAACACCGACCTCTACTAGGTTTTTCAAAAATGTTTGACGTCTGAAAGTGTTTGTACAAATCTACTTACAGAAATAAATTCATTTATTACTAGCGACCCGCCCCGGCTTCGCACGGGTGCAATGGAGAAACACTGATAATTTTAGAGCCATTGTTTCTCGTAAAAAGTATAGGATAAAAAATGGTTATTGTGGGTTATCCCTAAGAGATAAACATATACCATTGCGGACTTTTTTGTAGAACTTTTTAAGGTGTACAATACTGTAGTACATTATTTTGATCTATCTCGACGGATTCAGCCAGCGTTTACAATGTAAGCGCAAAAAAATGTGTTTATTTACGACATTACATTAGAAACCTCTAAAATTATCAGTATTTCTCTACTATATTATGCATGTATTATACATATAAACCTTCCTCTTGAATTACTCTATCTATTAAAAAAAAACCGCATCAAATCCGTTGCGTAGTTTTAAAGATCTAAGCATATATAGGGACAGACAGACAGGGAAGCGACTTTGTTTTATACTATGTAGTGATTTGTCGGTCAATTCAACTCGAGCGAGTAAAAAATACTAAAAGAAATACTTTCTTATCAGACTATTCAACGTAGCAAAGCAGAGCGGGGTAGAACGGCGCACTGATACGATAACCTAAGTATTTTTATATTTTATTACATAAATAAAATAATATAATAATAATATATTACATTATTATTATATGTATATTATTAATATATTACATAAATAAAATAATATAATAATAATATATTATTATTATATTATTTTATTTATGTAATATTTTTATATGTAATTCTCGTTTTATCGCCTTATTATTTTATAAGCTCCGCCCCGTAGTTTCACCCGCATAACTCATGATCCCGTTGGAACATCGAGATAAAAAGTATCCTATCTCCTAATCCAGGTCATCGTCTACCCATGTCAAAGGATTCCTTTCAACTGTCAAGAATTCTCCTAGAGATCGGTAACCATAGAAAAAATAATTGTGTCTCATTAGCGACGGTTGAGCTACTACAACACTGGCAGCGCCCCGCGGTTTCCCCCGCATAAGGGTCGATCCCGTAGGAATATCGGGATAAAAAGTATCCTATGTGTTAATCCCGGTTATAAACTATCTGTGTACCAAATTTCATTCAAATCAAATCCATTTAGCCGTTTGAGCGTGAAGAAGTAACAAACACACACACTCACCAACTCTCGCCTTTATAATATTAGTGGGAAATGGGACTAGTTATACAACGTGTAACGTTAAATGCGCAAAACCTGAAAATAGTTTGATCAGAATAACGAGCAGAATTAATTGAACCACTTTTTAATATAGGTCACATTTTTCAAAAAATCTTCATTAAAAACTTTGCCGTGTCTATTTATTGATAGGTCAAGCAAGCCAATGTCAGCGCGGCGCAGCGGCCCGGTGACGACTCCTCCCTCGATAAAGCGTCGTCGCAGACGCAAGAAACGATCAGAATGGCCAGTAAAAGTAAAGCAGCACATAAAACCTTTAAAAAAATGTTAATGATTAATTTTCTCTCTGAAATAGGTCAAATGAATTAAAAACCAGTTGGGGTGCCTGAGGTTTTGCGCATTTAACGTTACACGTTGTATACATAGGTGTAACGAATAGAAAATTTCTACTAGTTTCAAATTGTACGTATGAACTTAGTTTTGTACAGACGGCAGCACATCAAGCTATCAAATTATTTACAATCTGTCAAATTTCTTTAATAGATATTCAACTTTATCGCTGGAGCATAAGGTTAAAAGTTGATTGGGAAAATTTGACAGTTTCGGGTAGCTTGATGTGCTGGCGTATGTACATCAATCTATCTTGCAAGGTCTACTAAGTTCTTGAAGTTTTTTTTTCTTTTTTTTTAAATAGTTTCTCGTAATTGACATTGAGAGGTCGTGACTACTTAACAGGTTCCCTGTCCACAAAGTAGACACAATAGTTAAACAATGAACATGAATCATATGTGATTCATGGGACAGGGAATGGGTTAACCGGACTATTCTGTGGTTGCCTTAAGTAAACTACAGCCAGGGGCGAATATCTTATATAATAAGCGACTACACGCTTAGGGCACCCCCTGTGGGGTACGAACCTCAGCTTAGTCCGTCGCTGGGGAGAGGGCAGCAAGATGGGACAGGCTGGATCAAATTTTTATTATTTAAGCTTGATGAGATCGACGTTTCCTATACAACGTGTAACGTTAAATGCGCAAAACCTGAAAATAGTTTGATCAGAATAACGAGTAGAATTAATTGAACCACTTTTTAATACTATTATTATAGTGTCTATTTATTAATAGGTCAAGCAAGCCAATGTCAGCGCGGCGCAGCGGCTCGGTGACGACTTCTCCCTCGATAAAGCGTCGTAGCAAACGCAAGAAACGATCAGAATGGCCAGTAAAACTAAAACAGCACATAAAACCTTTACAATTTTTTTAATGACTTATTTTATCTGTGAAATACAACAGTTGAATTACAACAAAAAGTGCTGATGACCTTGAAACGCCTGAACAGCCGGTCGATTCTGTAAAAATCTCACCGTGAAATCATAAGTGAAGTGAGCACTTAATAGTGTTAATCCCTAGCGAATGACAGCTCACTCCACGCTCACTTCACCCAAGCTTTCACGATGAGATGGTTACAGAATCGCACGGCAGATCTTCATAAGTTGTAGCTAAGAACTATCTCGATCACGTCAAAGTCGCTCTCAAAAAAAAAAAAAAACCGCGTCATAATCGGTCCATTCGTTTAGCAGTTACGATTCCAAAGACAGACACGTCAAACTTATATCATCCCTCTTTTTGCGTCGGGGGTTAAAAAATAGTTTCTTTAATGTAAGCATGTTATCATAGTTCTTAGAAGTAAGACTGTAGCTACGCTAGGGAACTTTTTCCTGTTGCAGTGTTTTCCTTATAACAACTCCTATTGAGCAATGGGTAAACCAAGCGATGTGAAAGATAATACGAGCCCGTTCCTGCATAAATAATGATAATTTAACTTTACGTATTTTACATAGATTTCACTATGTAAGTTTACATAATTATGACAGATTTAGGTAATTTATGGGAGTATACCCCATGGTATACGGATGTTCTACTCATGAATTTGAACAACTTTCACTATGGGACCAACTCTGAAATCACGAAAACAAAATCAGCTGTTTAATACAAACGTTCAATGCCTACTTGACCAAAATGTATGAAACAGCAGATTTTTTTTTCGTGATCTCAGAGTTGGTTCCATAGTGAAAGTGGAATTCAAGGGTGGAACACCCTGTAAAAATTTGGCGACGGTAAAAAAAAGCATGCTGTATAAACAGGCGACAAAATCATCGATTAGAATAACTTGATAGGTAGGTAGATTATTTAAATTAAATTTTCCCTTTTAGTGCATGCATTGCGGTTGACATGGACATGATCATGAGACGCTTTACTTTGTGTAAATAATTTCATCACCACTGCATTCAAAACGGTGAAGGAAAACGTCGTGTGGGAATCGGCATGTCCTAGAACCAAAAATTCGAAGACATGTGACTCTACCAACCCGCACTGGGCCCGCGTGGTAGATTACGGCCCACTCCAGGCCTGTGTCCCAGCAGTAAGAACATTATTATAGCCTGCACCCTAATTGCGTAACACACTATTATTCTCAATTTGAATCATTTTGAAGCATATTGCTAATCCATTGCTCCATATGTTCGAAAAGTGTATCTGCTCAACAACGTAAATAACGCAATGAATGTTGTTGAACTGTCAAAATGAAACCCATTGTATTGTATACAGGGTTACTTGTAATTCGACGTACAGACGCCCGCACATCAAGCTACAACAATATGTCAAATTTCTTTAATAGATTTTCAATTTTATTGCTAAAGCATAAGTTTCAAAGTTGATTGGGAAAATTTGACAGTTTCGGGTAGCTTGATGTGCTGGCGTCTGTACATACGGGGCCAAAATGCAACAAATTGAACCCCCATATGTATGGCTGAAATTCATTAGTTTTCGAGATATTTGAGTTTTAAGGGTTTTCGACATAATTCGAAATTAAAAAAAAAAAAAAAAACTTCATATTGAATGAGTACTATTAAAAAATGATAGTGGCTGTAAGTAATAAAAATGTAGCTGGCACTTCAATTAAGCTATGAACATAATTAATAGTACTTAATTCAACAAATTAATTGAAATGATGAGCGATTTCAGAATAATATCTTACCAATATCTTCATTGTACTCTTCAAAAATGTTTCAAATATCTCGAAAACTATTGAATTTCGGCCATACATATGGGGGGTTCAATTTCTTGCATTTTGCCCCCCCTATCAGTTCCTGATGGATATTAGCTCAACTGGCACTAATGAGACACAATTACTTTTCTATTGTAACCGATCTTTAGATTTCGCGACATCGGAGTGGAACGCCAAATCATACGTAACCCTGTCTAAATAATAAAGTTATTATCCTTCATGGTTATACAGACAAAGTAGTTAGGTAGGTATAACTGGCTTATTATTATTTTAATCCAAGTATTTTCATTTCTGAATTGTTTTTATGTTTTTATATATTTTTAGTACGGACGCTTTTAATGTGCACGTCTTTCTACATCGTTCTCACATGTATAATTTCTACTTGAATGATGTAACCAAAATTTTGTAACAATTTTTATTATTTAAAAGAGGGTCCGTGCAGTTTCTTGCCCGTTCTTCTCCACAGGTAGGTACCTACTACGCATTGAAATGGGCAACTAGCTTCATATTTCTGACTGACCGACCCCTTGACAATTCAAAAGTGCCTGTAATTGGTTTGCTTGAAATAAATGCTTTGAGTTTCAGTTTGAATAATTCGTACTATTTTAAAAATTTTTCGTTAGAATTGAAGTTGCGAGCTTCAATACTTCTGCCGTGCGATTCTGTAACCAGCTCACCGTGAAAGCTTGGGTGAAGTGAGCGTGGAGTGAGCTGTCATTCGCTAGGTATTAACACTATTAAGTGCTCACTTCACTTATGATTTCACGGTGAGATTTTTACAGAATCGACCGGCAGATGACATGTGACGACATGCAGCTTATAAATCGTCCCACCCTTGTCACACTGCATATTCATTTATTGTAGAAATATATTTATTATTTATTTAATGTATTCCATATTATCAAGAAGATGTTACAAAAGGTACAAAACTGCACTTTGTTGACGCCCCCCGTAACGAGTGACGTAATAATAAATAAACCAAAATATCTTAAATAAACCTAATGTCTGTTCAATGTAAATAGCATGTTCTAAGTATATCTAATCCAGCGGAAATATTAAACGATTTGAGTGAAGATAACACCGATACACTTATCTAAAGAGTGTTCCAACGGCTTTGTTTAGATAATTCGAGTTGTACCGAACAGAATCGACTTCCCTAAGATAGTTAATGCGTAGTCATAATCGGTTATAGAAATCGATTACGTCAATTGTTCATGTGATTCCGAACTAAATCAAACATTGTTCGATGTTGAAGTGCCAAAAAAGTTTAAAAGTCTTCGTGATTACAAATTATAGTTTTAAACTGATGTTTAAATTACATTGCTTACCTATCTATTCCTTACCTACCAAGCAGCACGGTTCATCGAGTAACCAATCGATTTACTGCCAGCAAGTGATTAATCGAGTCTTATTTAACTAGGTATAGACGAGATATTTAGTATCTAGATCATTTAATTACATATAACGATCAAGTTTAGAAATGATCTTATATTAAAAGTGGCACTATCTAATGTTCCGCCAGTCAATAGTTGCCCATCTCGTTTTAGGCTCCGTTCCATCAAAAGCTACATCTTTCGAAGCTTTTGTTCTTTGGGAAAGCTATGTACTTTTTATATGCGAGGCTTTTGACTACGTTGTATGTGTGTATTTTATGTCTTTTAATTTTGTAATGTGCGTTTTGGTTATGCCGTATAAACAATTTTGCTTTATTTTTTTTCTTTATGTATCTACATTTAGGTGTTGATGACATAATATTACTCTGTCCTGCGCTGTTGGTTGTGTTTGTGTTGTGTGTGTTCAGCTTCTTGTTGAAGTACACCTTAATTCCTCAATTTGTAGTACCTACCATTTCGTTCTGAGTAGCCTTTTCCCAACTATGTGGCGGTCGGTATATGGTATCCCTTGGTAAGATTGATTGTCAGTCTTCCGGGCTTCTGACAACCCGTAACGACTGTTAAAGATCCTCGAATGACCGGGACCAACAGCTTAACATGCTTTCCGAGGCACGGAGGGGTCTCGGTATGTTAAGATGGTCACCCACCCATGGACCAACCACGGCAAGCGTAGCTTAATCTGTTCAATCGACCCGTGCAGCTGTTATTACTTAGCCATATAATTCGAATCTCTCTTTTTTCTCAAATTAATCTCATACAAATTCAGTTTCGTCTGAATAGCATCTTCAACTCTTATGTCTTCGAGTGTACCGCAGCCTTTGCCTCGTGTGGGTCGTTTATTTGCGGACTGCCGTACCCACTTGCACCGGAAGGGCCAGTTTTGCGTAACGACATAATCGCGTCGTGGACAACGTCCCCCCTCAACCAACTCCTCCCTTCCCACCCAGTCCCCCACCAGTCTGCCGCCATGCCGCACCCAGTCAGAGCCAGCACAAGGGCGCGACCGCCACAAGTTCAAACTGTTATCTACTCTCGTCCAGCCTTTAGTTTACGATCAGGGCTTGCAATGTCAATGTGAATGTTTGGATGTTTGTTACTCAAGAACTGCCGTGACCGTTGTTGACTTGTTGGCATATAAATACAATGTATTCCAGTTTATCAGGCTTAAAGTTTTTGCAATACCGGAAACCGGATTATGAATCATTTTCGATCAGACAAACAAAATCTCGATGGTTTCTTTTCAATAGTGTCAGCATCATGTTGAAAAGAAACAAGTGCGAAGAGCCCTTCATATCGATTTTAAAACAATCGAGCTCGTGACCCACTCATAAAAGTTTTATTTTTTTTATGTACCCAATTTACCTGTTTGCGTCCATTATCCTGTGTTACTTTTATTATACAACTAGCGACCCGCCCCGGCTTCGCACGGGTGCAATGTTGATCACTATCACTACATAGCATAAAACAAAGTCGCTTCCCGCTGTCTGTCTGTCTCTATGTATGCTTAGAACTTTAAAACTACGCAACGGATTTTGATGCGGTTTTTTTTAATAGATAGAGTGATTCAAGAGGAAGGGTTATATGCATATAATACATGCATAATATAGTACAGAAACACTGATAATTTTAGAGCCATTATTTCTCTTAAAAAGTAAAGGATAAAAATGGTTTTTGTAAGTTATCCCTAAGAGATAGACATATGCATATGCGGATTTTTTTGTAGACCTTTTTAAGGTGTACAATACTGTAGTACATTATTTAGATCTATCTCGTAGGGTTAAGCCAGCGTTTGCAATGTGAGCGCAAAAAAATGTGTTTATTTACGACATCACATTAGAAACTTCTAAAATGATCAGTGTTTCTCTACTATATTATGCATTTATTATACATATAAACCTTCCTCTTGAATTACTCTATCTATTAAAAAAAACCGCATCAAAATCCGTTGCGAAGTTTTAAAGATCTAAGCATACATAGGGACAGACAGCGGGAAGCGACTTTGTTTTATACTATGTAGTGATGTTTACTATTAAACGTGCGTTCGATGTCCTCTAAATAGTAACTAATAGTAAACCCAACAGCATACCCTGAAAAACTTCCCAAACTTCCCTACCAGCCGGTCGATTCTGTTAGAATCTCACCGTGAGAAGTTGAGTGAAGTGAGCTGTCATTCCATCTGATGCTAGGGATTAACACTAATGACTGCTCACTTAAAGCTCACTTCACCCAAGTTATCACGGTGAGATTTATACAGAATCGATGAAAGTTTGTCGACAGAACGATTAACATTTCTGTGTTACACCGATAGAACTTTTCAACGGCGAACGATCCACCAACAGATCTTCATCGATAGAATATTTTACTCTGGAGGTCCTATGCAGCCACAGTATGCATCACATCGTCACTTGCATGCGTCAGAAAAGACTTCTTTGCGACTTCTTTGTAAATAGTAGATTATTGTTTCTTCGAATGCTCCATCAAATCCTCTGTACTAAGAGGATTTAGGTGCCAATATGACGAGTTTAAAAGGTTCTGTGTCCTGTTTGTGTCCTGTATATCTGGGGCTTGCGGCTACATATTAACAGCCGCACGGGTCGATCGATCAGGTTAAGCTTCGCTTGCCGCGGTTGGTCCATGGATGGGTGACCATCTTTACATCTTTACATACCAAGACGAGGGGTCTTGGTATGTAAAGATGTAAAGATGTGTCTCGGAAAGCACGTTAAGCGTTTGGTCCCGGCTGTCATTCGTGGATCTTTGACAGTCGTTACGGGTCGTTAGAAGCCCGAAAGTCTGACAACCAGTCTTACCTAGGGGTATCGTATTACCCAGTAACTGTGTTGTGGAGGTCAGATAGTCAGTCGCTCCATGTAAAATACTGGTATTAGGGCTAGGCAGATGATAATGAGCCTCGAGTCTATGAGTAAGGATACTATAGTGTTCCAAAGTTTATTTAGTAATTTAACTTGTAAATGACACGAAGAGGGAAGATTATGTCACAGGTCACACACAATGGACACTCGTGTGTTCTTGTTTATGAGTATGATACACCCAGCCGGTCCTATTATGAGGAACCAGGCGGCAATGAGTCAGGTCACACCTGTTCAATTACCTACTGGTGTAAGAATATGGGTACCTAATGCAAGTGTTTTCCCTTTAGAATATTACTGTGCTGCTACAAAGGGTCGGGTAAAGTTGCAGGTTGTATAAGAAAACTGTGTACGATACTTAGCATAGAATACGATTGAAAGAGACGTAAAACTTGACTAATGGATTGCATTAGGGGTTTCGAATACTTACCGGTTTTTCCAACAGCGGTATTAATAAAAAAAAAACAGAGAATTTCTAATAGCGGGATCCCGGAGTCATTTTTTTTTTTCAAAATTGTTTTTTAAATTAAATAAATAATAAGTTACACAACAAAACAATAAAAGAGACATTTATTTTAATACAGATTAACTATTAGGTAGTAGTAGATTAACTATTATTACACTAGATAGGTACTAAATTAAAAAAAAAAACTAACTATTATAAATAAATACAAGACTTTATTTTAAAAAAAATATTCAAATTTAGGCTTGAAGTGACTGCTTTGAACTACCTTAATATAAGACATTTAAATCCAGGCGTTATTTATTTATTTATTTATTTTATTATAGGCTTGTAATTAGCAATTTAGTTATATATTTTTGTTACTATAATGTTATTAGTCTGTAAGCTTTCCTAAAATAAAATAAATAAATAAATAAATAAGACAATAAAATGCCGATTTTAAATGTAAATACACATTTTTTTTTTATAATTTATGTACACTAAGTAAAATTGATACAGGTACGACATATTATTATAATTATAATTATTTATATTAATTTATTTTAATTATATTTATATTAATATGTGAATGTGAATAAGCAGTACCTACCTTTGTACTCAGGTAGGTACTGCATATTCACATTCACATATTTTTGCCATTTTTTGAACGAAATAGTATTACTGTAGTTTCTACTAAAAATAAAATAAATTCACCAATACCGGTATTAGCGAATACTGGTAGAACTAGATTAGTTAGGTAGTAGGTAGGATAGGAAGCCCTAAATTGCATCAAAAGAAAAGGCAAGAGAATAGATGAGCAATGATGGCCCAGTGGTAGCGGCCAGGAATTACGTGTGGTCGTGGGCTCGATAAAAAGGAAAAGGAAAGGAGTTTCACTGTCCCTTTGGGCTACACGGAGAGAAAATTCTTAGAAAAATGACTGTGCTGTCTCATAATCTCATAAATTACCATGCTAGCACAGTAAAAATTATTATGCTGTATAGTAAAAATTATTGGACAAATAGTGAATTTTTCCCAATCTCACTCAGAAAATTTTCTGTAGATGTCACTTGCACTCACTTTACAGTGCCGAGCACAGTAATTTTTAAAAAAAAATTCCTCCGTGTACCTTAAACTAATCGATGGCTTAAATTACCAATAGTCGATCAACTACTCGTACATACCATTGATCTTATGAAATAATCGATGTCCAGAGATTAAACTCTTGCGTGGTTTAAACTACGATTGATCTTACGGCCCTTAGCGTTGAAAAGAATTTTAGCAATTTTCTCAAAGTATGGCGCTAATTTTGAAGATCATTTAGAGGCCTATGTTCAGCAGCTGAAATCGGACTGATAATTATTATGTTTATCTCGGTACGTGAGCTCTCGATCATCGTATTTGGCGTTAGTGTTTATCAACATATGTACTTGCAACGTGGATTCTTATCAGTTATTCAGCTATCAGATATTTTGATAACAGTTCATTCAAAAGGTTGGGATCACGTGTTTTTTTAAGTCAGTAAGAATTTGAGTAAAAATCTTTTTAAAAACAACCGTTTGATAAACATAAAAAGTATTAGGTTGTCTCATAAATTATTGCCAGTTAAAAAACCAATTATTATTTATATTTTTTTATTAATAAAAATACATTTAATTAATTATATAGTCTCCCTCGTTATCAACAACAGTCATCCATCTACTGGGCAAAATTTGAATATCCTTCTCCCAAAATGAGACAGGCTGGGACTCGAAAAAATTTCAAGTTCAATTTTAATACTTCCAGAATTTTCGATTTTTTTTCCTAGTAAATGAAATATAAGAGCTCGAAATAAATGAAAGTCTGAAGGCGCAAGATCCCGGCTATATGGTGGATGTGGAACAGTCAGCCATCCTAGCTCCTCCAGCTGTTTATGTGTTAACTTGGCGCAATGAGGTCGTGCGTTGTCATGCAAAAGTTGGACTCCTAGTCGTTTTGGCCGCTTAATTTTTAACATCTCTGCTAGTTTGCGAAGCTGCTGCCTATACAGATTGGCGTTAATAGTCTGATGAGATTCGAGGAGTTCCCAGAAAATCAGTCCTTGCCAATCCCAGAAAACAGACTACATAATCTTACGACCGTGTTCATTAAGTTTATGCTGGGCTGGTGGGTTTTGCCCGCGAGGAATCCAATAGGCAAGACGCGTGTTAGTTTCATAATGTATCCAGCTCTCGTCACATGTAATAATGTCTTTGAGAAAGTCTCGTCTGTGCGGACGAAGTAACAAACTTTGACAAATGGCCATACGAACGGCCCGGTCATGGTCCGTTAACGCATGAGGTGTCCAACGTGACATCACTTTGCGATATCCCATCGATTTGAGATAACGATCTATAGTCGCGAACTTATGAGACAACCTAATACTATATAAAACTACGATAACATAGAACTTTAATGTTGTCTTGTAAGCTTTAAATAAAAATTGAAATGAATATTCATTTATTCAAACTGGGCTGAGAATCAGCACTTTTCGAACGTCAAAAATACAAAACGCAGTCCCTGAAAACGCCCGCCCTTCACCACTTCCTTAAGGCCTAAACGTCCCTCTTACACTTTTAGAGAAGCCCAAATTAAGCCCAAATTAACTGTATCTATAAAATATCTTGTCTGTGTTGTTAACCGTTAAGGAGCTCCCTCGACTGGAGTCAATCCAGATTGCAGCAGCCAGGTTATGGTGGACTTTAGAACGGACTATCAGTATTAAATGCGTATATAAAATATCTTGTCTGTATTGTTGATCGTTGAGGAGTTCCTTCGACTGGAGCAAATCTTGAGTGCAGCAGCCAGGTCATGGTGAACATTAGAATGGACTATCATAAGTAAATGCGTATATTAAATTCCGTGTTCGTACCGTTGACCGTTAAAGAGTTCCTTCGTCTGAAGCCAATCCTGGGTGTATAATCAGGTCATGCGTCATAAAAATGCATTTTCAATAGAAAAACAGAAACAGAGACAAGATGAGAAACAACAAGAGACAATATGTGATTTTGTAAACAGAATCAACACGTAAAATTTCAAGTCCGTAGGATAAGAGGAAGTGGTTTTAATTGGCTTATGTTTAACTTACCACCAGATATAGTAACAAATAGCAGACAAAAGTAGTAAATGATCACCAAAATGAAACTCGCATTTTAATGTAAAATTATAACCAAAGTTTTAACACTTTGCTATCCTATTTAAGTAAAACGACTCCAAGTAAATCATGAGTAACCCAAAAATAGTAAATGATCACCAAAATTAAACCAACATTTTAAAGTAAAATTATAACCAAAGTTTTTAAATTCTGCTATCCTATTTAAGCAAAATGAGTCCAAATAAATCATTGTTATCCCAAAAGTAGTTTTTTTTGGCATGTATTTAACGCGGCGACAGATTAATCTGAATTTGGGATTAAAAAATAATTAAAGACGGTAGCAAAAATAGTAGGTTGGCAGCTACTGACGGCGGATGAAAAGTAGAAAATGGGCATTCTTAAATTAAACAACGAGGTTGTATATCAAGTACACTAATTATTATCTTTAATAATAATAAGGCGTAGTCGACGGAGCCCCGCTTAGCGGGGCCCCTATTTCTGTCTGCAGGGTTTAAAGTAACCTAACACGAAGCGGATGACGGGGGCTCGTTCGCTCGTTCCGCTCGCTCACTTGAGCCCCCGTCATCCCCTTCGAACCTAACCTGTCCGTGTCGGGGTGCCCCAAGTCACGAGCTCGCTTCGCTCGCTCTTGCATCCTAAGTTCTCAAGTTCAATCTTCTGTTTTTCTGGGAATGAGTCTTCAGAGATGCCTATAGTTGCCTATAATACAGTTTGTTATCTCACTGTTAATATTAGTCGCCATGTCATTATTTTTAGTAGCAAATAGATAGTCGCCCTTTTAAGTTGTTAGTCGCCTGGAAAATAATATTCCGTTTTTTTTAGTAGATTTGGTGATCATTTACTAAATTTGGTGGTCGAATACAATTTAAAGTGGAGTCGTGACTAAAATAGCTGGTACTATTGTATTTTTAGACTTTATTTTTCTGGTGTTAAGTAGATATTTTTGGTTACAAAACTAAGGGTATCAAAGCATTTTATGGTGGTCATTATATTTATCCCCGTTTTAATTCAGCTTGAAAGATACGACCCGAACGTGCATACAAACATTGCAAATTGAATAAAAGCTTGTAAAAACAGAAACATTCGTTCCATAAATAGGACATATGACGAATGTATCAGTCAGCTACAAAATTTGACTATCAAAAAAACCGCAAAATGTTTAACTAAAATCGGGACAGAACTAAAACTTTAAGAATTAAAACTAAAAATGAAGACTCTTAGTCATCATTAGGTGAAAAGTAAAGGAAAGGCAAACACCAGTTTATAGGTATGGTATACTATTTTTTGACAATTTTGAAGATAATGTAAAAGTGCTTAAATTTCAAAGGACTTTTATTTATATAACACTTCAAGCGTACAGATGTACAGAGGAGGGCTTAATATCACAGATATTTTCTACCAGTCAACCTTTGTTGCCAACCATATCATATTATGGACGTCAGGACATATGGAGTGTCTTAATCTTGGCAGCGGACAGGGGCTGTCGACTTGGTCAAGGTGAGGGTTCGTAATGGGTGTTGCGGTAGCCACAGGGCCAAGGGCGAGGCCCGCGTGGGGTGTGGCAATAGTTGATACGTTATCACATCATAAATATTATTTAGCGCTGCAGTATCATAAACCCCGCCAAATTTTTGTTGAAATCCGGAAATTCCTGCAAAATCCGTCGACTGGACATACGATTTAGTCATTTTATTGTTCAGATTCTGATACACCGACAAGTTTTTAGTCTAATCTAGGTTCATTCCATGAATAAGTGAACTTAGACCTACTTGCACTACAAAACACTTGATGCGTTTAGCTCTTAACATACCTATACAAGTTGTAACTTAAAATTTTGACGAGTTATGCGAACATAAATGTAGGGAACAGATGATTTTTTTGCGATTTCAGTTTTGGTCCAATAGTAAAAGTTATTCATAATGATGAGTACAATGACCCCTTAAGAGGTTGTGCGTTAATTCTGGGACATGTTGTATAAAACATAGGTAAATTCTGTCTCTATCTTCTGCAAACAATTGACAGACACAGAATGATGATTTAAAATCGTTAAGCACTAAATGTATTTAGTGCTCATAAACACGAGCGACACGTTTTAACGACAGTAACCGCAACGAACGAGTGTCATCGTCGAGTGAGTGACGCCGCGTTGATCGCTGCCGCCGGCAATATGCCGCTCGTGTATTCGAGCACCGTACTCAAATACTCGAGCGACAAGGTTATCGACGGCTGCAGCTGACGCGTGTCGCTCGTACGTGTGCACACTAGTGATTTGCGGAGCAAGCGGGTCTTCATCTTGAGTTTGTTGAAAGGTATTATGCGTTTGACGCAGGTATGAGAACCTACCTTGGTGTAAGGTAGACATAATTCTATTGTAGCCGAAATAATTCTCACGGAACTTTGATGTACGAGTAAGTTGAGCCGTGAGTTTTCCGATGTCAACAATATTACTTTACAGAATTCAATCGATTTCCTGTGAAACTATCAGACTACATCACGACGAAGTAGGTAGATGGGTAGGTAGGTATAGGAATTGTTTTTACTTCAATGTGTCAGAGCCATCACAATCTGGTGTGACTGATTTGGTGATTTTAATGCCTTGCAATGTTTTGTTGCAGAAAATTTTTGTTACGTCTCATCATTGCTTGCAAAAATGAATTGGTTTGCTAATCAGCTACCTATCGGAAATAACTGGGACGTGTTAGACTTTTACTGACTAAAACCCACCCGTGTTCCTTCAGTTGCCTGTGCCAAGGGCCACGGTAACTCTTTCGCACAACCCGCGACCCTGGCAAGATCGGAAACATACTACATAAATATTTTTGTAACATTTATCATAAAAATATTGTTTGATTTCATCACCTTCAAGTTTGGTTCACTTACATATTTCGTAGATCACATAATTGCAATTCTAATAATTAAGCACGTCGAAACCACAGACAGTCGGGTCGTTACGTGTAGTCAAAAGCCCGAAAGTCTGACAAACAGTCTTCCCAACCAGTTACTGAGTTGTGAAGGTCGAATAGCCGCTCCGTTCAAATACTGGCATTCAGCTGCATCTGAAAGCCGAGCCCAACATAGTTCGGAAAAGGCAATGTAGATGATGATTTCATTTTAATTCTGTTTCATTATGGAATTTTACTTGTTGATACTGCCTATTAGAACACAGTCTTTCATCACTACATAGTATAAAACAAAGTCGCTTCCCTGTCTGTCCCTATATATGCTTAGATCTTTAAAACTCCGCAACTGATTTTGATGCGGTTTCTTTCAATATATAGAGTGATTCAAGAGGATTATATTTATAATACATTCATAATATAGTAGAGGAACACTGATAATTTTAGAGGTTTCTAATTTGATGTAAATAAACACATTTTTTTGCGCTTACATTGTAAACGCTGGCTGAACCCGTCGAGATAGATCAAAATAGAAATATAGAAATAGAAATAGAAAATATTTTATTATCAGAAAAAGCTTCATGTACAATGATTTGTGTTTGGAGCCTCCTTTTAGGTAAACAATGCCTGTGTTAGGAGACTCCGCTCTTCCATATCTTAGATGTAGTGTTACAGTTAAATATCTATCTTGCTAGTCTTGTCATCAGTATTCTAACATCTTGAGTATGCATCATGTAGTAAGAAGCGTGGTGTGCTATTAGTTTGGTGTGGTGTGTATAACATACAGTGTGGTTTGATGTGATATGATGTGATGTGGTGCAGTGTATGGTGTGGTGTGGTGTAGCGTGGTGTGGGATGGTGTAGTGAGTTGTGATGTACAGTAGTGTAGAGAGTGGAGTATAGTGAGGTGTGTATGGCTATAGTGTGTGATTATATTACTCGTGATATACCAGAAGAGCTTCCGTTTCCTCATAAATAAGAGACCTAATCCAGTTTGTTAACATTTTTTTACAGTCGTAATAGTTCCTATTGTGTACATATATTTTTTTATTAATCCTATTGTATAATTGAGCTGAGAGATAGGGAAATTGTTTGCTTGCGAATTTCGTTTTACATTGGGGAACTTCTGTAATTAAATCCTTTCTCCTTTTATGTATTCTATCCAATTGATATGGAAGGGTTTTATATTTTTTTAGAACCGTTTGGGTTATGTACAGTTTTCTGACCGATAGCAAATTACTAATTTCGTATAGGTTTTCAGTAGAGTATCTTTTGCTTTTGAAATACATAACTTTAAGAAGTGCTCGTTGTGCACGTTCCACGTTCATAAATCTAGTCTTAGCTGCGCCACCCCAAATGGGTATACAATACAGAAGGACGGACTGTGCTAGAGCAATATAAATTTCGTTAAGGAGGTTTCTAGGTCGCCTACCACTCCTCAACATTTTAGTTGGGGCAACGTGTCTCAGTGATTTGAAAATCCAAGTAAGCTTTCTAACCCTGCCAATCACCTGCTCAAGGTGAGGGTACCAGGATAAATTCTGGTCAACCATCTCGCCTAAGTATTTCGTCTTAGAGACTCTGTGTAGGCACGGACAGTTACAGCATATGCTATTTATATCTCCACATGTGTGTACTTTCAGTTGCAGGTCTTCATTGGGCTGTGTCCGGTTACTAACACTAAAACATATGAAGTTGGTCTTGGTGGTGTTCAGTGTTAGTAAGTTGTTTTGCAGCCATTCAGCTATATGAGCAATCCCTAGCTCTGCGTTAAGCTTAACATCATTCCAAGAAGTACCAGCAAATACAACAGCAGTATCATCGGCGTATGCAAATATCCTGGCATTTGGTAATTTAATATTGCACAGATCATTGATATACAGTGTGTCCGGACATGGACTAGCGATATTCTAAATACTTAAATATAAGCTATTTTAAAGTACAATTACACTATAGGCTTAGGTCCAATATACTTCCCCGCTATGTGGCAGCCATTTTGTTTTTTTTGTTGAAGTATGCTCTATGCGAGTACAAAAAAAATCATATATCTCAAAGTTTTAGTCATACTGAGATAAAAATAGGCTTATTCGAAAGGCAATAATATTGTCTACCGTCTGCACTACAAAGCAATATGTTCACAATTCCATAACTTTTGAAAAAAAATGTGAAAGTCGAAAAAAAAAAACAAAAAATTATGCAATTCAACCAATAATTGTTAATTACTACAAAAACAACCCCGGGAGCTTTTTTATTTTTTATACTAGATCGACAGTTTTTGAGCTAAGCTACAATACAACATAAAATTCACAACTGTATGTCTAATACTTTAAGAGTTATTGTTGTATGAACATAGCGTATGCGCAAGCACAAAAGGCCTTTGTCGGAACCCTAAACAGGAAATCATTAAAAAAACATAACATTCATATTGAATTTTATTTAATGTTTTTTCCAATATTAAATGAAGATTAAAATATCTAAAGCAGTTGCTCAAAGTGGCCACCTCCAGCTTGTAGACACACTACGGCTCTCTGTGCCACCTGGGTTGATGAGCGCCTAATTAAATCCAAATCGGATCTAATTTCTTCGGCGGCTGCCATAATTTTTGCGACAAGTTCTTCCCTGGTATTTGGAACTGTAGCGTATACTTTTTGTTTCATATGACCCCACAAAAAATAATCCAAGGGTGTCAAATCGGGTGAGCGAGGCGGCCACGCTACTACACCACCACGACCGATCCACGGCTGTAGATTATTATTTAAATATTCTCTCACTGCTCGAGAAAAATGCGCGGGTGCACCATCGAGCTGGAACCACATACGCCGACGGTATGATAGAGGTAGGTCCATGAGGCTGTCCGCAAACTGTGTCTGTAAGAATTCTAAAAATCTAGCGCCGTTTAATGTAGGTGGCAATTCCAATGGCCCTATCAGCCTATCGTTGATTATGCCGGCCCACACATTTACTGAGAATTCATGTTGAAATGAGCTTGGGCGCACCGCCCTTGGATTTGCGGAGCACCAGAGATGGTCGTTTCTGTGGTTTGTAATCCCAGCTCTTGTAAATTTGGCTTCATCAGTCCACAGTATTCTTTGTAAAAAATTACGGTTCTGTCTCAAATTTCTATTTATCCACGAACAAAACACAGATCTCGCAGCAAAATCTGGTTCGATCACGTCTTGAACCCGTCGAAAATGATAAGGGTGTAACCCTTCTCTTTTCAAAATTCTCCATACATGCCACTTAGACATTCGAAGTTGCACTGAAATCCGTCTAACGCTTAGTCTAGGATCATTGGTTATTAGTCTAAGCACTTCTTCTTCATCTTCGGGCGATACCAAGCGATTGCGTTCATTAACAGCTCTTTGAATACCTCTTTCCGCTAATCTTGAATGCACGTCGATAAAAGTTTGGCGACTCGGTGTAGGCCTGTTAGGGTACCTTCGTCGATATTCTTGTACAGCCAAATTTGCACTTCCATTGCAAAAGCCATACACAAAGTGTATGTCAGCAATATGTTGCGATGAATATTGACGCTGTGCCATACTTTATCACACTTTTAAATACAAAACACTAACGCAGCACGTAAACAGCACGGACGGTAAGTGAAAGTAGCGATAGCGATCACAACGCAGGGCGAGGGACAACTAAACTAACCCAACTAATAATTTGTCCTTAAAACTGATTTTGTTTCAGGTAGTGGACTAATACGTTCTATCTCGCTTACTCACGGTAGTAACGAACAGTATTTCTCGCCTGCTCTCAGATGGAATACAGTGAATGCCATAAATGACACTCTGGCGGTTAACAAAGACGTTTTGTGCTTGCGCATACGCTATGTTCAAACAACAATAACTCTTAAAGTATTAAACATACAGTTGTGAATTTTATGTTGCATTGTAGCGTAGCTCAAAAACTGTCGATCTAGTATAAAAAATAAAAAAGTTCTCGGGGTTGTTTTTGTAGTAATTAACCATTATTGGTTGAATTGCATAATTTTTTGATTTTTTTTTCGACTTTCACATTTTTTTTCAAAAGTTATGGAATTGTGAACACATTGCTTTGTAATGCAGACGGTAGACAATATTATTGCCTTCCGAATAAGCCTATTTTTATCTCAGTATGACTAAAACTTTGAGATATATGATTTTTTTTGTACTCGCATAGAGCATATTTCAACAAAAAAAACAAAATGGCTGCCACATAGCGGGGAAGTGTATTGGACCCAAGCCTATAGTGTAATAGTACTTTAAAATAGCTTATATTTAAGTATTTAGAATATCGCTAGTCCATGTCCGGACACACTGTATATTAGAAAGAGGGTAGGACCCAAAACACTGCCCTGTGGTACGCCGTATGTTACCTCTGCTTCGTTGCTAGTGTATTGTCCTATTTTTACTTTTTGCTTTCTGTTCGAGAGGTAATCTTTCAGTAAACTGAGGGCAGTACCTCTTATTCCGAGTTTTTGTAATTTGTCCACAAGGGTAGGGACAGAGACGGTGTCAAATGCTTTTTTGAGGTCTAAGAAAATGGACAAGCATTTGCTTCCCTTATCAAGTCGCTCGATTATCTGAGAAGTTAACGCAGTTACAGCATCTTCGGTACTTACTGCCTGTCTGAAGCCGAATTGAGAAGCAGATAGTGAGCTGAATTTCTTAAGGAATTGAGTAAGTCTAGAATTTATTATCTTTTCGAGAATTTTTGAAATGGCTGGTAAGATCGAGATAGGTCTATAATTATTGACATCGTCTCTGTCCCCCCCCTTGTGTACTGGTATTATAATAGACTGCTTTAGGGGAGCTGGGAAGACGCCTTGCTGGAGACAGAGATTTGCAAGGTGGGTAATCACAGGAACGACTTCCTTTCTTACAAACTTTAGGAGTTTTGTTGAAATTTTCTCCCAACCCGGGGCACTATCTGATTTTAAACTTGTCAATATACCGTTCACTTCAGTTACGTCAGTGTCCAATAGTACGAAAGTGTTTAGCGGAGATGTATTTGGGTGAACAGGGCTACGGACTGGTTTTAAGCTTGGGTGAATTTGACAGGCTAGATGTTTTCCGATGTTAGCAAAGTAATCATTAATATAATTTATCGAGTCATGATAGGTAGGTTTTATATTTAACAATTCTAAGTTTTGACTTTTTATTTTATTAGAGTATGTTAAATTTTTGATGTTTTTCCATAGTATTTTATTATTAGTTACAGATTTTGCGAGTAAGTCTCGTTCATATTTCCTTTTTATTTTTTTAATTAGATTATTGCAGTAGTTCCTGTATCTAGTATAAGTTATTTTTAGAATTTCATTGTAGGGGTCATTGCGGCTCTGTCTTTGTAGGTTGTTTCGGTTTTTAATACAGCGCAGTATACCCGTAGTGATCCATGGCTTGATGATCCGTTTACTATTCGGAATTATTTTCGTAATCGTATTGTCATTGATAATAGTAGTTAAGGTATTTATAAAGCTAGTAATTAATAAGTCTGGATCATCACAAAATAATAGATCAGATAATTTCTTCTCCTGCAAGTCTTTTAGAGCTTGCTCGTAATTTAGTGTAGTCGTAGTTTTGGGTGCAGTATAAGTGTTTTTTAATTTTGTTAGAGATAGGAATGTGGTGTAATGGTCAGTGACAGTAGAGTGTAAGATAGCAATAAAGGCAGAGAACTTCTTTTTGTTTATATTTAACATGAAGTGGTCGAGGCAGTTTTGTTCCCTGGTGGCAAGGGTATGTCCAGGCAGTATCCCGAAAAGAGATAGCATGTTTAGGTAACTAACTCTATTCTTGTGATCTTGGGACGATTCAGTCTCTCTAGCCTTGATGTTGATGTTTATATCTCCAGCTATAATGGTGTTTTTCTGTGACGATCTCGTGTTAAGTTGTGTGCTAAGAGAGTCAATGAATCTATCAATATTAGAATTTGACGGCGAGCGGTATATACAGTACACATCACTGCCCAGAACATCCAGCCGTAGACAGGACGCTTGGTCGAGTTGTATTTCCTCGACTTTGTGCTTTATGGAACCTTTGACATATACTACCACCCCATCGTTCTGGTTAAGCTGTCGAGTTGTACTATAAGAGTGGTAATTGTTTATTTGCGGAATAGGCTTATTAGAACTTAATCTGCATTCCGTCAGGATAATGATATCTAGTTCGAGTTGAAGTGTAGACAGATGGATAATAAAATCGTCAAAGTTACGATATATACTTCTTATGTTTTGATAAAAAAATAATGTACTACATTATTGTACACCTTAAAAAGGTCTACAAAAAAATCCGCGATGGTATATATCTGATCTATCTCTTAGGGATAACCCACAATAGCCATTTTTTATCCTATACTTTTTACGAGAAATAATGGCTCTAAAATTATCAGTGTTTCTCCATTGCACCCGTGCGAAGCCGGGGCGGTTCGCTAGTCTCAAATAAGAATGCTTATTATCGCATGACAGATTATAGTCATATTCTAGTAATCTTACGCGATAACGGTCAGTCAAGCATTTGATACGTTACGTAACTTGAGCAAGTAAACACAGACCAGCTAATCCAGTTCACATGACGCTACCAGTATTATCACCCTGTAATCTAGGCGTTAATTGTGTAACTAATAGGTTTAATTAGCTCACAGTGGCCTAGAGGTACCTAAATAAATAAATAGGGCGTGGAAAAATTGTTAGCGTAGCAGAACCGTAGCGGAAGCGTAGCTGATCCGTGGCGGTATCTTTTCGGATGCGTAGTATATCCGTAGCGGAAGCGTAGCTGATCCGTGGCGGTATCTTTTCGGATGCGTAGTATATCCGTAGCGGAAGCGTAGCTGATCCGTGGCGGTATCTTTTCGGATGCGTAGCATATCCGCAGCGGAAGCGTAGCTGATCCGTGGCGGTATCTTTTCGGATGCGTAGTATATCCGTAGCGGAAGCGTAGCTGATCCGTGGCGGTATCTTTTCGGATGCGTAGTATATCCGTAGCGGAAGCGTAGCTGATCCGTGGCGGTATCTTTTCGGATGCGTAGCATATCCGCAGCGGAAGCGTAGCAGATCCGAAGCGGTATCATAACATAACGGATGCGTAGCACATCCGTAGCGGAAGCGTAGCAGATTCGTAGCGTTAGCGTAGTAGAAGCGCAGCGGCTAAAATAGAACAAATAATTTATGTTTAAACGTGAATAATGCAAAAGGAATATGTCAGAATCGCAGATCTTCCATTCTGTCCACCATAAAACTAATATTTCTGTAGATATATGCGTAACGTTTTTTCCTCGTCAGTAATAAAAACCTTTGCAGGTTCAACCGCTGGCAATCACAGGCTGATAATTATAAGGATGTTTCATTCTACTACTTAACCGCAGTTCCTCAATATTCTTGAATCACCCGGCTTGCGCAAGTGATTCAATGATTTCGGAATACATATTTTTACCATGATGTCACTTATTACAGTCATAAGCAAGTTTATTTCCTTCCGTTCTACTATTACCGTTCAGTTTTATTGTCTCAATGTAAGTGTGTTGTTATGTGTAACTGAATTAATGCAAATTATGAAATTAATTTCTCAGAATTTTTTACTGAATCGATGTCTGTCATTTTTCAATCAACTCAGCCTATCGCCGTCCACTGCTGGACATAGGCCTCTCCCAGACTGCGTCACAACACCCTGCCCTCTGCCTTCCGCATCCAGCCTAACTCAGCTACCTTCTTTAGGTCGTTCGTCCATCTAGCGGGGGGGGCGTACTACACTACGCTTGCCGATACGCGGTCTTCAGTCCAGGACTCGTCTGCTCCACCGGCCATCGGTCCTTCGACAGACATGGCCAGCCCACTGCCACTTCAGTTTGCTTACTCTGCAAGCTATGTCGGTAACTCCGGTTCTTTTCCGGATAATTTGATTCCTGATTTTATCCTTCAAAGAGACTCCGAGTATAGCTCGCTCCATAGTGCGCTGAGCGACCTTGAGTTTGTGGACCAGCCCGACCGTCAGTGTCCACGTTTCTTCACCGTATGTCATGACGGGCATTTTTAATATAGGTAATTTTTTATCCGAAACATAATTGAAACTACTTAAATTACAGTCACACTTCTGCTGTACAGTGAAAAACAAATGAAAATGGACGATGTACCTACTGCAATAGGCTCTTACTTAATACGTGTTTAACTGTGTGTGTGCGTAGATTTGTAGTGTGACAATTTTCTCCCATCTCCCATAACTAATTTATGAACGAATATATGAATTAAATGCGCCGACCCCAGCGTGGTTTGACCAGACTCGATTAATTGAATGAACCCCAGGATTCGCATTAGCCCCTGAAGTCTCATGTTTCATGGTGCTACAGAGGCCATTCCATATCAAGGAGAAGGTGGATCCGGGGGGCACCGTAACGGGAGGGAAGACGTGCCCTTAGGATAGCAAAGGATTTAAGAGACATACCTTATATGCATCCTGAGGGACCCGTGGCTAAATAATAACAGCCGCACAGGTCGATCGAACAGGTTAAGCTACCGTTGCCGCGGTTGGTCTGTGGATGGGTGACTATCTTTACATACCAAGACCCCTCCGTGCCTCGGAAAGCAAGTTAAGCCGTTGGTCCCGGCTGTCATTCGTAGATCTTTGACATTCGTTACGGGTAGTCAGAAGCCCGAAAGTCTGACAACCAGTCTTACCTAGGGGTATCGTGTTACCCAGTAACTGGGTTGTGGAGGTCAGATAGGCAGTCGCTCCATGTAAAATACTGGTATTCAGCTGCATCCGGTTAGACTGGCAGCCGACCCCAACATATTTGGCAAAAGGCTAGGCAGATGATGACCGTATATGTATCCTAGAGATTGGACTAGTGGAGAGATGGGTAATATTTATCTGTGGGTATCCTTTAACGACGTTGCCGCCAAGTGCTTCTTCTTTCCAGGTGAATGTTTGCCGGGGTTCTACTGCTTGCTCGGCTATTTTCTATATCTTTGCACTGCTGTGTTAAATGCTGCTGTTTTCAATGTTTTCGTCGGAGTTCTCTCTAGTCGCTACTATTCGTTTCCGGTTTATTGTAAATCTCACTAGCAGCTTTCTTGATCTTATTTCTGTCTTCCGCCATATCTAAAATTTCATTCTATCCATCCAAAAATTGATTCCCTTGTCTAAGTGTTTCATATTCTGTTTTAGGTTGTCTTTCCATATGTAAATAGGTCGACCGACCTTCATGTATTTGGCCTTGTACTGCATTGCTGCATGCAGCACTAATAACACACAATCAGTATTTAATAAATAAACAATGTTTTAGACATAATAAAAAATATTCAATGCATGTATTATTGTTATATATTCTAATTTTGGTATTTATGGTAGTGTGCGTTGATTCGCGGACATGCTGTATACTGTCAGGTCTGTAGTGAAATAGGCACGTTTTACCTTTCTTGTAAAAATTGTTTGTGTAGGGTATGTTAATAAATGTTATATGTGGGTATGTGTAACAATAAACCAGTTGTCACTCGGAATCGCAGTTTGGTTTGGTTTGGTTTGGTTTGTTTTGTTTGGTTTCGTTTGTTTGTTTTGTTTGTGTTGTTTGTTTTGAGTAGTTTCCTCTTTGTAGTAGGTAGATATTAAAGAAAAACCTTGCGTTTTAAAACATTACTTCTGATATCATCAATCCAATTTCCTTGTGGATTTTACGTGACTATTTTTTATCAGGAGACACCTAGGAACTTTAGATCGATAATCATAGTTATAAATAGGTTTTTTTATGTATCTTACAGTTTCTGGCATAATTTATTTTGTCTTCGACTTTTTAAAAAAATGGTTGAATACACAATATTCCGTAATCCGTATTTTCCAACCTGCAAAACAGTTTGTCGGGTTCTCATAACTTAATGAATGTGTGTATACTTAAGTAAAGAACTGCTGTAAGAAAGGACAAAGTGAAATTAAGTGGACAATAAGGACTAAACAGTCATAGCACAGACATAACAACTTGGCGGTTCTTTTGATTAGCTTGGTTAAGCTACAAATGCTACAATTACAACGGGCGCCACGTAAATTGGCGGACAACCAATACAGGCTAGCTTCAAAGAGTGCAATGTCTTAAATTATGATTTACAACACTTTGTTCGGTTGTCTTGAGAACATAACATTTAACCATTTGTAGGCAATGGCCTCAAAACTCAATAGTTCCACAAAGCACAAGATTCCTAGTTTCATACCAAATTAGGAACCAGAGAGGTACTGGACGCCACGTGGAGATCATTATTCATGCTCAACACTTCGGGAATTTTATTCTAGTTAACTTCATTAAGTACTTTTCTAAAGTAATTAATATTCAAATCAAAACTTTTCTCTTTATAATTAAAGCTTAAAGATTTGATTTTTGTTTTTTGTTAGGTACGTTTTTTGCTAAAACGGCTGAGCAGATTCGGATGAAATTTGGCACATAGGATACTTTTAATAATTTCATCCTAAGTGTTGACCAACTAAGCTTGGACATTTTGGTTGTAAAAGCAATCTAACAACGAATTTGGAACCAAAAAAAGAATTATCAGAATCGTATATAATGAGGATAATAATAAGGTGTGAAGGGAAAGTGACCTATGAAGCGCGAACGGTTTAGTTTTTCCACTTAGTTACCTGGTACTATAAGCCGTTAGGTGCCTTTAGTCACCTACAATATAAAATCCATTTGATTATTGTTCACTAGACTTGCAGATGTACAATCTGGGGAAATCGATGAATTTGTTTCTCAAGTATGCACTTTTTCGAATCTACATCGCTGTAACAAAAGGGGAGCATCTGAGGAAAAACGAAAAGAAAAATAAGAAAACGCTTTGCATTTGGACATTACGGCCGCATGTGGCGGTCCGTATCTTTAGTTAGTTTACATTAAAGAAGAAAAAATATTATATTGGTAAACTAGCGACCCGCCCCGGCTTCGCACGGGTGCAATGGAGAAACTGATAATTTTAGAGCCATTATTTCTCGTAAAAAGTATAGGATAAAAAATGGTTATTGTGGGTTATGGCTAAGAGATAGACATATACCACCGCGGACTTTTTTGGAGACCTTTTTAACCTTCAAGCGGGCGCGCGGACATTTGTAACGCCAGCGGTCGCGCGTAACCTAAAAGACCTATAGGATATTTCAGGGATTTAAAACACTAATTATTTAATATTTTTTGTATTTATCACATTATCATTATGTTAGGACATAAACAAAATTATAAAATCAAAATAATATTCTAATTTTCTTTGGATTTGTAAGCAATTTGGCATCATAAATGTGTCGAGAATCGATCGCATCGCGGTCGATTCGACGCCGCGCGCCCGCTTGAAGGTTAAGGTGTACAATACTGTAGTACAGTAAGCTTCAGAGAAACCGGACCCTACTTAGGTAGTGATATCATACGCTTAAGTTTTTCGTAAAGTAACGTTAATGGCGTGTTGGTCTAGTGGTGCGGACTGGGGCTTAGCAATTCGATGGTCACGAGTTCAAATCCGCGGTAGAGGTTTTTTTGTTTTCTTTTTTTTAGTTTCTTTAATAGTTGATTAGGTGATTTTCATAACTTTATTTCAGAAAACATCCATATTTAAGAAAACAAATGTTAAGTATGGGGTTTGTAAGAACAGCCAGGCATGTTGCATAAACAATATTCATTTATTTCATTAATTACATTTATAGGAATCCACATATACAGTTATTACGAGTATACAATTTTCTATCTGTGTTAAATTAGGGTTATTTACTTAAAATATTAACTAAATACAAAATATATACCCTGGGTGAGGTGTAGAAAGTTTAACATTAGATAACGGTTCGTTTATAGATATTTCTAGTAACATAACTACAATATTTATTTATTCAAAGTTGTAAAAACATTATTTTTTTATACTCTGTATGATCTTACGGGGAAAAAAGCCTGATTACAAAATGAAATGTTGTCATTTGTGCCTGTGAATTACAGAGGAAGAACCAACATGCTAAACTATAACAGTATAGCAATATACATCTTTCTCTTTTATCACAATTTCTGATAACCCTTTTAACACAGCATTAGAAAAGTATTTGAGGTCAGATGGTGCATCGTTAACACATTACAAGACTACTTGTCAACAAGAGTAACTGGATTCATAATAATAAAGGTTGTTTATTTTTGATTAACTACGAGATAATGATCCCACAAATATTGGGAATTATTAACACTTGCTCAAACGTTCCAATGCAATTTTATCAGATAAGTTACACAATCAATCTGCCGAGTAAATTGTCTATTAATAACGCAGACGATGGCAGTCACTGTCTATCACTTCTTGAAGACTTTTCATGCCCGAAACCATATTGAAGCTTGCAGCACTATTTCGAATTAGTTCCCAGGTTTTGTGTGTCCCAAGGTGTCGCTCCGATTCATTAGTGTAAGCAGTTGGGTGAGATCGCATTTCACATCACCCGTCGCTTGATACCTTTGTATCCATCTACGAACTATTTTTCTCTGTAATGAAAACGATAATATTAGAAATACATAAAAAATCCACCTTGTAAGTAATAATGCAACATGGTTGTAACAATAAATATATATGTGTTTAACGTAAATCTTACCGTTATGTTAGACCCATATTTCTCATGCTATATGCTTTGTTCCGGTTCCCAGAGAACAACAATTATTTTAGCCTTCAAAAAGTTGTTAATCAAACCATACTATCGGTTAATAGAATCAACTGTTCAAAAACTTCGTAAATTGGATAATTTTACGACGAAGACATTACACACAAGCTGATCGGCACGAAAACGAAACGATTGGAAAAATAATTATACCCTCAATCACAGTTTAGTAAATAGGGCGAAGAAGTATTCTAAATTCAACCTTAACTCGCAGTTCATACAGCAGTTAAGTTTCTGAAGTAAAATGACGGTAGTGCAACAATCGGAATCAAGCACATTCTATTCAACCAAACAGGAAATCTATGCTAATTTCAACCTTATCTTTTAGTTAATTGAGGAGTTACGTATTGCATTTTGTAAAACAAGGTTGTGGACGGTAGGTGTATTTCACTTTCAATTTAAACCTTAATGTCTAGAAGATTAGACCGTTATCAAACTTGTTCGATAAAAGGAGTAATGCTATTCGAATTTTCGTTGAGATTACTAACTGAGCCAATAGCCTATTGGTATAAGGCACGGTCTTAATGATTGTCTGGCGCCTGGTGATGCGGGTTCGTATCCTATACGGCACGTAGTGTCTTTTTGTAAGTTATTCTTGGTATACGGTTCGGCCAGAAGCCGAAAAAAATACCACAATACCTAATAATTAAAAACATGCAAATAATGTTTGAGTCGGATCGGTGGATGCTCGGGCAGAGATGGGTGCGGCGCGGGCGGCGGGGAGGGAGCTGCTCGGGGCCAGTCACGTGACGCGCCCGCGGTCGCTTGAGCGATTATTCTTTAAGTCTTGGGGGGTTCGTTTTCTCTGAAGCGGGCTGTACATTATTTTGATCTATATCGACTGGTTCAGCCAGCGTTTACAATGTAAGCGCAAAAAAAATGTGTTTATTTACGACATCACATTAGAAACCTCTAAAATTATCAGTGTTTCTCTACTATATTATGCATGTATTATACATATAAACCTTCCTCTTGAATCACTCTATCTATTAAAAAACACCGCATCAAAATCCGTTGCGTAGTTTTAAAGATCTAAGCATATATAGGGACAGACAGACAGGAAAGCGACTTTGTTTTATACTATGTAGTGATAATGGTACTTAAAACTACTGCAAGGCATGAAAATTAACAAAAGAAATGGACTGTGGGCACGTCATTATGTAATTATGCACGTGAATGGTACGTTAAGAAGTACAGACGCCAGCACAACAGGTTACTACAATCTTTCAAGTTTCTTTAATAGATTTGCAACTTTTTCGCTAAAGCATAAGGTTCTTTGATTGGGAAAATTTTACAGTTTCGGGTAGCTTGATGTGCTGGCGTCTGTACCTAACACATTAACGAACAAATTGAAACACATGTTTTTAAAAGAATATACATATGTAACACGATTACACTGGCATGAATAAATAAAAAGAAAATTATGTTTATTTATCTCCACAAATTACATTCTTATACATATTAAGGTGATAGATATTTCGACAAAATTTTGTAATTTGTGGGTAGAGATGGGTTTATGCCCTGGCAAATTGGGCGCTTTGAATAAACGCCGGATAAATGCCCGTAAACGCCCAATAAATGCCTTTTGTCTGGGCAAAAAGTTTAACAGAACTTTTATTACTTTTTTCATTCAAATTATTTGATTAAATTCATATTTGAGTGTGCAGAAAAGATTAATTGGTCCAAATAGCGACGTCAATACAAAAAAATTCGATTCCTCATACCTAGGGGTATCCGAAAATACCCCATATATGTTCCTTTTCCTGTTAATGAGACACTACAAAACTCTATACATTTTCTTTATCTGGTCAATTGTTTTCGATAGTATTCTAGAGTGTGGTAGAATGTTCTAGGTACTTGTGATATGGGGAAATATAAAGGCGCCCTCGCGATCGGTTTAGTAAGTTTGAAGAAAAAATGGACGAGCGACAAGTTCGAACACTGTTCTTATACGAGTACTTTTTAGGCCTCTCGCCCACGCCACGGCGACTTTTTGTAGCGATGCTGTCGCGATTTCGCATCGATACAGTCGCGATGCGGTTGCTATAGAGATGTAAGTGCTGTATTATACCGTTTGTATTGAAACGTATAAAACGAAAAATACCGTATAATACGGTATTATACAATTTGCTACGGTATTTTATGTATAAATCGATTGTTTCTGTATTTTTTAAGTAAATTATCTGAGTAATAATTAAAATACTGAAAATACGGTGGAAATGCACAGATATAAAACATGAAATGGTATTTTGAAGTGAAAACTTTAGCATCGTTGTGATTTGAAAATCAATGAAACGAAAAAGCGACGGTAAAAAGAGATAAACACACATCTATAGGATTTAACGTGCGAGAGAATGAGATAGAAGTAGTGATGAGCAAAATCCAAGACCAAGACCATGATCAAGACTCGAAGTATTTGAGCAAGACCAAGACTATCTATACACTAGCAAGACCAACACCAAGACCGAACAAGCAAGACCAAGACCAAGACTGAGTAAGCAACACGAAGACCAATACAAAGACTGTCCCAGTCTTGGTCTTGGTCTTGCTTTGCTCATCACTAGATGACGATGACGATGACGATGATGACGATGACGTTCACGATGACGATGACGATCACGATCACGATGACGATCACGATCACGATGACGATGACGATCACGCTCACAATCACGATCACGATGACGATCACGATCACGATGAAGATGACGATCACGATGACGATCACGATCACGATGACGATCACGCTCACAATCACGATCACGATCACGATGACGGTGACGATCACGATGACGATGACGATGACGATCACGATCACGATGAAGATGACGATCACGATGACGATCACAATCACGATGACGATCACGATCACGATCACGATGAAGATCACGCTCACGATCACGATGACGATCACGATGACGATCACGCTCACGATCACGATCACGATGACGATGACGGTCACGATGACGATGACAATCACGATGACGATCACGATCACGCTCACGATCACGATCACGATCACGATGACGATGACAATCACGATGACAATGACGATCACGATCACGATGACGATGACATCGTAGATTGTCGGTACTGCTCTGGGTGCCTTCAAGCAGAAACCTAATACGCTGATAGTCGTGTAACACGACTATTAGATTAGATTATTATATTATTAAATTAGATTAGAATTAGTCATTCTAAAATATAGAATACAATCGAAACTTCAAATATATTTTATTTATTAAACTACAACTCTTCGTAATAACGCAGGATCTTAAAAAGTGAATCGAAATCTAAAATACACAAAATACCAATAATACCGTAAGTTATGGTAAAATACCTGTTTAATACCTAGCCTTTTGGTATTATACGGTATTTTTACAACCATAGGTTGCTAGCTGTTTGCACTCGTTCACACCACGATTCTCAGTCGCGATGCAAACGCGATACTGTCGCGCTTCTGTCGCGATGCAAACGCGTTTCAGTAACGACACAAAAATGCCAGACTTGCAATATGGACTCCGTTGAGGCAACATTAGTCACGTTGTCTTTGGTGCTGTTTTTACAGCAGTCGACCTGTCTTTGTTGCACTGATGCTCGGTTTTCCACATCTCCACTCACGCGCCACCCTCCCTCCGTTCTCTCCCCGATGTCGTCCGACACGGTCGCGCGTTTACTTCGATACAGTCGCGATGTAGCGAGTAGCGAGTTGTCATCGCTTCTGTAGCGCGTTACAAATGCGACAAACGTGCGGTAGTAGCGATGCTGTCACGCGTTTACGAAACGCGGAACAGCCTCGCTAGAAAAAGTCGCTGTGAGAGAGGGGCCTCAGGCCAGAGTGCGCGGGCTGGGGCTGACAATATCAATACTGCATTGGGCGCTGGAAGTACAGACGCCAGCACATCAAGCTACCCGAAACTGTCAGATTTTCCCAATCAACTTTGAACCTTATGCTTTAGCGATAAAGTTGAAAATCTATTAAAGAAATCTGACAGATTGTAGTAGCTTGATGTGCTGGCGTCTCTACAAGCCATGCGACGGTGTCCCGATGGCTTGACCGTTTTAAATGAGGATACAGGAGCCTTGAAAGTCAGCCACGTTCAGGACGACCAACCGCTGTAAATGATGACGATTTACGCCGCGAACTGCAGTCGAATCCGGATGCTACCAGTTGTGAATTAGCGGAAGCACTTAACTGCAGTCACCACGCCGTGGAATACAATCTGCATGAGTTTGGGTATCGAAAAGTTTTGGCTCGGTGGGTACCGCACATCCTTACAGACGCCAGTCGTGCAGTCCGTGTCGCTATTTGTCAATCACTTTTGCTGCAATCCCGACGTAAATAGTTTTTGTCTGATCTGGTTACTGGAGATGAATCATGGATTCATCACGAGAACGATACACGTGCTTTTTGACTGCCTCGAGAAGAAACGCCACCAACTCAACCGAAGCTGAGTCAAAAGAACCACTTAAAAGTTCTGCTTTGCTGTTTCTGGGACGCGCAAGGCATGCTGTTTTATGAACTACTACCTGGGGTAGCCGGTTTCGCTCAGGGAGTTGATATGAGATTGTGTGGTAGTTGGAATAAACTTTACAACAACAACTTACAACAACAACTACAACAAACACACACAACTACAACTTAACATTTTTTTTATTGAAAATACATTCTAACTAAAATACTTGTTTATAAACAACATTTTTCATTTTTCCGGGGTATGTATGTATGTATAAATTTTTCGAATTTCCTACTCAATGATCTAGGATGTTCCTGAATACTCTCGAATGTTCCCAAACATTCCACAACATTCCAGAATGTTCTTGAATGTTGTGGAATGCTCTCGAATACTCTCGATTGTTCTGGACTGTTCTAGAAATTTCCAGAGGGCAAAAACTCCAGCCCTTATATCTTCAAAAGTATGCCCTTCTGGTAAAAACGGGAACATTCTTTACATTCTTCATGGACAGGAGATAGAGGCTTACCACACCATATAACTCCCTTGATCGTACCGGGACTCATTTCTAAGTTTTAGCGGCATGCACATTGCACACTTTCTTTTATAACATACATTGATTACACAATGAAACTATAAACGCTGACAAATATTCAACCCAGCTCACCAAACTATCTGCTGATATCAAGAAAAACCGACGAACACGAGTCAATGTAGTTTTACTACAAGATAACACTCGACCTCACGTCGCTTTTCCCGGTATTTTTATGGCAGAGTAGTATATTACGTACAAAGACTATTGTAGGATCAATGCCAATTACAAGACCACTTCATTTTTCATTTAAAGAGAGTTAAAATTATATTTTCTATAATTACCTACTGTGATTTTTTTAACAAGACTGATTATTTGATTAAAATTTTAATTTACATACAAAATACTGACATCAAGTTTCATTTTAAGTTAAGTTCCTGCTTTATTTTTTACAAAACAAAGTTATTAGTTTTTGCGCCCAGTGATCGGGCATTTATTTGGGCGTAAACTCGTTTACGCCCAATATGCCAAGTTTATGCCCATTCTGCCCATATTTGTTTTTGCCCTCGACCCATCTCTATTTGTGGGAGATCTGGAGTCTAAATTAAGCTTAGGCCTGTATTTTAGAATATTTCATAAATATGTATATAATATAAATAATTATCTAAATGTACATAGAAAATTAAATATAAATATTATTAGCATACGTAGAAAACTTCCAAGCACTTGTCTCACCATCTCCGAGTAGCTTTCCGTTCATAATAGCCCCTCAGACGCTGTGGAACAAGAATGTAATAAAAATAAAAAAAATATTTATCATAAATATACCTTGTTACTTTACCATCGCAAGGACTTTTTCCGTTTGAGCGTAGCTTAGATTTAGTAATGATTTGATTATTTTGTTTTTGCATTCAATTTTACGACAATTCGCCATATTAATAATTTTATTTATTTTTTTGAATAATTCGCTTCCACGGAATGGGAAAACATCTTTGCGCAAAGGAGGTATTGACAGTAGTGGACTCAGATATTGCGTAGTTTCTCCTGGAGAGGGCTATGAGTTTTTTCCTTTCTTCAGGTAAGTCGGGGTATTTGTACAGCTGGCGAACCGTTAGCGTTTGAGTTTCCTCATAAAGTTTTGAGGTGGAAAATACGAGGTTTAGATAGACTCACTTTTAGTATCGTCGTTTGGGCTCTTTCAACTGTTATCATTTTAGTTTTGCACGCTCCTTCCCGTGTTGTGATACAATAACTAAAGATCGATTGCACCAAAGCTTCATAAACGATCTTTATCATATGTTTCTTTGCTACATAACGAAGCTCTTATGTGAGATTACGTATTCTTTTGGATAGAGATTGAATATGGTTTGCAAAAGTTTAATTTCGAGTAGCATCAATTTCGATACCAAGATATTTAAGACATTTGGTGGGACTAATATTAGGACAATTTCAATTTGGAGCTGGAGGAAAGTTACATTGACGTGCAGAGATATTGTAATTGGTAAGGTTAGCAAGTCCCATTCTATTATCATTCTGAGTGAATTCACAAGGATAACATTATATGTAATAAGTTTTAGATAATTAGTTTTTAAGTTTGCTTCACTATTGCATTGGGTTATACCTGTAAAAATAGTTGTAAGTGAGGATATAAATAAATAAATAAATAAATTATGAATTGAGAAAAGAATGTATTTGGTTTTGTCTTCGTTTAATGTGAGAGAATTTGTTGATAGCCAGTGACATACTGTGTCAAAACCGTCTTGCGCAAGATTAAAAAGCTCATTCCAATACTTCATTCTAATTTTAAAAGAATATACTTTGTAAATATACCTTTATTAACTAATAAGATTTTTTGTTTTGTTTCTCTTGTAAGAGAATATTGTAAAATTCTTTTAGAGAAATAAAATTCTTGAAACCGAAAGATATCTAATAATGCTGTTTTGTATACCTAGTAGTAGTTGAAGATTCTTCTCTCTAGACAAAATGGCCGCTTCTAATGCGAAGCGACCATTTTATTAAACTAATTTTATTTTTTATTTCGTCGTTTTTCGTTACCTACTTCTGACATTTATATATACATAACCTACTTTGACGGCACGGTTGGCGCAGTGGTTAAGCGATTGACTGCTGCGCTGCGTGTCGCGGGTTCGATTCCCGCACGGAACAAATATTTGTATGACCTACATGTATTTGTTCCGAGTCTGGGTGTTTTTCTATCTATAATATGTATGTATTTACAAAAAAAAAATGTATATAAGTAGTTTATCAGCCATCTTGTTACCATAACACAAGCATTAGGTTGCTTAGCTTGGGACAAATGGTGCTGTGTGAAATGTCCAGGGATTTATTTATATTTATATTATTTACGAACTAAAGATTAGAATCTGATTCTTATTTGTTACGAATAAGCTAATGTTGGGAGGGACGCCCTAGAAAGACACTGATCTCATTGGTGATGACCTCCTCAGCGGTCAGGTCACAGGTACCATTACCTACTTAGTGGTCGCAACGCATCTATGATGTCTAAGGATGTGGACTAAGCAAAAGAAATATTCAAATTCAAAATAATTTATTTTCTCATTCATAAACAATGGTATCATAATGATTTTGACAAGCTTAGAAACTAGTTTGTGAGAGACTGGTGTCTGCACTAGGAATACCTGTATAGAATCACCAGGGTCCCACCACACGGCATGTGAAAATAATTACTTATTTAGTGAATGTGAAGGGATATATAGGGCATAACATCAAATCAATGATACACACACAGATTAAAAACAATAAAATGTTAAGTAAAGTATGTAAAGTTAGAGAAATTAATTGTTAGCCAAATTAACTACCTACTTGAATTTTATTGTCCGTATATTATAATTTCAGTTGTATGAGATGGCCAATTGACGAAGGTTTCAGTTTCCCAAACTATGCCTTAAAAAAATCTGCCTAGCCTTTCACAAATATTTCGGGGTTAGCTTCGAGTCTAACCAGATGCAACCGAATACCAGTATTTTACATGGGGAAACTGCATATCCTACCTCCGCAATTCACTAACACGATACCCCCTTGGTAAGGCAGGTTGTCAGACTTTTGGGCTTCTTCTGACGACCCGTAACGACTGTCAAAGATCCGAAATCCTAAAGGGACCAACGGGTTAACGTGCTTTCCGAGGCACGGCCCCTCCGTGCCTCACACACACAACAACTACATTCGGACGACCCGTGCGACTGTTATTACTCAGTCATGAAACCCTCCTTCCCAGACTGTGCCCGATTATTGCCGTATGATAATTTCTGGTTTGCTAAAACAACTCGTTATTAGCGCTTGACTGCTCGTTATAAGAGTAGAAACACAATCTAAACCATTCCTAATTTAATCAGTAAGATTACGTCATTGTTGTTCGCTCTTCGGACTCGAGCCCGATGAATAATCCACATTTGTTCAAGTATTTAGCGTATTTCATACCTTCCTGTGTTTCGGAAATATTACGTACCTAGACATAGCTGGCCCCTTATCAAACTCCGAATAGGTAATAAATTGTTACCGAGCATGCACTCGACAAAATCACTCATTTTGATAAGTACTGAACAGCTGGTTCGGTAAAGTAATTTGATACATCGAACGGCGTAGTTTGGTGTTTTAGGTTTGTAAGCACCGGCTGCACTGAGTTTACACTCATAGAACTCGTAAAACGTGATATACCTATTAAGTATGTTCACCTGATAATTACTCTGATGTTTTTCCTCGTTTTAAATTACGTCTAGTATCTTTTCAACCTTGCAAATAGGATTTGTCTTAGCATGAAGCGTTGGTAAAAATGATAAAAAAAACCCGTTCCATTTTGAATCCATGTTTGTTTTGACAGCAAAGGCAGTTTGAGGTAGGTACTTAAATCAATCTGACTACTACGCCTAGCTTTTTCTCAACTACGTTGGGAGGCTTCAAGTCTTACCGGATGCAGCTGAATACCCGTATATTACATGGACCGACTGCCTATCTGACCTCCACATCCCAGTTACCTATTGGGTAACACGATACCCCTTAGTAAGACTGGTTTCAGACTTTTGGGCTTGTGACTACCCGTAACCAATGTCAAAGATCTACGAATGAGAGGGTCTCGGTATGTAATGAATGGTAACCCATCCACAGACCGACCTCAGCAAGCATAGCTTAACCTTTAATCGACCTGTGGGGCTGATATTACTTAGCCACGAGCCCCTTTTGAGCTAAATCGCCATGTAAATTCAGCACAGTTTGTCAATATAGGTACAGACGCCAGCACATCAAGCTACTACGTCTCTGTCAATTTTTTTTATTGGATTTTCTACTTTACTGCTAAAGCATAAGGTTCAAAGTTGATTGGGAAAAAATGACAGTTTCGGGTAGCTTGATGTGCTGGCGTCTGTACATGAAGTCTCCAGTGACAGTGGTTGGCCAATCGAGTTTTAAAAGCAGACAAATATACGTTATGCAACATACTTAGTCAATTTATTTTGAAGCCCTCGCGAGACACAATCCAAATAGACGATTTCATTAATATTATAGTATACTTTATTTAAATGGTCTGTGAGAATAGCTTGCTGTCCACATGGTGAACAATTTTAATGTTCCTGTAACCTTCAGCCTGACTGACATTGAACTTACAGCCGGTCGATTCTGTAAAAATTTCACCGTGAAATCATAAGTGAAGTGAGCACTTAATAGTGTCAATACCTACCATTACGGAATGACACAGCTCTCTTCCCACTCACTTCACCTAAGTTCTCACGGTGAGATTTTTACAGAATATCACTGATGCCGTGCGATTCTGTAACCATCTCACCGTGAAAGCTTGGGCGAAGTGAGCGTGGAGTGAGCTGTCATTCGGTAGGGATTAACACTATTATGTGCTCACTTCACTTATGATTTCACGGTGAGATTTTTACAGAATCGTCCGGCTGTTGTTATAATGGTAGCAATGATCAAGGTTGCCTTTTTGAATGCTCGTTTGCATGGAGTGTGCAAACACCGGAGTCGCTATATTGTTTTGTGTTTTTAATGCCTAAGTAGCTTTTATAGATCATTTTTGATTGATCTTAAAATAGGATTAGTGTGGTGTAGCAGCATTGGCTACTAAATTTAAGTTCAGTGCATCTTTTTCTTTTTATTTCATTATGAAAAGGACAGAAGATAAACATTAGTTCAGTCCTGTCAAATTAATACTCCATAGACAAGATTAGACGTGATTAATAAATTGGCTACTAAAAATACGTCAATTTACGTCAGGTGCTGACTAAATAAATAATATTATTATTCTGTCCTTTGCTTAAGAGGGTTTATGCGTTAGAGCCATGCTGGAGTCAAAATTGATGATTTCCGACGGACAATAAAACTATAATGTGTTTAATTTATAGATGAGATATTGACGTCATATTATTGGGAATTTTATAATCTAGTGCATGGCTGAAAAACATTTTAAATTTTTTGTTTAGTTTTCTCATCAGAACCGTTTTTATGCAAGGCTTTTTTAAAACTAGCGATCGACGGTCTAAGCAGATGCTAGATATTAGTAAAACCATATATGACAAACTTATTACAACATTACTTTATAAAAAATAAGAACATTTTTTAGTGCATGGCTGAAAAAAAAACACGATTACTGTAAGTTTTCATTCAAGAAAAGTATATTCAAAAGTGTCAATTGTAGCCACTTTTCGAGATATTAAACGTGTTAGTTTAGGATGAAATCTGAAATATTTATATTTTCTTTTAGACCTAGTAAATTAAGACATTTATGTTCTAAAACATGGTTCAAATATTTTTTTAATAACTTATATGTTTATTTTACTATGAATTATTTAGTATTGCTATATAATCGGCGCGGATTCACGCCACCGCTCATTGCCGGCTGAGGCCTTTCAGAGACAGGACGTGTGTCGCTCCCATTGCTGCGTGTCGCGTAAAATATTATCGTACTTTCGCGAGTTTTTAGCGCGACTGGGACATATTGATACTTTTTATTATAATATATTTTTATTATATTACAGAACTTTGGTGAGTACATATTTTAATGTAATGGTATTCAATTAACTTAAGAAGATTAAATTAGACTTCTTTATGTATGTTTCGATTTTACTTTTTTTTAGATATGGCTAACAAAAGGCGCTATACGGGAATAAAAAGAAAAAAATATGAAAATTTAGCCAAGGCTAATGAAGCTAAAAGGCAAGTTACCGAGGAGCCACTTTTTAACTATGTAACAGGTTATAGCCAATTCATATTTTTCTTACACGGGGATAGAATTCGTAATAATTTGTGTTTATTCTGTCTTATAATCTCATAAACTGAATTGACCATTCTGGGGTTGTCAGTTTTGGATAGTTGAGAATATACCACTGAAACGAGGTGGGTTGTCTACTTATAAAAAAAAATATCTATATTATGTGTAATTAGTAAACCATAAGAAACAATATTATACTTACTACTTTCTGAAGTCAATATAATTTTTTTTAATTACTTTTTGTCTGGGTATTTTTATGAAACACAGTAGTAATAAGATAAAATTAATATCCGATTCGTTGTTATAGGCAGAAAAGAGAAGTTCAAATATTTCAAAATGCTGTTGTAAGTTTTATTTTTTTTTACTTCTTTATATTTTATGGCAATTTTTGAGATTTTGTATCTAAACAGACACGTGTTTCCTTTATTTTGAATTAGCACCTATTAAACCAAAACTAAATAAGACATTTCTTCGTTATTTATTTATCTCAAGCCGACAATCGATCGCCTGTCGTGGTGCTTCTTATGGTTTGTGTCACTTCATATTATACTCTGCATATTAGGTAATACGGGCTGGTGTCCGCAACTCCACGTCAATGCGCGTATTTTGCGTATACTCTGCATATTATTTTCAGACTCAACAAAAAAGAAAAAGTCCCTGAAAAAACACTGGAAATTCAGGAAAACTTGCAGGCGTTAGAAACGGTTCCAACTCAAGATCCTGACGCAGGAAATCTTGTAAGAATGACTTGGACATTTGTAAACATATTTTAGCACAAATAAAACATTGTTGTGTCTCAAGCCGACAATCGGCCGCCGGACACGATGCTTACGGTTTGTGTCACTAACCGACACAAACCGACCAACATGTTATTTTCAGACTCAACAAAAAGAAAAACTCAGTGAAATAACACTGAAAATTCAGGAAAACTCGCAAGCATTAGAAACGGCTTCATCTCAAGATCCTGACGCAGGGAATCTTGTAAGAATTACTTGGTCGTTATACAGTGTGTCCGGACATGGACTAGCGATATTCTAAATACTTAAATATAAGCTATTTTAAAGTACTATTACACTATAGGCTTGGGTCCAATACACTTCCCCGCTATGTGGCAGCCATTTTGTTTTTTTTGTTGAAATATGCTCTATGCGAGTACAAAAAAAATCATATATCTCAAAGTTTTAGTCATACTGAGATAAAAATAGGCTTATTCGGAAGGCAATAATATTGTCTACCGTCTGCATTACAAAGCAATGTGTTCACAATTCCATAACTTTTGAAAAAAAATGTGAAAGTCGAAAAAAAAATCAAAAAATTATGCAATTCAACCAATAATGGTTAATTACTACAAAAACAACCCCGAGAACTTTTTTATTTTTTATACTAGATCGACAGTTTTTGAGCTACGCTACAATGCAACATAAAATTCACAACTGTATGTTTAATACTTTAAGAGTTATTGTTGTTTGAACATAGCGTATGCGCAAGCACAAAACGTCTTTGTTAACCGCCAGAGTGTCATTTATGGCATTCACTGTATTCCATCTGAGAGCAGGCGAGAAATACTGTTCGTTACTACCGTGAGTAAGCGAGATAGAACGTATTAGTCCACTACCTGAAACAAAATCAGTTTTAAGGACAAATTATTAGTTGGGTTAGTTTAGTTGTCCCTCGCCCTGCGTTGTGATCGCTATCGCTACTTTCACTTACCGTCCGTGCTGTTTACGTGCTGCGTTAGTGTTTTGTATTTAAAAGTGTGATAAAGTATGGCACAGCGTCAATATTCATCGCAACATATTGCTGACATACACTTTGTGTATGGCTTTTGCAATGGAAGTGCAAATTTGGCTGTACAAGAATATCGACGAAGGTACCCTAACAGGCCTACACCGAGTCGCCAAACTTTTATCGACGTGCATTCAAGATTAGCGGAAAGAGGTATTCAAAGAGCTGTTAATGAACGCAATCGCTTGGTATCGCCCGAAGATGAAGAAGAAGTGCTTAGACTAATAACCAATGATCCTAGACTAAGCGTTAGACGGATTTCAGTGCAACTTCGAATGTCTAAGTGGCATGTATGGAGAATTTTGAAAAGAGAAGGGTTACACCCTTATCATTTTCGACGGGTTCAAGACGTGATCGAACCAGATTTTATGTGGATAAATAGAAATTTGAGACAGAACCGTAATTTTTTACAAAGAATACTGTGGACTGATGAAGCCAAATTTACAAGAGCTGGGATTACAAACCACAGAAACGACCATCTCTGGTGCTCCGCAAATCCAAGGGCGGTGCGCCCAAGCTCATTTCAACATGAATTCTCAGTAAATGTGTGGGCCGGCATAATCAACGATAGGCTGATAGGGCCATTGGAATTGCCACCTACATTAAACGGCGCTAGATTTTTAGAATTCTTACAGACACAGTTTGCGGACAGCCTCATGGACCTACCTCTATCATACCGTCGGCGTATGTGGTTCCAGCTCGATGGTGCACCCGCGCATTTTTCTCGAGCAGTGAGAGAATATTTAAATAATAATCTACAGCCGTGGATCGGTCGTGGTGGTGTAGTAGCGTGGCCGCCTCGCTCACCCGATTTGACACCCTTGGATTATTTTTTGTGGGGTCATATGAAACAAAAAGTATACGCTACAGTTCCAAATACCAGGGAAGAACTCGTCGCAAAAATTATGGCAGCCGCCGAAGAAATTAGATCCGATTTGGATTTAATTAGGCGCTCATCAACCCAGGTGGCACAGAGAGCCGTAGTGTGTCTACAAGCTGGAGGTGGCCACTTTGAGCAACTGCTTTAGATATTTTAATCTTCATTTAATATTGGAAAAAACATTAAATAAAATTCAATATGAATGTTATGTTTTTTTAATGATTTCCTGTTTAGGGTTCCGACAAAGGCCTTTTGTGCTTGCGCATACGCTATGTTCATACAACAATAACTCTTAAAGTATTAGACATACAGTTGTGAATTTTATGTTGTATTCTAGCTTAGCTCAAAAACTGTCGATCTAGTATAAAAAATAAAAAAGCTCTCGGGGTTGTTTTTGTAGTAATTAACAATTATTGGTTGAATTGCATAATTTTTTGTTTTTTTTTTCGACTTTCACATTTTTTTTCAAAAGTTATGGAATTGTGAACATATTGCTTTGTAGTGCAGACGGTAGACAATATTATTGCCTTTCGAATAAGCCTATTTTTATCTCAGTATGACTAAAACTTTGAGATATATGATTTTTTTTGTACTCGCATAGAGCATACTTCAACAAAAAAAACAAAATGGCTGCCACATAGCGGGGAAGTATATTGGACCTAAGCCTATAGTGTAATTGTACTTTAAAATAGCTTATATTTAAGTATTTAGAATATCGCTAGTCCATGTCCGGACACACTGTATACATATTTTAGCACAAATAAAACATTGTTGTGTCTCAAGCCGACAATCGACCGCCGGACACGATGCTTACGGTTTGTGTCACTATGTTATACCTACATGTTATTTTCAGACTCAACAAAAAGAAAAACGCAGTGAAATAACACTGAAAATTCAGGAAAACTCGCAAGCATTAGAAACGGCTTCATTCCACTATACATAGAGTACTCACGGAGGATTTATGTCTGGTCAATAAAAGTGCAGTGTGGGTGCCCCACACTCTGAACACGGATCAGAAGGAGTTTCGTTATGAAACTGCGCGTAGCCATTTATCGTGGTATCGCCGTAAGAAAAATATACTTAATAGATTCATATGCCTTGATGAAACTTGGGTCGAATTTTATACTCCTCGTCAAAGACATCAGTCACGATGTTGGGTGGAACCGGGCACTTCAGCTGAACATTTACCACGTGCAGAGCTACATGAACGAAAAATACTACTAATAGTACCTATGGATGTCAGAGGCATTGCTTTTTGGAGAACTTATGATGAAAATACAACTATGACTGGAGAGCGATATAAGTCATTTTTAGAAGAAAATATTCCTATTTGGGCAGACGAACATCATATAACGAGTCCTATAATTTTACATGATAACGCCAGACCGCACAAATCAAAAATAGTTCAGAATTTAATTGAAGAAAAGGATGGATTGAAATTATTCAGCCGCCATGCCCGCCATATTCCCCGGATATGAATCCTTGTGATTTCAATTGTTTTGGCCATGTGAAGAGGAAATTGTCGGGTACTCGATACAATAGCAAAAAGGAGTTAGATATTAAACTAAAGAGCATTATTAATGAATTAAATGAAAGTGGTACTTTAAATGGTGTTCAAGATTTGCCAGCAGTCTGGGAGCGAGTGATTAATAGTGGTGGAGATTATTGATTAGTGTCACAAGGTTATATAGTATAGTAGTCAGTTTTTTAAAATAATAATAATAAAAAAATATGACACTGGAAGTGGTATGACCTAATATAATATTAAACGTTGTAGGACTTTACATTTGTACTACATTTCTAACTTTTCACCCCTGATTAGTATATATATACTTTATAAAGTACCTATCCAAAACTGCCTATTTATTTCACAAGGTTGTAATAAAAATAAGAATAGTAAATAAAAATCAACTAACGGTTAAATAAGTATCATTATACATAACTCAACGGATCAATATGGGTTAGTTTGACTATAATGACAGAGAGCACACCAACTCTACGCACACAGACACGCGCGCATCTGTGTGAGTGCAAAGAGCACTGCAATTACCTAAACTTGGTGCCGCGGATTTGGCGTTAACGCTCTTAATGAAATAGAAAGAAAAAGATGCACTGAAATTAAATTTAGTTTAATTTGCGAACCACAGAATCGGCACCATTGATAAAGTGTTGTCTATGAAGTTTTTGCTCACCAATCCATAGACATATATATGTATATGTTAACATAGCAGAATATACCGATATCGTTCCAGCGGAGGAACTAGTTCCGGAAACTATTATGCAACGGTACAACACTATTCTATTATGACATATTATTGTAAACAAACGAATGAATTAACAAAATAATAAAAAGGTCTGTTATACGGAAATTCACCCAAATATCAATACTTTAGCCATAAATTCATGATCGCGTTACAATTATATCATCGAATGTCTATTATTGTATGTGTTATTGCATGAAAACCGGCTACTAACCTGTGCAAAGAAAGTTGAGGTTGATTTTCATTCTTCCTTGCACCACACTTCACAATACAACACACAGGCATGTTGAATTGCTGTTTTTCAACATTTACATGCAGTTTTAAAGGTAAAGTCCTCGTAATTTTCTCGCAAATCTCAATAATACAAAAAATAAACAACCATTTGACAGCTGAACTACCACGAAACTTGGCGACAAAGATGGCTGCTCTGGCACCTACCTACAACCGTGTATAGAATAACAGGGCATCTCCTGTTATATCCCATCTCAATGCACCAATCTGCTATACAAATAAATAAAATTGAAGTTTCTGTTTGTAAACTCAAAATAACAGCTTTTTACTAAAAGCACATGAAATTAAATATAAACGGTATACTTATAAAAAAAACAACTTGACGTCTGTGATTTTCACTGGTAGATAGCTGATGTTATAAGGAGTAACTGAGAACACAAGACGGAGGTGGAGGGATGAGCTGGACTCCTTCAATAAGAACGTGGTGTCGACAACGACCTTAAAAAGCAGTATTATAATCTTACTTCAATGTGTAATATTAAAATAATCTATACAAATAAATTAAATTGAAGTGTTTGTTTGTAATGTTAAAATAATGTAGGTATTTTTACTGAATGTATATGAAAGCATATACGGTATCTACATATAATAAAATAAAAAATAATAATTTCTTGTCAGACTTTCTGTTTGTTCTAATCTCATCGGATTTTCACTGACAGAAAGCTGATATTATAAGGAGTAACTAAGCTTACTTTTGTTTCTGAAAAATAAGTAGGTACCCACGCAAAAAAATTAAAACCCATGAAATCTAATATGCAGGCGATTGAAGTCGCGGGCAGAGCTAGTTATTAATAAATCTACTGGCTTCGATTCTATTGGATACCTCGTTAAAACCTACTAGAAGAAATAAGTTGACCTATTCGTACTCCTACGCAGCCAGTCTATCTACAATTAAGAATCAGCGCCAAACACTCGCAAGGCCCGTCAACGTTGCTAAAGATATTTCATAATAGATATGAAATGAACTTGCAACATAAAACACTTAACACCTCGGCTAACCAATACATTGCATTATCTGTTAATAAGTGTACCAGTAAACGGTCGACGGTGACTTACGGAACTAAGTTAAAAAATCTATGGAATTTGACGTTTCATTGACAGCTATCCTGATGAGCAGTGCCACCGTGAAGTATCAAGATCTACTTACTGGTCATCATATTATAACGAGCTATTACATCGGCTCAGTTGCCAAAAGGAAAAAAAAACGAGATATTTGTAACAATACTTTTTGTTATTTATTTTGAACAGCTATTTGTACTTTATTTATCAATGTTTATCTTATATTTCTGTATCTTCGATTCGCAATAACTAGTTCTGATAGGACGTGATGTTTGCATTTCGTGTGGTATTTACATACGGGCAGGATTAAGTGCAAAATTGCCAGCTAGTAGCAATGAAGAGATTAGAATTCAGTCTACGTAGGGTGACACCCCAAATACTATCGCAGAAGGTCAGATAAGGTCGTACCTAACAGGCTACATACATTAGCACTTAATTATTGTTGTTAGATAGCAGAGCACATGAAAACAACAATCCTGCGTTATACTTATACGTACAAGATCTTTCTAGAAATCTAGACGTTGAAGCAACAGACTGTAGTCTTTGTTTGAAGAGTTAAGATTACGAGTACCAGACACAAAGAGGCCATAAGTAAGGGTTTAGCAGTCATGCACGTGTATTTCGCGTGCAACGCAACATAAACACATACATGTTGCTATTAAATTGTTAAACATAAATCAAGAATTACTTTGAATCAGAGCCCTAACGCCTTCGAACGATCATTTTATTAGGCGTGATTATGCGATCAACGACAAAAGAGTGAATCACTCGGTGCGCGCGCACTCAGTTTGCACCGAGCCGTATCACATCACCCTTGGTTCGCTTTATTCAGAGCGAACAAATTATAGACATTTTTTTGTTTTTTATTGCTGTTCGGTGACGTGTATCTTCAAATGATTATTACTCGTCTATTACGTTAAGAATCATGATAATACTTTTCTTGATATTTAATTGTTGTAGGTTATAAATGTATGTTATGTGTTGTATTGATAAGGTTTTCGTTGAGGTAAATTTCACATTTGAGATTATTTTAGAGGTATTTTTGGTGCATTGAATTTTAACATTGCCGTGTTTTGGTATTTATTTACACTTTTATGATAAAAATTGGTGCATATTAAAGACTGACTAAGTATATACGCATAAAGTCAGCTTTATGTACAGACCATTTTTTATCTTTAGATCTCAAAGAATAATTGTTGACAAAAAGAAATTTTCAGAAATGAAACACCTGTTTACCTCTGTTCCCCTTTAGGTTTGCTAATTTGAATATTTGGACGATTTAATATAACACAACGAAGGTTTTAATTAGGCAATAAATGTTGTCGTGTTAGTATAATATCGAGACAAAGAAATACGTAAACAGCTTACGTCATCATATGGATATAGTGTTGACGTAAACCACAGATGAATTCAAACTTAAGTTTATATAAGTAAGTATTGAAAACATGGACTAAGAATTTGTATTGTTCTGTTCCAGCCGTGCGATTCTGTAACCATCTCACCGTGAAAACTTGGGTGAAGTGAGCGTGAAGTGAGTCGCCAATAGTATCAATCCCTAGCCTATGACTAACAGCTCACTCTAAGCTCACTTCACCTTAGTTATCACGGTAAGATTTTTCCAGAATCGACCTACTGTTTTTACAGATTTTGTGAACGACGTTCGAACTTATCAAGGAAGCAATTTTCCTAAGGATCCTTGGAGTTGGTGACAGAAAGTGACTTCTACTATTATAGTACTCACTATCACCTACAGCCCGACTTCATCCACTGCCGCGCATAGGCCTCTATTTTCATCCACGTTCCTTTTTTATTTTTTTTTCGCTGTGAAATGACATTACGCATCTCCGCTCGTCGGGGGACGGAACGGAGTATGTGGGACTCCCTGCCAGAGTGGCAGTATATCCACTAAAACTCAGCGGTGTTACCTTGATGGGGGGGTCATGGGAATCCGGCTCAGCCTTTGCGTCCACAATCCCCCCGGCGCATGCCCGCCTAGCTGGCGGGCCCTGCATGTCCCCCCGGGTTCATCCACGTTCCTGTTCCAGCCTCATCCAGATTCTACCAGCAATGGTAACAATGCCAATGGTGGTGTGTCCATTATACTATGAGTACTGTTAAAAAAGGCCTGAGATGGTTTGTAATAGACTACTTACTGACTGACCGGTCGATCCTGTTAGAATCTCACCGTGAGAAGTTAGGTGAAGTGAGCTGTTATTCCTTCGGATGCTAGAAATTGACACTAATGACTGCTGAGCGATTCTGTAACCATCTCACCGTGAAAGCTTGGGTGAAGTGAGCGTGTAGTGAGCTGTCATTCACTAGGGATTAACACTATTAAGTGCTCACTTCACTTATGATTTCACGGTGAGATTTTTACAGAATAGCACTGCAGTACCCTAATTGCATAACACCCTTAAAATCACAATCTGAACCATTCTGAAGGATATTGCTAATCCATTGATTCATATGTTTGAAAAATTTGTCTGCTAAACAACGTAAATAACGCAATGGATGTTGTTGAACTGTCAAAATGAAAGCCATTGCTACTGATAGTGTGTTACGTAACCACCCCGCTGGTATTTTCTTTTGCAAAATATTACATCCGGGGTTCACGATCCTAAGGAGGTGATTTGTTGACTGCTGTAGGTGACTCATTTAAATTCTAAGAGATCAAGAGATCCATGTCTAGCAATGCCCATTTCGATTTACCGTTGCAGTTCCACTATACATACCTACCTATGTGTGATACTGATCAAGAAATAACAGTTAGATACGCTGTCTATTATTATTATGTAACAACAGTCGGTCGATTCTGGAAAAATCTCACTGTGTGAGAGTGAGCTGTGAGTCATGCTGCTAGCATCAGCATGACTCTATTGACGACTCACTCCACGCTCACTTCACCCAAGTTTTCACGGTGAGATGGTTACAGAATCGCACGGCAGTACCTTGTATTAGATAAATTATAGTGATGCCTTTCACTTCTGATAAAAAAGTAAGCAATAATAAAATAAAATACGATTCGCAAACATATTACCCGCTATGAGAAAAGTCACGTCTTGGTAAAGGCACTCGCAGATAGGCGCGACGCGACTTTAGTAGAACAATTTCTATTATTCTACTACATATTATATATTAACACTTATTTCGATTTGTTCTTTATTTTATTTATGCAGTTATTTACTTAGGTAAGTTCTTAATTTATAGATTTTCTTTATTTATATTAAGACGGATTACAGATTTTCTTTATGTTTCATCAAGGAAATCTATGTGATTCACGAGAAAGGACTAGGTAATGGTGTCCTGTCATCTGCCTTTTCCCAACTACGTTGGGATCTTCCAGTCTAACCGGTGGCAGCTGAATACCAGTATTTTACATGGAGCGCCTGCCTATCTGACCTCCACAGCCCAGTTACTGGGTAATACGATACCCCTTTGTAAGAATGGTTGTCAGACTTTCGGTCTTCTGACTACCCGTAACGACTATCGAATATCCGCGAATGACAGCCGCGATCAACGGCTTAACGTGCTTTCCGAGGCACGGTGGTCGGTACGTAAAGGTGGTCACCCATCCACAGACCAACCGCGGCAAGCGTAGCTTAACCTGATCGATCGACCTGTGCGGCTGTTATTAAATAGCCACGGGCCCCTCTAGATTAAAAAAAATACTTAAGTTCTCGAAAGAGCCCAAAAAATTGTTTTTTTTTTGCCTTTACCTACCGTTCCACTGTAGAGCAAAGGCCTCCCGCAAATCCTCCCAAGAACTCTTTTGTTCTTTGTCATAATTAATTTAAATTAATATAAACATCAGATAAACGAGCAACTATTAAAAAACTGCGTTCATTCGCTGGGTATCATTCACGGAGGTCACGGGTGCGCAGGCGTCGATTGCTTCCTTATTAGACGGCGCCTTACAAGCGCCCCTCCGTACACTGCTGTCACTCGATTAATACAAATAACTCCATAAACTCAACATATTAGTTTATATTAATACGTATTTACCATTGAATATTACGTATTTACCAATATTAATACGTATTTACCATTGAATACGTATTTGCCATGAATACCATTATTGATGAACGAATACAAGTATTTTATATGAAGGGACTGCTTATATGACCTCCACCACCCAGTTACTGGGTAGCACGATACTCCGTAGTAAGACTGGTTGTCAGACTATTGGGCTTCTGACTACCTCTAGCGACTGTCAAAGATCTACGGGTGACAGCGCGGGGTCCGGGAACAACGGTTTAGCGTGATTTCTGAGGAACGGAAGGGTCTCGATATGTAATTTATAGGTGACTATCGATTATGAGTTATGGACAAAAAATACAAAGATGCATCGAAACCTTGTCATACGATACCTAGGTCAAAACAGAAATAAGACGCAAATCTGACATTCCAGCAATGATTTACATCTGAAATGTTCTTGAGCGTGTTTACGATTACGACTTCAGACTGTTTCAGAAAAGCGTCAATAAAATAATATTTATAACAGTAAGCGAATCATCATTAATCTGTAACTGCCAGTCGATTCTGTAAAAATTTCACCGTGAAATCATAAGTGAAGTGAGCACGTAATAGTGTTAATCCCTACCGAATGACAGCTCACTCCACGCTCACTTCACCTAAGCTTTTACGGTGAGATGGTTACAGAATCGCACGACAGTTCTAAAATATCAATCGTTCTTCCTTTCCATGTCATAAGTATCAGCCGTGCGATTCTGTAACCATCTCACCGTGAAAGCTTGGGTGAAGTGAGCGTGGAGTGAGCTGTCATTCGCTAGGGATTAACACTATTAAGTGCTCACTTCACTTATGATTTCACGGTGACATTTTTACAGAATCGACCGGCTGTTATTCATGTGTTTTCTTCCTCTTTTCCAGTGCTAATCTTAACCTATGCACAAGTATAGCATAACTTGATAGGCTTTTCACAATGGCTTAAACACATCAGCAAAAAGGCAGGTTTTTTTTGGCATAGAGTGCATGAAGTAACAAAAAGATATACCAACATAACCTTCAAAAACCTGATTATCAACATTCTAAATCCCCAGCCTAGACTTACATATCGATGGACTAGCGTTAGCCTAATTATTATAAAAACAGAGTTTATTGACGTCACTCAATTTTATCATCATCATCTATATCAGTACAATTTAAACTTCAACCATAAAACTCATATTAGTGTTGATTCGTATAATAGACCCAATCGTTGATCCAAGGTCGTCTCATGAATATTAATAAAACACAGCAAACAACACACCATTTGTATCAACAATCACAACAATAATTATTACAGTTATTGATTTCAATATTAACCATGATACTTAAGCTTTATTCCGCCATTTTTTCGGTTACGATTGTGTTCTCCGTTCAAATGTTTTGAATTTAACGGACTAATAAAATTAGAGCATATGGCCGACTAATGCTAAATTAGCGGTGGGAGTACTATTATAGATTTTTCGTATAAATATAGGACGCTTTGTGGGAGAGACTGAACTAATATTTCTGAGTGGCATCAATAATGCGTAGACAAATGTAGGTAACCGTTACATTCGCTTACATAATGTAATTAAGTGTATTGACGAGGCGGCTCTCACTGCACAGCTTGTTAAATAACGTCTGTTGACAGCTTTAGCGTGGCTTTAGTGCACGCGGCCCCGCAGTTGGACAAAGTTCAATGTCCACTAATGAAATTGATGGACCTATGGTACACTATCGAAGTGTCCAATAAGAACAATAAATGTATGTGAGGCTTTCGATGTAATGGACTTCAAACTTAAGGGTTATGTAAGAAAAAATTGAACTCGAGTGTCTAGACTATCAAAACTTTCACTCGCTGATAATACAGATCAAGCGACACATGAGAAAGTAATTAAATCGGCAACAGTACCACTGAATGACAAATCAGAGAGAAAAGATAATTGTTGCACAATGGGATTGAGTCAACCGCAGCACATGATACTCAGACAACAACAAGACGGATAAATTACACATGTATTTTATTAACTACAACATGTGAAGTAACACAAACCTTTTCATATGCTAATCTCTTTCCTACATCACCTCCGCACATGACCTTTCGGTGAATAGGTACGAAATTATCATTAATTCGCCAAACCGCAAGTCACATTTTTAAATCATAACTGTCGATACGCTTTCTTGCTCATTACGCAACCATTACATCATTTTGTAGTTTGGCAACACCATCGCCAATCAGCTGTGGGGGGAATGAAGTACGAAAATAGTCCATTTAGACTTGAACGGAATAAGGCACGCACAACACTAACTGTGATTTATTGGCTATGGCAAGACTGATAACCTGAAGGTGACTCTGGAATTAAAAGACACCTGGAGAAAGGTCACGGCTTCATAATTCATGGTGTTTCCATCGAAACAGAAACACGAAGAATTACAATTGACGATGAATATGATTGGTATCGGGTATCACGCTTAATTAAAATTTAAGCGGCCATTTGTAAATTGGATCTAAAGATGACACAGTTTGGTGTTTGGGGGCTACATAATTACGTCCTACTAAAAGCTAGGTCATTCCAAATAAGTGTTATACTCAATGAGAACCACATGTAACGTTTGTAGACGGAAGAAGTAGTAACGTTTCATATTGATTAATTACGTTACAACCATTTCTTCTTTAGCACATGGGTCATAAGGTCTGTTATTAACAAGTCCAAGCAAATAGGTATGTGTTTACTTATGTAAAAACTTCATTACGTGAGTGAGAAATACGTACGTTTAGTACCTAAGTTCTAATAAAATTGTATTTCTTATACCTAATTACTTATAAGAAACAAGTTTCTACGTGCGGCTTCGTGTGCGTAGCTGTCGGAAAATTTCCCACGGGAAAGTGCTACTAGGGCTAAAAGACTATGTCCTTCCCCAGGATGCGATCTTTCTCTTTGCCAAATTTTATCGAAATCCGTACAGTGGTTTAAGCGTGAAAAGGTAACATCAGACAGAGTTACTTTCGAATTTTTATTAATATGGATAAGCATCTACCTTGAGATACCTTTGTACCCCAAGGTAGCGATATACTATACAGCTTAGGGTATGGACACAATTTGTTCGTAGGCGTAGGTACAAACGCCAGCACATCACGCTACGACAATCTGTCAACTTTAATAGATTTTCAACATTATCGCTAAAATATATAAGATTTAAAGTTGATTGGAAAAATTTGACAGTTTCGGGTAGCTTGATCTGCTGGCGTCTGTACAATAGGGTGGAGTGAAAAAATAAAAAATTTAAACTTTGTTACTCCTGTATCACCAATGGATGATCGACATTCTTAGAGATATAAAAATAAAATTTCAAGTTCCTGCGTTTACATCTTAAGGTGTCGCATCAAATTTAAAAGTTAAAGAAAATAACAAAATTTGTTTTTTATAAAGTTTTTATTTGAGACAAACTATTTATCCAAATGAAAATATTGAAGCTTGAAATTAAGTATTGTACTTATAAATATAAGAGAAGAGTCTGTAGCTTCAGCTTCCGAATGTTAAAATGCTTTTATTTAACATATTTTGTATAGTTATAAGTACAATACTTAATTTCAAGCTTCAATATTTTCATTTGGATAAATAGTTTGTCTCAAATAAAAACTTTATAAAAAACAAATTTTGTTATTTTCTTTAACTTTTTTTGATGCGACACCTTAATAACCCTTTAACCGCCCGACTTTATATCAGTTGGCGTGCACCCAGCGCCCGGCACAGTGAATCGAAAAATAAATACCTACAACAAAGAGGGATGTGCAATACTTAACTTTTCGATGTCGATATTTCGTTTTAATAACGACATTTGCATTTGAATTGAAATTTGCAATTCAACACGCTTTTATTTATAAAATCGGGACTGTGATAAAAACGGGAAGATTTAATAATTAAGGTGTAAAGTTTTAGTGTTAAAAATATATACTTAGGTACGATATGGAATTATTTTGTCGTAGACGAAGAAGCTTAATTATCGTTAAAGGTTACAATGAACTTATAAAGTGTTATATTTCTTTTTAGAGTTAATTTATTTTTAACTTTTTAGTTCATTTTACTAACAAATAATAAAAGCTTGTTTTTAAAAAATGCTTTTTTTTTCTTTAATTTTATTTTTAACTTTTTAGTATTTTTAATTCGAGATTTACTAAGAGGTAGTTCGTAGCGCGTAGCAGCGATTTTCCTTTATTTATTTAATTCTGTTACTTTTTAGCCTGGCCAAGTGTTCTTCTTGTAATTCATTTTTCCTTCTCTCATGTGTATGTATTCTATCGATATCTTGCCTACGCATGCTTTGTTACCTTCTCTCTTATGTGTGTCCTATTTGTGCGTTGTTCTAAAGATTCGTTTTTCCTTCTCTCTTGTGTATGCATTCTTTCAATATCTTGCCTATTAGTACGTTGTTCTAAAGATTCGTTTTTCTTTCTGTCTTGTGTATGTATTCTATCGGTTTCTTGCCTATTTGTGCGTTGTTCTAACGATTCGTTTTCTCTATATAGCTACTGCTAAACTCTATATAGCTACTGCTAACTTATATTTTTCTAAGCGTTGGCGCTTGTGGACATCGCTTTCATTAGCAATCTTCTCCTGTCGCTTCAATTTCGCCTTCTCTAAACGTCGTTTTCTTTGTGTAGTAGTTTCTTTTTTGTTTATGTTGTTCCCACGAGTATAGGACAAAAACGGTCCATCCCCCTAGAGGTCCATTGTAGAGGGCTTTAGTACAACAGGGTTCGCCCTGGTACCCTCAGGCGCAACGTTAGCGATATAAAATGTTTATACACCCTCATACCATTCAGCCCTCGGCACGTGCTCACCTTGGCATTCGGTCATCCATCTAATCAATCAGACATATTCCACATTCATAACAAACTGAACGAACTTTTTTCCCAAAATTTGTTGGAGTTGCATATTCACGCCAACCAAGATACTCGTCAAGACGAATCAAACGAGCCCAAACTCGATGAGGTTGCGTCGTTTAATTACGGAGTTCCTATGGCCACCTTACAGCTCCATCATCAGACCCTGGTTACCATGTAGTATCAAAGCTTACTCGTCAAGACGAATTAAACGAGCCCAAACTCGATGGGGTTGCGTCCTTTAATTACGGAGTTCCTATAGCCACCTTCCAGCTCCATAATCAGACCCTGGTTACCATGTAGTATCAAAATACTCGTCAAGACGAATTAAACGAGCCCAAACTCGATGGGGTTGCATCGTTTAATTACGGAGTTCCTATAGCCACCTTCCAGCTCCATCATCAGACCCTAGTTACCATGTAGTATCAAAGTGCTCGTCAAGACGAATTAAACGAGCCCAAACTCGATGGGGTTGCATCGTTTAATTACGGAGTTCCTATAGCCACCTTCCAGCTCCATCATCAGACCCTGGTTACCATGTAGTATCAAAGTACTCGTCAAGATGAATTAAACGAGCCCAAACTCGATGGGGTTGCGTCGTTTAATTACGGATTTCCTATAGCTACCTTCCAGCTCCATCATCAGACCCTGGTTACCATGTAGTATCAAAGCACTCGTCAAGAAGAATCAAACGAGCCCAAACTCGATGGGGTTGAGTCGTTTAATTACGGAGTTCCTATGGCCACCTTCCAGCTCCATCATCAGACCCTGGTTACCATGTAGTATCAAAGTACTCGTCAAGACGAATTAAACGAGCCCAAACTCGATGGGGTTGCGTCGTTTAATTACGGAGTTCCTATAGCCACCTTCCAGCTCCATCATCAGACCCCGGTTACCATGTAGTATCAAAGTACTCGTCAAGAAGAATCAAACGAGCCCAAACTCGATGGGGATGCGTCGTTTAATTACGGAGTTCCTATGGCCACCTTCCAGCTCCATCATCAGATCCTAATTACCATATAGTATCAAAGTACTCGTCAAGAAGAATCAAACGAGCCCAAACTCGATGGGGTTGCGTCGTTTAATTACGTAGTTCCTATAGCCACCTTCCAGCTCCATCATCAGACCCTGGTTACCATGTGGTATCAAAGTACTCGTCAAGACGAATTAAACGAGCCCAAACTCGATGGGGTTGCATCGTTTAATTACGGAGTTCCTATGGCCACCTTCCAGCTCCATCATCAGATCAGCTCTATGTCATAATAATATTGCATTGTCATCCGATTTATGCGTGCATGCAAAATTTCAGCTCAATCGGACACCGGGAAATGGATCAAATTTAACTTGCAAGATATGATTACAGACAGACAGACAGACAGACAACGGGACAGGTGAAACTAAACAAAACCTTGTAAAAATAAAAAAATTACTTGGACGACGTCAATAACAGTTTACCTATTGACTTAGATGGTAACGATATTCGAACGATACATCAATGTCAAACTCTTCGTCTGATAAAAATTCTTCATTTTCATCGCCTTCTAGAATTCGTATTAACTCTCCAGTAGTCGTCATGATAAATTTCTGTCATTTACATTTATCGACATACGAACGTAAAACTACATTCACAAGCACAACACTGATGGAAAATTCCAGAAGTCGGCACTCGTTTATGACGTAAGAAGCGGTCGTATTTATCCGACCCTGGCGCTGGGCGTCCTAACAAAGTAAGTTTCGGAACATGTAGGGTAGGGATGGGAACCATCAATTCAGTCGCTGACATTTCACAAGTAAATACTCACAAATATTTGTAAAAAAATGTTTTATTAGCAAATATTTCTCGTTATACTGACTAATTAACTTTAAAACAAATATTGCTGTATTTGTTTTAAAGTTAATTAGTCAGTATAACGAGAAATATTTTGATTTATGTTTATTTTTGTATCGGAAATCTTGGCATAATTATGTCCCGTCCCTCGTGTCGGATTTTTCCGTCATGGGCGTTGGACATCAATACAATTTGCTAAAAATAATATTAGTAATTCATCTAACTTTGGACATTATTTTTAGGACTTCTTATTATGAAACTAAAGTGTATTAAATTGTAAATGATTGCTTAATTAACTCTATTCACCGAATATAAACATATTTTTGATAGAATACAACGTAATTAAATAAAAAAGCAGATTAAACGAGCTGTGGTTTTTGGTCGGATATATACGACTCTGGCGAAATGGCCCCGAAAATTTTTGTCGGATTAATCCGACGTAGGCGGTTAAAAGGTTAGATGTAAACGTAGGAACTTGAAATTTTATTTTTATATCTCTAAGAATGTCGATCATCCATTGGTGATACAGGAGTAACAAAGTTTAATTTTTTTATTTTTTCACTCCACCCTACTGTACAAGTGTCTAGTTTAAACCAGGTGTATCATTTTTCAAGAAATTCGTCAAATGTACTAGAACTGCTAAAATGATCGTACTTTGTGTTTTGCTTGCGTCGCTCGTAAAATATACGAAGGAGCGACTTTTTGTGGAACTTTTGCGTTTACCGTATGAAATTCTGTTTTTATTTTCGCCAACGAAATAATCGGTTACAGATTGTCTGAAGTGTGGATTGTGTTAGTCAGAAAAGATGTCAGAGCTTCATGTTTTTGTGACATAAAGAAAATTCAATAAACCACGTCTTAACAAGTTCAAAAAATTACGCTCAGGAAGAGATGGGCGGGTTTGGATACGCGGGGCCCCCTTTTGCGCAGGGCCCGTAGCAATTGCTACTCTTGCTGCGTGGTAAATCCGGCACTGCTCAAAGGAGAAAATATCTGTAACAAGTGACAGTAATGTAATACCAAAATATATTAGCTATATCCCAGGAGTGTCGAAAAATAAAGGAAAATCAAGATATAACTATAAGCCTAAACGTTTGCAATGCTGGCCGTGAACTATAAAAAGTTATAGTGAAAATTCAGCGAAGTGCCAAGAATCTGTTATTTTAGCGCAGAAGTATAATTAATCATTTATGCTATTAAAGTTTATGGTGGTCATTTCATTGACGTGTTTAGAGACCCCTGTACAGTACCATGCCATTTGTTGTTCCTGGCTATAATATGGTTTGAGTATACTGGTGATTTTTTTTCAGGCTCCAAATTTTTACAGGGTGTTCTACTCTTGAATATGAACAACTTTCACTATGGGACCAACTCTGAGATCACGAAAACAAAATCAGCTGTTTAATACAAAAGTTCAATACCTACTTGACCAAAATGTATGAAACAGCAGATTTTTATTTCGTGATCTCAGAGTTGGTTCCATAAACCGCCGCACAGACATGTCTTAGAATTTTCGGTTCTAGGATATGTCGATTTCCTTACGTTTTCCTTCACCGTTTTGAGAGCAGTACACTTTAGGGCTATAAACAAGTAAGTGATATCAATAACGTTTGCAGGTGTAACGTGGCTCGGAAGCGGAAGGAGCGTTGACCGGCCCTCGGTGACGGCCACAGAGCATACGACCTTATTCACGAACATGCAGCACTTTCATGGCGCACCCAATGTGGCCTTATGTGGATAACATGAGATAAACGAAACGTCATCATGACACTTTTTATTGAAGATATCGTTGTTGCTATCGTTATAGCAGTTTTTAACCCGTGAGAAGGCGCGCTATGAGCAATTTGCTCACACAAAAATCTAATTCAAAAATTTTTTGTCTTTCCCATGCCACACCAATTCAAGCACTTAAGTACCTTCCTAAATATTCACCCCTCTCCCCTGACGCAATTCTCGATCCGCTCAGTGGCGTTGCGACCGCGCAGCAAGGCGTTTGTGGAGGCCGTGTACCAACGTGCGGCAATTTGCTCATCACGCGCCCAGCAATTACTTTGCACCGAACATGTAAAATACATGTGTTCAGTGTGTTTCGAGAGGCACATTAGTGTAGATTTAATGGATGAATAACACTTTTTAGTTTTTGTTATGGAACAGTTTTTATTGTGATTTTTATGAAACGTGCCAAAAAATTAATTAATACTAGGTTGTTTTGTTATTTGCGTTAGAAGTTGCTATTATGTTTAACAGTTTTGATTAAAATACTTGTTTTCTTACTTACTAAACCTTGTGTTATTTATTTAAATACATTATAAGCCAATAAATATAGAAACACTAAAAATATAAACATTTATGATAGTGTGAGCAATTTGCTCGCGCGCGCCTACTCGTGTAAGAAAATTAGGCGCGCCTTCTCACGGGTTAAAGTAGATGCTATAAAGTTTATTGGACAGATTTTGTTTTTCCTTGTTTAAATATTTTGTAATGTAACGCACAAAAACCTGTCAAAATTTAATAAATGATAAATGATTTATTTTCTGTAAGTAGGTTTGTTTGTGTAGACGCACATCAAGCTACCCGAAACTGTCAAAATTTCCCAATCAACTTTGAACCTTATGATTTAGCCATAAAGTTGAAAATCTATTAAATAAATTTGGCAGATTGTAGTAGCTTGATGTGCTGGCGTCTGTACAAACACTTACCTACATGTCAATCACATTTTTTTTTTTTAACTGGATGAGGCTGCGTTTCCTATCTTCTGATTACTCTGAGAAGAAAGGCCGAAAAAAACTCAGAGGTCACAGTCTCTTTTAAAGCCCAGATAAATCTTGATCAAATCATGTCAAGACCATGTAGATTGATGTATGAAATGGTCTTTTGAGTAGATTTTTAACTTTATAGCTACAGCATACGGCTTAAAGTTGATTGGGAAAATTTGAGAGTTTCGGGTAGCTTGATGTGCTGGCGTCTGTACCTTACAGTACAGACCGCAGTACAGTGCCTTATCGTACCTTAGTTTTGTGTGTAGACGCGGATATAGGTTTTCGCTCAAGACCGCTGCGAATAATTTCTCAGGATGTGAAAGCCCTTTCAAAAATAAACCTTCATCGCCTATTTTCCGTAAACTAAACAATACGTCCATTGGCGACTTATCTATCTATATCGTAGTTACCTATATGTATACTAAATTTATTATCAATATTATTATTATCTATATCTTAGTTCGAGTTATCACAAAATAAAAAATACAAGTTATAAAACTATGTTTATTAAACGAAGCCCAAGAGCAACTGCACCCGTTATGATGAGTCCCTTTGACGTTATGGTAATTCCGCATAGGGAAAATAATGTGGACGTTTTGTTTCTGACGTTGCTTGATGATTGAATATGAGGTTAGATAATTACGCCAATAACCTGTAGGTAGAACAATCATTTTCACGAAATTTATAAACAATCAAAAAGTACCGAAGTTTCATGTTAGACCTCTTTCGTGCTCCAATTTTTTTAATGAATTGCCGTTGTTCATTATTTTCAGAAATCCAAACCGCTATTCCTAAATTAAATTAAAATACCGTTGTTAGCATTTTAACCAGTAGTAAGCCGCCATGTTCTATGTTACGAACTGACAATAGTTAAATTAAAATAACAAACGGTGGTTATCACTGCATTTATCACTAGTTGATTGTTTCAGAGACCTCGTTTGTTTCCGATTTTGATCATTACTGTCTTTATTTTTAGTTGTTTTATTTTTAACGTATGTTCTTGTTGTAAATGTAAACAACAATATAATATTGTATTATAAAGCAGTCTGCATGTGTATCGATGCGATCCATCGAGGTTGTTCGAAATTCAAAGAATTTATAATACGCCGAAGTCCCTGTCACTGCCCTTTTGGGATTCGAGAAAAAAGTACAATGTGCCCAAGTCCCCAATGCGCCTTATTGTCTTGACAAACTGTGTCGTTCAGTCGGGTGTTGCCTCGCATTCCACGCTAACCGAGCAAAGAAACAAATACCCGATATCTACAACGTGATACAACTGAGTCATCTTTCGTCATTCGACGAGCCAGTTGTAGTGGAATTCTCATGGCCACAGTTCGCGTGCACCGGCGTTCGAGCGCGGTCAAACTTATCGTCGCTCGCTCTATTATCGTCGCTATTTTCGGTCGAGAGCCGCTCGATTGATAAGCGCCAAACTACCCTTGTGCTTCGATCGCGCCGCACGTTTCACAGCGCGAGAAACGCTAGCATCAATTCTACGTTCACAATTTGAATATTATTCGTATTTGCGCCGTAGACTCGTGAATTTCAATTTCGGTATTACCCTTGCAAATAGACGTGTGACGGATGAGTGAGTTTTCGTTTCCGAAGTTGTTGTGGGAGCGCGAGTCGAGCGGCGCGGGCGCAATGGAGAGCTGCTACAAACTCTACACATGGATCAACCACACGGTGCTCATGCTGCTCTTCCAGATATTCTGGAAGGTCAGCCAGATCTCTGACTACTTCACGGGAAAGTGAGTTCAACACCTATTTACCTATGTCTTGTCTATACAATATTATTATTATTAATTCATTTATTTCAGACAATAATAATCCATACAATAGTATAATACAATAATATATTATCTGTGATTAACATTCTGAAACCATTGAAATTGTACTCTTCGCACGATATAAAGTTTTTATCACATTCAATACTTAATGAATTATAATACCGAAACAGTTTAACTTATCTAGTTCTAGGTAACTAAGATAAATAATGAAACTAGGTACCTAATTTAAACTAAATTCATTTGTACTGAGCTCAGAGTACCTACTTACACAGGTGCAATACGTTCGCTAAAATACCACAGGAAATGCTGATGTCAAGCTTAACAAATCCATGACATATATGTTTAGATTACCTAAACTTCTTTATTTTTTCGTTAAAATGTAATTTCTTTATTTAAAATTAATATTCATAGTAAAAACACCCAGAAACAACCAGATAGAAGTAGCCTGTTATTTAAACACAATGTTACAGGAACAGCTGTTGATATTTTTAATATGGCAACAATGAGATAGGCTATCTGTGAATACATGTTATATAACATAACACATCTAGCTCCCATAATAAGCAGATACTATAGACAGGAGGAGATACCAAAGATAATCCACTGAACTACCTACTAACAATAATCAACCAAATCAGTTCTTGTTAGTCTGAAAAAAAAAACCCTACTACACAATTTAGAACCCTCCTTATTTGACTTCGTAGGGGAGAAAAAAAATAAAGAGATCGACGAAAATACAGCACAGCACTGTCATTGAACACGTGAATGGCAGCTGATTCCTGTGGGATTTATAAACACTTCTTTTTTTTCTATTTTCTTGGCAAACCATATTTCAATCTCCACCTGAGCTCACTTCTTTAAATTCTCTTTGGTAAAATTTAAAAATACACGCCACAAAATATTTACCTACGCGAATGAGTGAAATTTTGAAAAAAGAAAGTTTGTCTGTCAAAGACAAAAGAAAAAGATTTTCTAGTGTCAGCTTCCGTGAAAAGAAAACTGTATGATGGCCAGTGATGATTGGCAGGCGATACACATCGCGATGCCAAAGGGGAAGTACTTGTTCTGTAACACCGTGAAACCGTAAATCTACTGTCGTGACTTACACCGATAAATCATAATATTGGGTTCAGTGTTACGAAAACTTTTTGAGAATTAGAGCAAGCTCTTTGTCGCTAATGTCGATACTTATTATACCAGTCAAACTACATTGAAAAACTGTATCTTATAGACTAAAAGTAATGTACTCAGTGTCGTATAATATTTATTTGGTTCTTTTTATAACACATTTTTTATCCTCTTTATTATCCGTATTCATGCTCTTGCATCAATTATTTTGCACTTCTCATCATCTGCCTAGCCTTTTCCCAACTATGTTGGGGTCGGCTTCCAGTCTAACCGGATGCAGCTGAATACCAGTACTTTACATGGAGCGACTGCCTATCTGACCTCCACAACCCAGTTACTGGGTAATACGATACTCCTTGGTAAGACTGGTTGTCAGACTTTCAGGCTTCTGACTACCCGTAACGACTGTCAAAGATCTACGAGTGACTGCCGGGACCAACGGCTTAACGTGCTTTCCGAGGCACGGAGGGGTCTCGGTATGTAAAGACGGTCACCCATCCACAGACCAACCACGGCAAGCGTAGCTTAACCTGATCGATCGACCTGTGCGGCTGTTATTATTTAGCCACGGGCCCCTCAAATTATTTTGCACTTCTGAGGCCTAGATATTTTTGTTTCTTAACTCCATCTATTCCGTCTTTCGTACCTATGTTCTTTAAACTTCCGTCTGCCCATCTTTTGTGTATCTCATTAGGTAAACTTGCTTGAACACAGGTGTATATTTTTTGTTAATTATCACTTCGTGACTTCTGTTTTATTTTGTTTCTCACATAATCTTCTCCGTAGGTTATGAACCCGGCTTCCAGTGCCAAAATGATCTGAAACTTATTTTAACTTGTAAGATATAAGTTTGTTTTCATTACCGCTGTCCGTCAGGACTCCACGCGTATTTCATAGTTTGGATGCTGTTCAAGAAAAGTACCCAATTTCTTGGCATTTAGTGCACAAAATTTATGTCACTAGTAGAAGCATACATTGCTTTGTTTTTATTGAAACAGTCAATACTTTGTAGCTTGTTATTATGCAGTATTTTAAGGAGGCAATAACTCAGTCTTTTGTTTATAAATTCAAAGCAAAAGTATCAAAAGAGGAAACTTAAAATAACAAACAAGATACAAAACAATCTAACGTGTGATCAATAATTAATTATTACAAACTTACGCCTAAGAAACAATCGTTCAATACCAATGAATGAAATGTGGTTTCTATAATTAAAACAATACCGGATCCATTGAATCTTTTCTAATGAGTAAAGTGATGTTATCTTACTTACCTACGTGTCTAGAATGTGTTGTCTTCCGGGTGACTGTTGCGTATTTCTTTCTTAATAAACTCTTTTATTTACTATCCCATCCTCCTGTCCTGACCTTTTGAAGTCGATGTTCCCTTTTCCATACCTAAGTGTATCAGCAGTGCTGCTGTAGCAACAGTGATGGCCCAGTGGTAATGACTGACGAGTTGTAGATCGTGGGTTCGAACCAGGCAAGCGCTTTACTTTGTGAAAATATTTTCATTACCACTGCTCTCAAAACGGCGAAGAAAAACGTGAGGAAACCTGCATGTCCTAGAACCAAACATTTTAAGATATGTGACATCTACCAACCTTCACAGCCAATTCCCTTTCGAAGAGAGGAGGCCTGTGTCCCAGCAGTGGGAACATTATGCATATTATGTACAGACGCCAGCACATCAAGCTACTACAATCTGTCAGATTTCTTTAATAGATTTTCAACTTTAGCGCTAAAGCATAAGGTTCAAAGTTGATTGGGACAATCTGACAGTTTCGGGTAGCTTGATGTGCTGGCGTCTGTACCTTGCTTCAACTAAGTGTTTACTTTCTTCCTGGCTGTTTCATTTTCATCTTCCACATAATCCAGCTTTATGGTTCTTCCTCTTTTCTTTTAGCTATCATCTACATCCTTTCCTGTCCCATGCTTCTTCTCATCCCTTTACATTTCCCTCAGGTATTTTACACCATTATAAAGGCATCCTTTTTAGAGTTTCGTACCCCAAGGGTAAAACGGGACCCTATTACTAAGACTCCGCTGCCCGTCAGTCCGTGTGTCACTAGGCTGTATCTCATGAACCGTGATTAGTTAGACAGTTGAAATTTTCACAGATGATGTATTTCTGTTGCCGCTATAATAACAAATACTAAAAATCAGAATAAAATAAATATTTAAGGCGGCTCCCATACAACAGACATGATTTTTTTGCCGTTTTTATAGATAATGGTACGGAACCCTTCGTGCGCGAATCCGACTCGCGCTTGTTAGTCCAAATTGTCTCGATTGTTATTGTGTAAATGGGAGTCGAAAATCCACTTCCAAGATGTAGTCATATTACCATACAATATATTTTACTTGTTACCTATACATATGTAGATATTCTTTTTATACAGAGACACAGGAAACTAGTTAGGTATGTTTAATACGAGATTAAAATTAACATATCTAACCTGCCAACTTGCATAATAAATATTTATTAATGTTAGATATTCTATTTTTTACATCTGATTAAATACAAAACATTTTCAAACATTGTGTCGTTCGTATGTTCCTTTTTGTGAACATTGTTAACAAAGTAAATTAATGAGAGTACCTACGAAACAAAAGACAGTCACTTTATTTATTCAAAGAGTACATTCATTTGCAATATTAATATCGTTAGAGCTACAAAATTTTACATATTATGTTAAGAAAAATTAGCTGTGGACATTGAAACAATATTTTCAATATTATTAATCCCATTAGCCGTTATCAAATACTAACCTCTTTACAATTGAGGAGGTTCTTTTCAGAACTTGACTATTCCACTTTTGATGAAACTGATTTTTTATTTATTTTTTGTTTGGTAACATTGAAATGTATACTCCGCGAAAATAAAATTGGGCGAAAACTTGATAATTACACCAGAAAAAAAAGATTAAAAGGCATGATTTCATCAAAAGTAGATTATTCCACGTCAAAAAGCTATAGAATAAAAAAAAAAATAAAACATACTATGATCATTTTCTTTTTTGTTTTATTTATTTAAAGAAGAAGATGAACCTCAGGTTATTTCAATTCAAAAATGAGATTTCTGATACCTAATTAGTTTCAACAAAACAAGATTAATCCACAGTGGCTTGAATCAAAACATGATTATTGCAACCAGCCGCGTCAAAACTTGATTATTCCATTTCAAATCTTAGATTTATTCAAAATATACTATTGCTAATTTTTTTAATCCTGTACAAAGCAATGACTATTGTTGTCGTCTACAATAATGCATCAAAATTTCGGGTTAAAAACATAGCTGCATACCTACAAAACTATTTTCTCAGATTGTGAACAATCACAAAAAGTGGAATAGTCAAGTTTTGAAAAGAACCTCCTCAATTAACAGATTAGGCACACACAGTTGTTCATAATAAGTATTCCTTTCTTAATGACGACCATGACCGAAATATATTTAATAAATTAGATAAGGAAACTAGGCATCAATATTAGTCTGAAATTAAACTAAAACTATAGGTATTGAAAACACCTGTAAAACTCACCTTTAAAAAAAAGTTTAAATTGTTTATGGGAAATTAGCAGGTAGGTAGGTATTTATTTTATTTATTCATTTATTTATTTATTTATTGGTTCACCAACGATTGTTTCGCGGTCTTGCATTCGATGTGCTCTTTACGTTTCCATTCACTTCATTACAAAATGTATAGGTAGGTAGGTACGTGATCAGTCTTATTTTAAGACTAAATGCCAGTAGATAATACTAGATTTTGTGCTAGAATGGTCCATTGCATAATCAAAATCCGACTATATTTCCCACAGTCAATATACCAAAGTAAATAAAGAATAATAATACAAACGTTTTCGTTTTCGTATTTCTGTTATTGACACTACCAAATCAAAGAGGGATCTTCAATGTCAAAAAAGAGCAAAAACATACAACTTATTATTAAACACTCGTCACGTCACCATTCGTTCTTTTTTTTTTAAATCGCAAGTGTGCATGCATCCAGCCAGTGGTATAATATCGCTCGAGTATATTTTTATACTGTGAAAAAGTTTTTATCGATATAAACACAGGATTTCAGTCCGCCTAATGTTCTGTGCAAGCTGATTACAAGGTTATCGAATTATTAAATCGATTAATCAGTAAGGAAGTCAGTTCATTACTATGTACAGACGCCAGCACATCAAGCTGCTACAATCTGTCAAATTTCTTTAATAGATTTTCAACTTTATCGCTAAAGTATAAGGTTCAAAGTTGGTTGGGAAAAATTGACACTTTCGGGTAGCTTGATGTGCTGGCGTCTGTACGTACTTAAATACTTAATAATAAACTACAATATTTTAGAAAATGTTTCATAATGCTATTAAGGTTTGGTTTCCGAAACTTAATGTAAGAAGAAACTTTATTATATTGATTCACCTTCCTAAGTCCCTGATTAAGGCCTAAAAATCCTCGACATAGATAACAAAATAATCAAAGAGAATTAACGAATAAAACACAATGAAAATGCGATTCTACCTATGAATTCTTATTAATCAGAATTACTTATAAATTAACATTTACCCGTTGGAATTTCATGGTTGCTAGGTTCAATGTTGCCGACAACTACAGGCCATCCTTTGTCACGATACGGACATAATGGACCATTAGGTATAATATCTAATAATTATGGTTTGCAGCCTTCACTTCAGTTTTATCACGATATCAGGCCCTGTCCTATCTTAAACCATAATGTTATTGTCTAAACCCTACCTTGAGTCTATTAGGAATCAGAAACATATTAATGATAAATAATATAATCATCAAAATCCATTCCAAAGGCCCTGCTCTGTTCTGCACTGTATGCAGACAACAATGAAATCCATATTTTTATTTTATCTTTATTGAGAGGAACAGCAAACAGTTACATTATAAGGACTTACAACTAGTTTAACAAAATAGCAATTTGGTTATAAGTAACCCACAACGCTGGCCACAAGTAGGTATAAAAAATAGCAAATCGCTAGGAACATTAATAGCAGTACGTCTGGCAAATACTTTAATGATTAAAATTTAAATGATAAAAAAAAACAAGACCGAAAACAGAAAGAAAGAAAAAAAGAAGAATAATATGAATAATATAATATAAACTTCATAAAATATCCCATTTCAAAGTGCTCAAAAGTCAAGCATAATTTCCTCCAAATTCAGCTTGAAGCAGGTAAAATGTGGCCAGCAATAAAATTGTTTACAATCCACATCAGGTATGCACCCATGACATCACACTGACCTCAGCGTAATGTTGTAAGGAAACGTGCACACCATAGCATTAGGCCGTAATTGTACAGTGTTTGTGTTGCGAGTTTCGCTTTCTACCACTGCGGGGACATAGACAATCTATTATGCAGGTAATTGCAGGTGTAACTGCGTCAGGGCGTGACGTACACGACAGTTAGGTTTGCCATAGTGGTTATTTTGTCCAGGGCTCGGAAACGTTATTTAAAATAACGTTTTTAAAACGTTTCTAACAGTTCTTTGTACAACATTTTGTTCGGAACGAAAACGAAATGAGAACGTTTTCAAAAACCGGTTTATTCCGCAGGACGCTGCCGCGCACGGCGTGCCGCTGCGGCGACAAGAATGAACTTGTTTACGTATCGTACCTATGTATTCATTTCATTATTTTCATTGCATGTTTCATTCCGATGCGCTTCGTACCTACGTATTGATTGGGTTTGTGTTGCGATTTGCGACTCTTGCGAGTGATTAGTTAGTGGTGCTTATTTCTTGCTCACAAAATGGGACGAAAGTCTACTCGTACTCACAGAATAATAGTCACAGATAATAGTACTCGTGAAACGACGAAACTAAGCCGCGCGGCCGTGAAATACCAACTGAATGAAATTCATAATACATATTCGCAGAACTTTCGTATTAACCCACCCAAAAAAATTAAAAAAAAAACGGTTAAAAACGTTTTATTAATCGAAAACTATTTATGTTTTGTTCTTCTTCAAAAACGTTATTTATAACGTTCCGTTTGAACGTAACCGAAACAAATCGTTTCTTAGGTATTTAAGACGAAACCGTTTCGAAAAATATACCGGTATCCGAGCCCTGATATTGTCTCACGATCGTCTGCTGTTTTAAGCAGTGGTTCGGCTAAGTGGTTGTAAATGGTCCGGATGGGTGCAATGTCTGTCTTCGTATTGGGTTTATGTTACCTTACTATTTACATAAATTATACCTGTCCTTAGTTGTTTTAACTCGGGTCAGACGAAACAGTCAAGACTAGGTCAGGAACTTTTTATATAAGTTTAGTGCACTAGTTTAATCTAATCCGAATAATCTACTGTCTGAATTCCAACGAACTCTTTATTGGCTTTTCGTAAAAGTGTGAGATATGAATAAATTTTATCTATCTGAAGAATTGTGGATCAGTTGGAAATTCAGCTATAATGAACAACAGGAAAATTATTCGTATTCTATTCTTTATCATATTGTTGAATGAAACCAGGTGGGTATAAGATTAGGCAAACTAGATGCAACGTATTCCTTATGTACGTACGTAATACGTATGTATGTACATGTTGAATGAATTTGAGCACCATAAAAAGTACGTTTTGCTTAAGTTAGGTGCATCAATAGATTTGCCACAATATCAATAATCACAGCAGCTAATACAACCTCATTCGCTGCCTAAACTATTTGCGGATATAAATGCAAAATATGACTACACAATAAGAAAAAATTGAAAGCTCTAAAATGTCTGGTAAAATACTTATAATATGCAGCTCTCTGCATCAGGGTGTCTAGACGCCAATGCCGTTCTTAATATACAGTGTGTCCGGACATGGACTAGCGATATTCTAAATACTTAAATATAAGCTATTTTAAAGTACAATTACACTATAGGCTTAGGTCCAATATACTTCCCCGCTATGTGGCAGCCATTTTGTTTTTTTTGTTGAAGTATGCTCTATGCGAGTACAAAAAAAATCATATATCTCAAAGTTTTAGTCATACTGAGATAAAAATAGGCTTATTCGAAAGGCAATAATATTGTCTACCGTCTGCACTACAAAGCAATATGTTCACAATTCCATAACTTTTGAAAAAAAATGTGAAAGTCGAAAAAAAAAACAAAAAAATATGCAATTCAACCAATAATTGTTAATTACTACAAAAACAACCCCGAGAGCTTTTTTATTTTTTATACTAGATCGACAGTTTTTGAGCTAAGCTACAATACAACATAAAATTCACAACTGTATGTCTAATACTTTAAGAGTTATTGTTGTATGAACATAGCGTATGCGCAAGCACAAAAGGCCTTTGTCGGAACCCTAAACAGGAAATCATTAAAAAAACATAACATTCATATTGAATTTTATTTAATGTTTTTTCCAATATTAAATGAAGATTAAAATATCTAAAGCAGTTGCTCAAAGTGGCCACCTCCAGCTTGTAGACACACTACGGCTCTCTGTGCCACCTGGGTTGATGAGCGCCTAATTAACCCGTGAGAAGGCGCGCCTAATTTTCTTACACGAGTAGGCGCGCGCGAGCAAATTGCTCACACTATCATAAATGTTTATATTTTTAGTGTTTCTATATTTATTGGCTTATAATGTATTTAAATAAATAACACAAGGTTTAGTAAGTAAGAAAACAAGTATTTTAATCAAAACTATTAAACATAATAGCAACTTCTAACGCAAATAACAAAACAACCTAGTATTAATTAATTTTTTGGCACGTTTCATAAAAATCACAATAAAAACTGTTCCATAACAAAAACTAAAAAGTGTTATTCATCCATTAAATCTACACTAATGTGCCTCTCGAAACACACTGAACACATGTATTTTACATGTTCGGTGCAAAGTAATTGCTGGGCGCGTGATGAGCAAATTGCCGCACGTTGGTACACGGCCTCCACAAACGCCTTGCTGCGCGGTCGCAACGCCACTGAGCGGATCGAGAATTGCGTCAGGGGAGAGGGGGTGAATATTTAGGAAGGTACTTAAGTGCTTGAATTGGTGTGACATGGGAAAGACAAAAAATTTTTGAATTAGATTTTTGTGTGAGCAAATTGCTCATAGCGCGCCTTCTCACGGGTTAAATCCAAATCGGATCTAATTTCTTCGGCGGCTGCCATAATTTTTGCGACGAGTTCTTCCCTGGTATTTGGAACTGTAGCGTATACTTTTTGTTTCATATGACCCCACAAAAAATAATCCAAGGGTGTCAAATCGGGTGAGCGAGGCGGCCACGCTACTACACCACCACGACCGATCCACGGCTGTAGATTATTATTTAAATATTCTCTCACTGCTCGAGAAAAATGCGCGGGTGCACCATCGAGCTGGAACCACATACGCCGACGGTATGATAGAGGTAGGTCCATGAGGCTGTCCGCAAACTGTGTCTGTAAGAATTCTAAAAATCTAGCGCCGTTTAATGTAGGTGGCAATTCCAATGGCCCTATCAGCCTATCGTTGATTATGCCGGCCCACACATTTACTGAGAATTCATGTTGAAATGAGCTTGGGCGCACCGCCCTTGGATTTGCGGAGCACCAGAGATGGTCGTTTCTGTGGTTTGTAATCCCAGCTCTTGTAAATTTGGCTTCATCAGTCCACAGTATTCTTTGTAAAAAATTACGGTTCTGTCTCAAATTTCTATTTATCCACGAACAAAACACAGATCTCGCAGCAAAATCTGGTTCGATCACGTCTTGAACCCGTCGAAAATGATAAGGGTGTAACCCTTCTCTTTTCAAAATTCTCCATACATGCCACTTAGACATTCGAAGTTGCACTGAAATCCGTCTAACGCTTAGTCTAGGATCATTGGTTATTAGTCTAAGCACTTCTTCTTCATCTTCGGGCGATACCAAGCGATTGCGTTCATTAACAGCTCTTTGAATACCTCTTTCCGCTAATCTTGAATGCACGTCGATAAAAGTTTGGCGACTCGGTGTAGGCCTGTTAGGGTACCTTCGTCGATATTCTTGTACAGCCAAATTTGCACTTCCATTGCAAAAGCCATACACAAAGTGTATGTCAGCAATATGTTGCGATGAATATTGACGCTGTGCCATACTTTATCACACTTTTAAATACAAAACACTAACGCAGCACGTAAACAGCACGGACGGTAAGTGAAAGTAGCGATAGCGATCACAACGCAGGGCGAGGGACAACTAAACTAACCCAACTAATAATTTGTCCTTAAAACTGATTTTGTTTCAGGTAGTGGACTAATACGTTCTATCTCGCTTACTCACGGTAGTAACGAACAGTATTTCTCGCCTGCTCTCAGATGGAATAAAGTGAATGCCATAAATGACACTCTGGCGGTTAACAAAGACGTTTTGTGCTTGCGCATACGCTATGTTCAAACAACAATAACTCTTAAAGTATTAAACATACAGTTGTGAATTTTATGTTGCATTGTAGCGTAGCTCAAAAACTGTCGATCTAGTATAAAAAATAAAAAAGTTCTCGGGGTTGTTTTTGTAGTAATTAACCATTATTGGTTGAATTGCATAATTTTTTGTTTTTTTTTTCGACTTTCACATTTTTTTTCAAAAGTTATGGAATTGTGAACACATTGCTTTGTAATGCAGACGGTAGACAATATTATTGCCTTCCGAATAAGCCTATTTTTATCTCAGTATGACTAAAACTTTGAGATATATGATTTTTTTTGTACTCGCATAGAGCATATTTCAACAAAAAAAAACAAAATGGCTGCCACATAGCGGGGAAGTGTATTGGACCCAAGCCTATAGTGTAATAGTACTTTAAAATAGCTTATATTTAAGTATTTAGAATATCGCTAGTCCATGTCCGGACACACTGTAGATCAAGATGGGTACGACAATAATTCCTGCCCATAAAACACAATTCCACATACATTTAACGTTTTTTTCTTTTGTTCAAAACAAAATAATCCTTGATGTAGTTGTCGAACATAAAACGCGCGTCCTTACATGTAGGTATCTATGTCGGCGAAGTTCGTGATCAATTACGAATGCATCTACTTATTAAATATTCATGTAAAAAAACCAGTCGTGTACCTAGTTAGGTCAATACCGAGACTGCTTGATATGACGTCAATTCGATCTAATAGATATCTAGACTATTGGAAGCGCTGCCAAAAAACGCACGCGCGGTCAAAGAACACGCAATGATCCAAAGTTCATAGGATTTATACATTTTTATATCAATTCATGATGCACCCGAAGAAAGTTGTCTTATTTCAGACTATTGGCAAACCTATCAGGTATTTTGGCATGCTTGTATTGGACTCTTCCACTACGTAGGGAATATCTGGAAAAATAACCGAGAGAAGCACTGGCAACACACAATGTTTCTATTATTTATGGTTCAGCAACACATCATTCTGTGTTCCAATTTCGAACAATCTATAATTCAATAAGTGTTCTGAAATTCTTGACAGTCGATTGAATTGAAACACTGCGTTTATAAATTGAAGACTCCATAGAAGTGGGTGTCCATACGTCACAATATCATTAAACTTTCCTTATATTAACTAATTGAGGCTCAATCAATGAATATTTAATTCCCACAATCTAACGGTAGTCATTTTGTTACGACATAATAATTATTATGTCGTAGTATTTGTGTATTCTAGATATAAAACATAAATATTTACTATGGAAAATCTCAATATAACATTTGTTAGGCAGAAACGAACAAACAATTGAAATCAATATTATGTAATGGCTAAAGATTGTATCGCCCAAAGTGCTACTGCTACTGCGCTGTCACTGTCAATTTTTTACCACAGACAATATTCTGTTGAATCCATTGAGATGGTATGTCTATGGTTGAATCGTACATACCTTCAAACTTTACGGTATCTAATATTAACATTGATAGAACTGTAGAGAAAACCAATTAAATCAATATAAAATATTAAGATATTATAATCCAAGCCACTTGACCCACTGCTCCCCAGATTGCTAAGTAAGTAATTAGGAAGTGCAGAAAAGCAGTTATCGAATATTGTCGAGGAAGTTGAATAACACATCGATTTTGAAAGTGTATCGTTATGAAACCCAGAATCCAAGAGTCCCCTACTTTTGTGACGTTATCACAATAGCGCGTTATAGCGCGATAGCTAATAACATTGTGTAATGAGAAATCTTACTAATTAGGACAAGTGTCTTTTGTCGCACACATGTTATAAGTATGACAACACTTACAACATTATTATCAAATAAACTGTTATGTTCTAGATCTAGAAACCTACAACTAGGCATAATAATAATAAAAAGAGGTAACATTTGTCAATTTGTAGGGATAATCTTCGGAATTACTGATGATTACGAAATTTTTTTCACAAATGGGAAGCTACAGTATTGACGAATGTCATAGAATAAATTTTAGGTTAAAACAATAAATTTCACGGGGAGAAAGTCGCGAGCTGATGCTATCACAATCTAATTCATAAGACATTTTGATTTTATAGTTGGATCGTTATCATCTTTGCTTCTAATTTTCCATTCATAGCTTGGTGATTCATAATTTGAGATGATTGAATAATATGTAAAATCAATTCTGAATCCTTCTTAATCTAATATTGACTGGCATACAAGCCTCCTCTCTTCGAAAGGGAGAGTAAAGCTGTCATCTACCACGAGGGCCCACTGCGGGTTGGTAGACGTCACATATCTCATCATAAGGCGTGCTCAATCTTTGTCCACTTTTAAAATTATGATAAAAAATCACTTCCTCTCTCCTTAAACAGCACCATTATATTTTCTTTACTGCTGTTTCATGTCTATTGTTATATGTATATATTTATTTAGATTAGTATAATATACTTTTTTGTATGTATTCATTGTATCGTGTAAATGGTACACCACAGACTACCTACAGTATTTGTCTCTCCTTCCCTTTTCAATCCATCCAAAGGTTGTCTTTAAAAGATCGCTCTAAGCGATAAGACCGCCCTTTGTAAAATTTCTATATTTATGGCTGTAATTTATATGGTGTACATAATAAAGAGTATTCTATTCTATTCTATCTTCGATTTTTTTATTCTAGGATATACCGGCTTCCTCGCAATATTTTTCTTCGTCGTTTTAAGACCATTGGTGATCAAACAATTTACACTAAGTTAAGCGCCTGCAGTGCGATTCTGTAACCATCTCACCGTGAAAACTTAGGTGATGTGAGCGTGGAGTGAGCTGTCAGTGTCATCCCACCTGATACTAGGGATTGACCAAGCATCCATTTACAATCATAATCGAGATTGTAATAATATTTTTTATGCTAATTCTATCGATCATTTTATATAAAAAAACTAAAAATACTACCTAGTTTTGATATTATATAAACATGATCAATAGAATGATATGATTGTAAATATTTGCTTACAAGGAAACCTCGCGAGGTGTCCCTCACCGATTTAGTTGCGATGTGAATAAAGATATTTTTCATAATTTTTTATGCTCTTTTTAATGGTTAAAGTCATTTTAGAAAAATTTTATTAGAAATATGTGAAAACTGCAAACCATCATTTTGGGGTACGAACTTTGAGGGTGATTTTCACCCCTTTAAAACGTTTGTTAGCAAAAAAGAAAAAATATGTATCTCATCATTTTTCATGTAGATTATTGTAGTAAAGCCGCAACTAAATCGGTGAGGGACACCTCGCGAGGTTTCCTTGTTAGTCAATCTCTAGCATCAGTGGGATGACACTGACAGTTCACTCCACGCAAGTTTTCACGGTGAGATTTTTACAGAATCGACATGCAGGCTGGGTCCTACAGCTCCGTAAGTCGGGGCCGCTACCACTTACCACTGGGCCATCACTGTTCATGATAAATGATTTATTTTCTGTTTTAGGTTTGTACAGACGCCAGCACATCAAGCTACCCGAAACTGTTAAATTTTCTCAATCAACTTTAAACCTTAAACTTCAGCGATAAAGTTGAAAATCTATTAAAGAAATTTGACAGATTGTAGTAGCTCGATGTGCGGGCGTCTGTACAAACACTTTTACATGTCAATCATATTTTTTAAAACTAGATGAGGTCGGCGTCTCCTATCTGACTACTCTGAGAAGAAAGGCCGAAACAAACTCAGAGGTCACAGTCTCTTTTAAAGTCCAGACATAATCTTGGTCAGATCATGTGAAGACCATGTAGATTGGTGTCTGAAATGGTCTTTTGAGTAAAGAACCACACAGATTGAGCGGACCTGTCCAGTCAGTGCACGCATTTGTCATGCATTATGCAAGATGCGCTTACCGATTACCAACCATGATTGAAATAATGTAATTTCCGTTATTGCTATAATTATTCTAATATTTTTATTCAAGTCTTGGTAATTAACATGAAAAACTCATTAACAGTCACATCATATATCAGAATATTATAATAATTTATTAATGAGTCCTTCTGGGAAGTATGACTGAATTAAACAATTTATTTACGTCTACAAATCATGTTTCAATAATGACTTATGTTTTTATTTATTATTGGCTCTGAATCATTGTTCTGCTTAATAAGGCAAGATAAACTCCATGAGACGGGGACATGAGTCAGTGTTGACTCTCCTTAGCCACGGTAATATTATAATATTACCGTGCCTTAGCTCTGGTCATAAGGTTACTTTGTTTCGTATGACATTTGTTTTGTTTTATTTAAAAATACAGACTCCTTTCAGTGTGTTTCGCTATTTTTTATAAGTATGTAGTAGTAGTTCTCATTAAGTAGTTTCTTGTAATAGTGGGACTTGGCTACCCATGCGCTCTTGGAAAATTCATTCAGCACCGTAATAGCGGAACACACTATTGGTCTTAATCTTCATTTTGAAGGATATTGCTAATCTATTGCTTCATATGTTCGAAGAATTTGTCTGCTCAGCAACGTAAATAAAGCAATGAATGCTGTTGAACTGTCAAAATTAAAAGCCATTGCCACTGATAGGATAGTGTGTTACGCAATTACCCCGCTGTACCTATTAGAAATATCACGACATTGCTAAAATACTAAAACTAACTAAGACCTTTTAAGATGATTATATTTTAACAACCCAAATCGTATTGTTGAAATTAACGTAATAAGAATGTTTTCCCACATAAAATGAATAAACTACAGTACCTCAATACCTATAAGTAATAGGCAAATATAAAATTAGGCATATATTGATAAATATGTATAATCAATAAACAGATAAACCCGTTTCAGTAATAACATTGAGCTTCGTCATAACCGTATGGTAAAGTCCATTGACCTTTTCAATAGAAGTGGCCCTGTAGATCACTAAAGAAAACAGAAATAAAACTAAGAAACGCTTAGATTGTTTGACTCAAGACATTGATCATAACAATTTGTATCATAAGCTTCATAAATAACAACGTAATAATAGAAAAATATGTTTATATAATAGATAATAATATATTTGACCTTTTCAGCTGCAAGAATACACGATCTATGGAAACAGAAATACATTTGCTGAGCTCCCAATACTCATACGAGACAACGTTTATTTAAATGCCAACATGTTATTCTGTTTTCGTAATATTTAAATTACTTACTTATTTAAATCCTCACGTGAATTTATATCTAGATGGACATAAAAAACGTTGCACAGAATGTAAAAAGGAATAAAAAGAAATTACTCCTATTTCCACATCTTACACGATTAATATGCAGTATTATTAAGATTAAGCATTAATGTTCCTTTATTTCATGAAATATATATAAATTATATTTTTAAATACATATTACATTATAAAACATATAGCCCACCGGTATCGGGAACCGGGTCCAAGCTACCGGCGGTCAGGGCTCCGGTCAGATTAAGCATTACTGTTAAGGCAGTAGAAGACTTCCCTAAGAAGTTTGACTAGAAAATTAACGCTAATTTAAACCAAAATACAATTCGGCCATTTACAGGTACATGTCTAGAAAGAATTTACATGTTAATTTATAGGCTTATACATCGCCGCTCCGTTGACTAGTAAATCTCTCACCAAACAAGTGAATCGCTACCATTCAGTATAATAATTTATCCTCTACTAGCGACTCGCCTCTGCTTCCCACGGGTTTTATGACTTGAAAAAAAATCTAGATCCCTTTATTATATGTGAGTTTAATATTAATGTATTAGACACATAAACCTTCCGGAACACATTCTCTAAGAGATAGTGAAAACCGTATCAAAATCCGTTGCGTACTCGTAGTTTAGAAGAACGACGCGGTCACACAGACAGACACGAAAAACGACTTCAATTTATGATAATTATATGTATAGGTAGATGAAGAAATATAGCTCTTCTAAACCGCGATCTATTTCGAGTGTGGGTACCTATATTATCAAAGCGTCGTTTCATTCAATTTGGCACATCGCCGTGAGCTTTGTTTTCAACAATTTACATGTATTTATACAAGCGAGTGGATCTTCGAATAAAATTTACGTCATAGTGCGAAAATCTGGTTTATTATGAGCGTCGAACTTGTGTGTTTTGGCGGAAACATATCAAACGGGTGTGAAAATCTTTTAATGGCTCCCGCAGATAGGCGCGACTCGGCTCTAGTAGAATAGGTTCTATGAAAAATTCATGGAAATTGTTCTACCAGAATGGCGTAGCGGTCGCACCGTCGTCGCGTCGCACCTGTCTGTATTTGTCTTTTTTTTTAATGGCATTTTGCAGATCAACCTATGAGGTTGTCTTGCCAGTAGATGCCTCAATAAATTAAGGCCTCCAGCCAGGGCTTAAAATTTAAAAACAAAGCGACTTCGCGCTAAGGGCATCCCCTGTGGGGTACGGACCTCGCCTTAGGGCGTCGCTGGAAGAGGGCAGCAAGGGACAGGCTGGATCGGAATTATTTAGGGACGAATTTCAAACTACCGGCTCAGCGGCGCGAGCTGGCTCGAGCAAGGGTCGGGGCGGACATGGTATGGGGGGTCGCGACGGGTCTCGACGGCAAGGACGGAAGGACGGCTGTCAGGACGGCTGTCAGGACTTGTACTTGTTGAGAGTACGGGTGGCCTTACTACTCTCCTGTAGGAGGGTCTTGGCTTCGTCGGGTATGGTGAGGGTGTGCCTCAGTCGGCGAATCCTAGTTAAGCGGGAGTTACGCGGGGGTTGCGGGCGGCTGCCGCAATCAGGGGATTGGGGTGCTTTATGGCAGAATCAAAGAAGTGCTTAGAAAGACGTTTCATGAACTGCTGGACGGTGGGCATTCTGAGATCTAAGTTTTGTAGCTCGTCTAAGTATTGCGGACATAGAAGGGGGCTCCCGTGACCTTTCTGAGGAAACCATTCTGGAGGGTCTGCATTCTATGCAGGTGGTGAGGCTAAGCGTGTGCGAAAACTACGCAAGCATAGGTCATGATGGGACGGATGACCGCGGTGTAGAGGCGTAATTTGCACTTGAGTGACAATTTGCTGCATGCAGTCAGCAAGAAGTGGAGCCTACTTAAAGCGAAAGAAGCGCGCAAACTAGCCGTCTTTATGTGCTCTCTGGAAGCGAGGTGGTGGTCGAGGATAACACCTAAGTATTCGGCTTGCTTTTCCCAAGGGATCGGCTTGCCATACATAGTGATCGGACCGGAATGGTATTTGGCATCAGAATTATTTTATTATTTACATACTGGTTGGCTTTTGCACTCTTTGTGTATGTGTTAGCTTTTATTTAAGTGTGTAAACATGTGATTAAAGCTAGTCTAGTCATAACATTCAGTGTCATTAGCATTATACTATCTTATTTAGATACTTTCTCTGTAGAATTATTAGTTTTACTCAAATGATCATACGAAAATATATGTATACTCAATGCGCCTACATCAACCTGGGTGGTAACTATTTTATTTTTAAACAAATGAGACAAAAAGTGTGTTCGTCTCTTCATAAAACGAATAAAAAAACTGTTTTCTGTGTGTCTGGTGATTCGCCAAATTTTCCCAATGGACTTGTTATTAGCGTATTTCAATGACCCAAAATCTTAAACAAAAACATTGTTCTAGACTTTCAGTAGGTACCTACAGGTACTACCTACCGAAAGTGTCAGGCTTTTATACATAGTGACGGGACATTGACGCTCAACCATTCAGTACAAGATTTTGGACAATCCTGCGTTGAAATTTTTCGTCGGTTATTTAAAAAAAAAAAACAGCTGTTTCCTACAAAAGTGCAATACCTTCGCGGCCAAAATGTATGACACCGGTTTTTTTTTTTTTAATATCTGACGATTAAGGATGATGGGCGTTTTGGTACCCTCCCTCCAACAGCAATAATTGTCGTGTCGTTGAAAAGTTCTTTCCAACAGGTACAATATTTATAGTTAAGTTTTGTAATTTTAAAGTTAAGGTTCGCGAGCACATTCGCAAGAAGCTGGCAGCACAGATTACTAAATAGTCACAACGCTAATATTTTCTCATTGTTTGTCTTATTTCTTTTTAGTCTATTCATGTATTTAAGTATATTTATTCGTACTTATATTTATATGTAATTAGGTATACATAATATATGAATATTTAAAACATTTATTCCTCAATTTTCATGATCATATTATTAAACATAAAAATATATTTCTAGTCATATAAAAATGATTGCTGATGGAGATGGGTCTAGAAGCACGGACTGAGTTCATGGTAAGAGCTTGTGCGTCGACGCCTCTCACCCTGTATAATAGAAAATCGAAACTTGACAGGAAAGCAATTGATTTCCAAAAGTAAATATTGCTACCAACACTCCCTATCTATTCGATTTGGGTTAACGTTGCCGAAGTGAACTGTCGGAAGGTATCTAATTGTTACATCGTCAGTTAGCCAACATTTCCAACAAAAAGAGCAAGGTAGCTACGTAAAATCAAGGAAATTAGGGGCTATATTTATGAACGATGATTAAAGTTAAGTGACGTTTAAACGTCAAAAATGTATGGTGCTTCGGCTGCTGCCGCTAGGCTTCGAAATAATAGACAGTAGGTATACTGGTATGAATTTGTTGTAATGTGATAATTAATTATACTAAGTTCTGAATAATATCTGTTCTGAATCTGAATATAAATCTGAGAAAAACGAGCGACGACGTCCGCAATGCGGTGGCGGGACGACGACTGGTCCCCTGGCGACGCGAAGTGGTCGCGCGGTATGGCTGCGCAGGCGCAGGCACGCGGTAGAACGTCCTCCACAGAGTCCTGCCGTGCGCCATCCGGCGGCGGCGAGCCGTAGCATATTATGGTTAGACAGTCGCTAGAGTATAACTTTAAGCAAAGTTTAAGAACAAATGGGATAGTTGCTAAGCAAATAGTCAGGACTGCCGATTTATTTCCCAAATTGTACCTGAAATCGGAAATATCCTTATAGTTAAAAGTAGAAATACCAAAACAAGTGTGTTATACTGTATTAACAGTATATAAATATGTTATAAACAATGTCTAAAGTATTGAATGTTGTTCAGGTAATTTTTAACCCCCGACGGAAACGAAGGGGTGTTAAGTTTAACGTGTGTATGTGTGTATCTGTGTCTTTGCGCCATCGTATCTCCCAAATGGCTGAACCAATTTTGATATTTTTTGGTTTTAAAAGTTATCACTTATCGGGCTATTCGGATTCTTTTAAAATCCAACATTTTATTCTGCTAAAGGTAGATAATTTATTACATGTTAAAGAAGATATCAGGTAGATACGAGTGCTATCTATTGATTTGGCAAACTAAGCCCCGGTGCACATTGGCGGTCAATCATTCATCGGTTCATTTATTTCGAAAAACAAGGGCTTGAAAGTTTGTATGAAATGCCGTACGGCGAAAACGCTCTCAAAACTTTTTCTGGCTGTAAATCATAGGTAGGTACCTAACACAAATGTATCAGAAAGCTATAGGTACCTACCTAATCGTATAAACTTGTGCATTCCAATAGAATGATATTTAAAATTATAGAATATAGGTACGTAGATAAACGAAAAGGATCCAATCCATAACATGGTCAAAAAACTAATGCTAAATATCAATACTGCCGGCCAGTAAAAAAAATCCAAGCAAAAACCACTGTCTATCACTTTTTATCAACCTCCAAAACACCCACATGCATATGGCACGTTAAAAAAAAATCACCTTGAACAATCCAACCTTCCTAGTTCATAACCAGTATTACCAACCGATTAAGTAAAACGAATCAAGGAGTCTGGATTATTTTTGCGTAATTACAATTTATTCATTACTTTCAATTATGTAGGTAATTTTAAAATCAATACCTATAAAGAAATACCTTCCAAACTTCAAACGTCAATATTCCTTAAGTGACTTTGTGTGCATTGGATCCTTTTTGTGTAAGAACGTCCATAGGTACACAGATAAACTATTTTTGTTTCATAAGTTATCATAGATTAATAAAACAAAAACAGTTAAGAGTAAAGTCAAAATGCGATCTATGAATGTTGCCATCACCGTCATCATTGGCAGCCTTGTCCCACCCACTGCTGCATGAGTATAGGCCTCCTCCCAAGAACAACAACACCAGAATCAAGACCAAGTGGACCTTGAGAGTAGAGAAGGTGGAATCGCGCCACAACATAAACTTTAAATCGTTTGTGGTGCGGGCTCCAACTCAGTACCTATGAAGGAAGAGTTTTGACCGAAGGGTGTGGCGTACCGACGATTTCGTGGAACGTTACGCGATGCCACGCAGCGCAACACGACGCCGACATAGTCATCACTTCGTGTACAATAGTTTGTTTTTATAATAAAATTTGTATGTTTAGGTTATGTATAGGCCTGCGTCGCCTGAAATAAATAGGATTATTATTATATTTTGTCTTTGAAATATCTCGGGACCCTGGGGTCCCGGACCTTTGGAAGGCGTACCAGGGGCAGAAGGCAACTCGTCCCCTTAGACAATTTTAAATTATGAGGAGGCACCAACCGACGATTATCCTTGTATGTATGCACTAGGCAAGTGCACCCAAGGACAACCCCCGGTTGATGCAGGACTATTGCAGTACATGAAAATAAATATATTGGGCTATGGGTTTGGGCGGCTATAGTGCATCGGTTACCTTGAACTATGGTAGGACAATATCCCCTGCCTGACCAATGATGGTAAAATATTCTCAGATAAAATGGCAGGGGGTGACTTGCACACTCAATAATGGGCCCACGGAAACCGCCGCTAGCACATAGTGACGTAGCGACAAAGGGACAACATGTCCTGAGGTGCTTGAGGAGTGGAGATGCATTCCATGACTTTCAGAACAATCCCAGAGCCTGGAAGATGGTCAAGATCCCTACGAGCACTTACTGGAATACTTTCTTCCCCCGACCACGTTTGCTCTTGGGAATCTCCACTCAAGTCGGCCAATAAAAGCAAGTGAGAGCGGTGTTCCTCGTCAGTGTTCACTCCAGCCGGCCAATAAAGGCAAGCCAGAGGTGAGGAACAAGACTACTCCCGGGAGATAGGATCCGTGGGGTCGTCACTGCCCAACAGCTCGCCACATGCTGCGCTGCGGGTTTTTCTATCTCTTTTGGTCTGGCTCCTCATCCTAGACCTGTTCCGGTAAGGTAAACTCTACCGGCACAGATGCAGAGCTCAGAGCTTGCAAGCGCCACCACCACAGAACAGATACAAGAGGCCACCACAACGTCAACGTAGAGATACGGCGTTGGGGTTATTATTATTAAGTATGTGCCATTCTGCCCTGGTTTGTGCGAGTCTCATCCAGGTCTTCCCCGCGATCTGCATTATGTAGGTCTTCAACCCACCTGGCTATTGGCCTGCCAATATTTCTGTCAGATAATACTAACAAAAATGCAGCATGCACGAAGTTATTTTACCAAGGAATGTACAGAATCTGTTCCGGTGTTTATTTTTTTATCTTGGAGTACAAGGGAAACAAATAACAGATCTTGTTCCTATCTGCAGAACATACCAACCTACTATTAGAAAAAAAAAATCGATTATTATTCTCTATTTCTAACATGAATGTGACGTCAGTTAGCGGTGCAGCGAACGGTAGTTGAACGATCGTATAGCACAGCTATCAGACATGTGCCCACGCAAATGCAGAGTTAACTTATGCGTGTATCCTACGAACTATGTAGTTATACTAATCTAGCTGCTACTTCCGCCTGTGTGTTCTCATATCATGTGGGAATTTCGAAAAAATCGTTTTTAAGTATTTCATATAGAGAAGAGACCTCTGTGTAAAATTTCAGGTTTCTCCTAACTCCGTCAATATGCAAACAATATCCTTATACGTAGTGGTTTAAACTGTTAAAATAACAATAGGTAAAGAATCAACCTGCCAGTATTACAGTGTAGGTATTACAGTATTTTTTCAGACACCATTATTTCCTCAAACAGAACTGTTTGGAAAGACTAAGGAGGTCAATACACCGCAGTAAACGTTTACAACATAAACACAGTAGCGACCCGTTCCTGCTTTGCAAGGTTTACGCGACTTTATAAAAATTAAAATTGCTTTATTTTACGTACGTTTAATATTCATGTATTATACAAATCAACCTTACGGAAAAAAAAATCTATATGATGATGAAACCCGCATCAAAATCAGTTGCTTTTTAGAAGAACAACGCGGTCACGCAGTCAGGCAAGAGAATCGGGTTTAATTTATAATAAATGTATAGATATACATTTACCCACCTAGCTATTAAGTATATGGCATCCTACTTAGGTAGCTTTCTGCCAATTTAACATGCTTTGGTAACTAAAACGTTTTTAATACCCAATGGGACGTGATGAATGACACACGCGATCGACGTTCACGTACCTGTTCCCATAATAATTTACCGTTTTCAACGTAAATTGAATCCCGCTGGTCTATTAAACGATAGCTTTTACCTTATAACAATGTCTAACTTTATAGTGCCATAATAAATTATAAATAGAATAAGTGGCTACCTTCGTTGGTATTAACACAATGCTGTTATACATATACAACGTGTAACGTTAAATGCGCAAAACCTCAGACACCCCAACTGATTTTTAATGAAGATTTTTTGAAAAATATGACCTATATTAAAAAGTGGTTCAATTAATTCTGCTCGTTATTCTGATCAAACTATTTTCAGGTTTTGCGCATTTAACGTTGCACGTTGTATAGTTGAATATAAATAGTAGATACAATTAAAATGGTATGATTCTTTGAATTAGACATATACTTAGGTAAGTAGTTCTATTAAATAACTCAATACGTAGTTAATTTTCATGAATTACAGCAAATTAACGATCTACCTAATTAGGGCATTATTTTGAATTGAGATCTAATTGATAATTTTCATGATAAATTGGTCGATAAACAATGTGCAAATCAGTGAAATTTAATTTATTATTTAGTCGTTTTAAAATAGATTGGTACCTACTAACTACCTTATAAAGTCTGTGACTAGGTAAAATTAGGTAACGTTAGTAACTAAGGATAATAACCACATATACGTAATAATTATCGTAAAGTTACCTATATGACGTATTCCATGATAATAAAAATAGTGACGTCCATAATACGAACAATGTTACCAGCCTGTCGATTCTGAATGAGCTGTCAGTGTCATCCCACTGATGCTAGGAATTGACCAAGAAAACATTTACAATCATAATCGAGATTTTAATAATATTTTTATGCTAATTCTATAGATTACTTTATATAATTTCAAAGCTAGTATTTTAGTTGTCGAAATCCACATTTAATCCCACCTAGTATGGAAGTGATCACGCCGACTCGTCAGGATAGGTATATGAAAAAAAAACAACATTGAGCTTCTGACTGAGTTTCTGTTTTGCTATTTTATTTTAAAATCCCACAAACTAGTATACTAGCGTTGAAATTATATTAAATGATCAATAGAAAAATTAAACCATAAAAATATTATTAAAATCTCGATTATGGTTGTAAATGTGTACTTGCTCGATCCCTAGTATCAGGTGGGGTGATACTGACAGCTCACTCCACGCTCAATTCAACCTAAGTTTTCACGGTGAGATGGTTACAGAATCGCACTGCAGCAGATACTTGCCGTTTACCATTCGAACCGAACGCATTTAAAACGAGATTCTATTTTTAAATGACGTTATAACGTTATCAGTTCTCTTTAGCATTGTAAGAAGAATGAAGTTTCTTGAAGACGGAATAGATATACATAATGTAGTTCTTTAAAAACTAGCTGATCCGACCTACGTAGTCCTGTCCAAACAAAATTTCTTAAAAAAATCCCATAGAAAAAAACACCTTCTGTTTTTCCAGAATTTTAAAAATATCCGGGCAACTTTTCCATTTATTTTTTCCTAAAAACCGAACTCGGAGTATTACGAACATTATAAAACAAAAAATAGCCAAATCGGCTTAGTCGTTCTCAAGTGATACGCGTACCAAAGAATAGCTTTTCACTTTTATTATAAACTAGCATCCGCCTGCAACTTCGTTTGCGTAGAATTCGGAATTCCCGCCGTTTAAATCATATTACCCATTTTCCCGTAGGAATGAAGCATTTTCCCCCGGTAAAAAGTAGCCTATGTTCATCAGGGATAATGTCGGCTTCTAATGGTAAAATAATTTTTCATATCGGTCCAGTAGTTTCGGAGCCTATTCAATACAAACAAACAATCAAATCTTTCCTCTTTATGATATTAGTGTAGATTTTAAAAAGGAGACATCAAGAGTCAGAGGAATGTAGTAACAATAGCACTATCTTTTACCTCAAATGAAAGAGGAACCTTGGCATTTAAATATTATCACTAAATAGAGGAAGTCTTGCCAAGTTTTTATTTTGCATTTCCTTTTAAAAATACTTACATTGTCTGTCGTGCCAGTAGCTTACCATACAAAGTATGTTCCATTGGTAAATAGATAGATATTTATGTCAGTGTATTTATTTAGCCTTTTTTATACAGCGTGTAACGGAAGGGGGGTATCAACCCTGAAGGAGGTGAATGTGCTCATGAAAGTCAACAACTTTCCCCAAAGAACATAGGTCGAAATATGAAGAAAAAATTTGGCCCTCCCTTACAAAACTGACTACCAGCTGATTGATTTACTATGGGAGGGCCAAATTTTTTTTTCATATTTCGACCTATGTTCTTTGGGGAAAGTGGTTGAGTTTCATGAGCACATTCACCTCCTTCAGGGTTGATACCCCCTTGCCGTTACACGCTGTAGATGGCACCTTAAAATGGTCTAGTGTTTAGATATCGTCGTCTTGGTAGAAAACAGCTGGGGTTCAGATGGTCTTGACCTGCACCCAAACCAGATTATTGGGCTGTACCGATATTCTACTAAGGTAACAAGAAACCCTGATAACTGAGACATTCGGATTTCTAAAATTGTGTAGGTAACGATTGCCACCTGATGCCTGGCCAAGTTACCTATATGAGTATAAAATCCATCTTGCCAATCCGCCATCTCCTCCTGGCCCTGCCGCTAAGTCATTTGTCGCTTAATTTATTTCACAATCAATCAGAATTCTAAACAATTCATTAGATACAACAGTGTCGTAGTGTCAATCAATGACCTAAACCACCAACATGCCAGTTCATAGTTACTAACTATTCGCATTGTTTGTCTAACTATACGATAGTAATGACGACTGTATACTCATACAAACGTGTAACAGACAAAAGTAAATGTAAAATAAGCTATATAACGTGCAATGGTCACGTGAGATCTTCTTGATAAAACAAAGATCTTTATTGGAATGAGCATGTGTTCAGGGTGAACGGCGGGGATCTAAGGTAGACGTGTTATCAAGGAGTATTTATATCTCTTTAATTTATCTTATAAAAGATAGATTGCCTGCGTTATAGTCTGGCGATTAAAAATACATTGACTTTAAAATAAATGTTAAATGCATGAATAAACACTAGGTATATAGGGTGCACCTCCAACCGTTGTTACAACACTTTGGTCATCTCTGCCATGCCATGAGCTACTATTGCACTACTGTACTGCTACTACTGTACTGTATGCTGGGATCCGGGCATTTGTCCAGAGCGGCAAAATGAGGGCTATACACTGACGTGAATATTATAGGTATAATCCCAACAATATCATATATTTTATGTACTTATATACTTAACATTCACCAACATAACAGGCTCATAACTTAGGTATATGTATGTAAAGGGCGGCGAAAATTATCTTTGCCCGGAGCGGCTAAATATCTAGATCGGGCCCTGATGTCATAACTAATTAATATTGGTTTACACAGTAATTACGAAAACTAATTTATTTGACAGAATATTACATGAATATTATGTGAGTTTACCTATATTTACACGCAATGTTAATAACTTACGTATTACTGATTAAATGGAATTGAATACTTATGCTCAACTATAAACAACACAGGTTCTAGCTCTATTTTTAGAACGATGACTCTAAGAAAACAATTACAACATTTAATTAGCTTTTTTCAAATCGCTTCATAAACCGAGGGGTCTTCTCGTTATCTCGTAAAAGTACTCGTTCAATTACACAATCTCGTTTCATTCGACCTTCACATTGTTTGGATATTAAAGAAAACTCAAGGAGGTACTAAGTACAGCCGATACCTATTTTAGTATACATACCAGTAGTTGAATTTCGTGCGATGTTATTTAAGGCGTGGTCATCATCTGCCTAGCCTTTTCCCAACTATGTTGGGGTCGGCTTCCAGTCTAACCGGATGCAACTGAGTACCAGTATTTTACATGGAGCGACTGCCTATCTGACCTCCACAACCCAGTTACTGGGTAATAAGATACCCGTTGGTAAGACTGGTTGTCAGACTTTCGGGCTTCTGACTACCCGTAACGACTGTCAAAGATCTACGAATGACAGCCGGGACCAACGGCTTAACGTGCTTTCCGAGGCACGGAGGGGTCTCGGTATGTAAAGATGGTCACCCATCCACAGACCAACCGCGGCAAGCGTAGCTTAACCTGATCGATCGACCTGTGCGGCTGTTATTATTTAGCCACGGGCCCCTCATTTTAGCCACGGGCCCCTCATGTTATTTAAGGCATGGTAAGAAGCAAAAATGCGAACGAACGACAACGGCGCATCGCGGCCACAAATAAGGTTCAAAACAGCGATACGTTAGATGTTAGTTGAATCGAATGACCACCAAAATAAAAGTAATTTTAAAAAATAAAGCACGGCTCAGTGAAGTTTTTATATAGTTGATTGAATTCCTTTTATTATCATTACATGAAATATGATAGTTTACGCTCAACATTTTGAGATTTACGCGATGAAAAATATTTGAGCTAAACAATCATAGAAGAGAGTTTTATGATTGTTTTATCATGATACTATTTTATTTTTGAATAAGTTTTTTTTGGAAAATTTGACAATTTCTACAATTTTCTGGCTTGGAATATGTACTAATACGCCTAACTGTGCGACAAAAGACAGCGTTTTTCGGTGTCTTACGTTTGGGCAGCACCTTAATTTTGTGTGGGTATTCCGGATAGTGACTGTTTTCAAATATTTAGATTGCTGGTTGCCTTACATCGTTAGCTATCGATTCGTGTCGATTCCAACTAGAGCCTAATTTACTTTGAATCGTTGTCATTAAACGTAAAATGCCAGAGGTCAAACATATCAAGCGAAAATCGTAAAAAAACGGTCAATTGTCATGTAGAACATAGGAAAATAGCCCATTTGATACGTCCTATGTAACACGATCATCGATTATATTCATAGACATATACTCGTAGAAGTGTGTGAACGATACAGCGGCCACGGGTTGTATATTATTGCTGCCAATAAATTAATTTGTTTTGATTCTAGTGAATCTACGCATAGGTATCCCACTCATATGAATGGAGTTCAAACAATGACAGTACATTAATTAAAACATACGTAGAGCTAGACAATCTCAGAACTTGAACAGCATCAACTGCCGGTAGATTCTGTAAAAATCTCACCGTGAAATCATAAGTGAAGTGAGCGTAATGGTGTCAATACCTACCATTACGGAATGACAGAGCTCACTTCCCGCTCATTTCAACCAAGTTCTCACGGTGAGATTTTTACAGAATAGCACTGCTGATATAATATTTGAGAAATTGTGCAATCGCACTGATAATACGCACTATTTATAGGCATTACATATTACTCTACATTAAAATGTTATGTCTAGCGTCACGAGTTATCGAATCAATTTTCAATTCCATATAAACTCCTAGTAAACATTATTATCTAATGAGTTTACTCATTACTACTGCTAACAAACAATATTTCCCGATAAATAAGATACTAAGTCAGTGGTGACACGTGAACTAAAGATATCATTTTCCTCTTTCCAGGTCTTCAGAGCCGAAACCAGAGAACATGGTCATCACTTTTTCGCCTCTCACAAAGGAGTCAAAACTCAGAAGACACATCAGGTCTATGTCAGACGTCCAGAGCAGTACGCCTTACAGAATTCCGTTCCGATCGAGGAAAGGCAGCACTCACACCCTCATGTACGACTCAGACACGAGAGCGAGGAGAATCAGGAGTCACAACAGACGCATGGAGCTGGACTCTTCTGACTCGAGCGACTACTTCGAGTCACCAAAGAAGATCAGGAGTCTAGGACAGAACATCATGAAACACACGGACTCCATGAGAATACTGTAATACAGTCATCAGAGATCTGATTTTAAATTATAAATGAGGCTGTACAATCTAGTTGTCTACTAGATCGGAATCACGTCGGGTTTCCGTCGATTAAAAGAAAAATCAGATTTCAATTTGAATTGGGACGTCCTCGAGTTCAGAAGAGACTGGATTTAAATGATAACAATAATTTTTGTTTGTATATTAGACATGTTTGTATGATATACTAAGCATACTAAACATGGCACTCTCACTAATAATATGCAAAGTTAATGCAATAGAAAGTTTGAAACGACTTTAGCAAAATAGTTTTGCTACAATGCTGCAAGTTAACACTTGTACGCAGAATAATCTGACGATCCCAAAGATGTTTATCCCAACGTGATTCAGCGAAATAACAGACTATAGTGATTTCCTTTATGAGACTGTGATGAAGTAGATTAGAGAAGGTTATGATAACTATTTAGTTGCTAAATTAGTTTTTAAGTTTATTTTAGTTGTCAATTTGTGTCAGTGACTATGCGACGTACCGAAACGACGGGTACTGATGTAAAATATGTCGAGAGATTGTGATTCTGGTGAAATATTTTTCTATGGTATATGTTATGGTATAGAAATGTTTAATAAAATCGTAAAGAGTCGCAAGGGTTGCAGAAATCGTAGTCAAAGTTCTATTACCAACATTTTTCGTAACACTGAGTGAACCAAAATATATTATACAATACTTACATCATGAGTACTTTTCGCCTGACTGAAATTTATTGCATGTGTAAGGATTAAAATCAAGTAAGTAAGTAAGTTTGTTTTTCATAATAAAATACGTTTCTCTTACCTTGCGAAGGAACTCGAGGGTACCTATTCGAGCCAAAGCTCTGTCAGTGGCCATATCTACAGACTAGCGCTGAAACACTTAGTTTGTAGAAGCACGAGATAGGATTATCTTGTTTTTCTAGGACAAATTTGACACAATCTTATTGTGTCCTTATTAGTTTGCCATGAACGAAAATTTTAGCCTAGATGATGACGAAATTCTGCTAAATGGTGTTTCTCGAACAGCTAAAATAGAATGGAAAGGGTTTAGTGTTATTTGCAAAGAAAACACTGTAACGTTTATTTTTAAGCGTTTATTTGAGTTCGTTCTGACATCATGACAGTGGAAAATTGTGACAAAAGCGATGTGTAAATATGTACTGCCTACTTGCACATTGAGCTACTGAGTAAATGTTTAGTCAATATCTCACACATATTAATTATAAAGTCAAGAGAGGATTATCTTCTTAATTTGTCCAAATATCTTTAAGTTTGAAGTAAGATGCCCTAAAAACCTAAATTAATGTCTGTTGCAGCAAATATTCTTTTGTTTTGTTATTATAGTATAGTGTGGAAGTTGACAATACAAAATGTAGATTTAAGTTTTGATTATTCGGCTTATTGTGCTGTTCTCTGGACCAAAAGTTATCGATAAAAACGGGATTTTGTAAGAAATTATGTAATTAGGAGATGTTGTCAGAGAGGAGTGACGAAGGCCTTCAATTTTACGAATGTGATAAATAGCAGTTAAATATCTATAATATTGTTATTTATTACATAATATGGAACCATGATGAATGTCAATAAACAAAGGAATTCTATACCTGTTATTTTGTTTGATTTTTTCGCCACCTTTTTTTAGGGTTTTTGAGTTGGTCCTTGAACGAAAAAGAAAAATCAGCCTGTAAAGTTAGATGGCAAATGACGAGGGTAGGTTCAATACTTAATTAGATTTCGGGGTCGGTAAAGGGGGGTTGGTGAACCCAAGGTGTTGGTAGTAATTTGTTACCACGAACAATGGTCGACTGACGTCATAAAAGAGACAATACGATACGAATGATTTATGGAAAAGTTCTTTATGTGGTACCTATGTATAAAATATCGACGTATCTATATGGTGGCTTATTAGTTGAGCAATCTTCCCCATAATAATGTTAGGTAGGTACCTAATGTATTATCCTGCACCCTAATTGCGTAACACACTATTGCTCTCTATTGAAATCATTTTGAAGCATATTGCTAATCCATTGCTTCATATGTTAGAAAAACGTGTCTTCTCAGCAACGTAAATAACGCAATGAATGTTGTTGAACTGTCAAAATGAAACCCATTGCTACTGAATGATGGTGTGTTACGCAATTACTCTGCTGATTGCACAATAGTTCCGTAGCACGATAAGGTTATAACCCTGACCAGATGCTGTGGCCAACCAGGTAAGTTCTCCGAGGTAGATTGGATCCTATGGATAATTTCTACCGGAGCGGATATAAACATATTGTAGGTACAGTACCTAGGTAGGTACATAAATAAATCTCTACCCATCGATAGCAGGTTCTCATCCTGCCATTTTGAATCTAAGACCTACATTCTAAAACATAGGTACCTATTCCAACTAAAGCAATCTTTCAAGTTCTCATCGTCCAATTTTCAATTTCCAATACATGGATCTAATCTGATAGATAAATATCTAACAATAATAGGATAATAGATAAGAGTTGGACTATCGGTGAAGCCAGAATAGGTAGATACCTAAGGACCTGAAATTAGGCCATCGTAGGCGCGGGCTGATACCGTGGACGTCGAGCAATGGGCAGCTCGCCGTCCGGTAAGGACCAGGCCCGGGTCGACGGAGCATTGTGTTCTGTGCGCGCCTCAAAGAGATGTCAGCACTAGCTGACGGGGTCCGGTAGAACCGATGCCTGCCAGGCTCGCGGGTTGTTCAAAAGAGTTACCGTGGCCCCTGGCACAGGCAACTGTAGGAACATGGGTGGGTTTTAGTCCGTAAAAGTCTGACACGCCTGCCCGGTCCGCCCAGAGCGGGAGAATTTATTTGATAATTTCCTATCCAAAAAAAAAAAGGACCCGAAATTAAGATCAAGCATAGGACATCATAAAACATTGTAATATATCGAAAAAATAATAGCTACCATAAATCCAGAAATTTAAAACGTAAATAAAATATTTTGTGTTTGTTCATTGATACTCGACATAGTACTGCTAACCCCATCTATTGCAAACGTTCAGAAGCTTTGCTGTCATTCATGCGAGACGTTTAGCCGCAAGAACTTGCAAGTGTGTAGGATAAACGTAGTAGTAGTGACATCTAGTTTTAAAACAAGTAATAAGAGCTAGCTTCGACTAACCGCAATTTATAAATAAATTGCACCTTTATAATTAACTGTACCATTCATTAAAATATAATCTTTAGTCTTATTATTTTCTATTCATGAATGATCATTGATGGCTGGTGGTAAGGTCAATGCTCGATAGATGTCATTCATAAACATTTTCGTGAACTGCATTGAGCTTCACTATTCGTTGACATTTCTTTGACATTTTGTTTGTTTACATTACGACTTTTCATTGTTATTTCGGTCGTTTTACCGCAGTGTTTCGTTCACGATTTATTATTCCAAATCTGTCAATAAATTGCATTAGGTGTGTTATCCATTCAAAATGAAGACGTTATTTATTTTTCTGTTCGTTATCAAATTAATTTCTGCAAAACCAACAGCTATTGTATTGTGGCATGGAATGGGTGAGTTAAAGAATTAATTAGACAATTATTATAGTGTAATAGTAATACGGTCAATTTTCATGCTGTGCTAATGACCAGAGTTTATTCCATAACACTAATGATAATATGGAAATTGGTAATTGTCTTTTTAGATAATTTGAGTGATGATTCTTGGCTTCTATATTTCGAATAATCAACATTAAATAATATTGTAGGTACGCTTAATTGAATTACAAGGTAATTAGGTTCTTTAACTAGGTATTAATACCATAATTATAACTTAAATAGGTACTTTTTTTTTTGTAAATACTTATTTAGGATTATTTTTGACAATAATTACCCTAAATCAGTGGAATTGTGGAATAAAATGTGAAGCCATTACACAAAATATTGAAATCCCACATAAAATTATAAAATAAATGATTAGATCCCACTAAGTACCTAGATATATTATATATTTTTTGTATTTTTAGGCAGTGTTGTGTGTGTTGTAAACTCATTTCATTATACTTATTGAATTTATATAGGATTCTCTAAGTGATCTGTTTGGAAGTTCATTTTAAGTAGTTAGGTAAAGGAGAAAGTATTAAAAATCTTAGAATCTGATAAAGCTACATAAAATCTAAAAAAGTTAACTTATAATTATGTTGTATCCCTATGTATATACTGTATGAAAAACATCTTTCTTTTATGTACAGGTGACACTTGCTGCATAAGTTTCAGTTTAGGAGGAATCAAGATATTTCTGGAAAAAAACATCCCCGGTGTATATGTTGACTCTTTGCAAATTGGTAACTCCACAATAGAGGACCTGGAGAATGGGTACTTCTTGAACCCTAACAAACAGGTGGAGACAGTGTGCAAGTACCTGGCTGAAAAACCTCAGTTGAAGGAGGGGTTCAATGCCATTGGATTCTCTCAAGGAAGCCAGTTTCTGTAAGGGTTTTTGATACTATAGTTACATTCTGAATACTGATTTTTTTTATGTAATAATCTCCCAAAAGAGAAAAATAAATGGTTCAGGGACTTAGATCCTTCATAATTACAAGCATTTTGTCACTATCAAGCTAATAACATACATAAAACAATTTTAATAAAATGTCTACTAACACTAGTTAGTAGTATTCCTTTAATGTACTCTTAAAATTTTGTAAAGCATATTTTATTAAATAAGTACCGTCAGTGACACATTAGTCCAGTGGTGACAGTTGCACTACGAAAATCGCCCTTACCGCCACGACATAAGGTGCTCTCAATGTCAGATAGTTACCACTGATGTATGGTTGTCTGTACCTACTGCCACAAAACAAAAATTTTAACTACTCTAGTCTACTTCTTTCTGTGTTTTTTTTTTACATTGTATCTACTTGTACAGACGCCAGCATATCAAGCTACCCGAAACTGTCAGATTTTCCCAATCAACCTTGAACCTTATGCTTTAGCGATAAAGTTGAAAATCTATTAAAGACATTTGACAGATTGTAGTAGCTTGATGTGCTGGCGTCTGTACAAGTGCCAAAAAACATATATTCTTTTATTGCTATTATTTTTCTTACTTTTAATAAATTTGTAATATTTAAAGGCGAGCTGTAGTCCAGCGTTGCGGCCACATCCTGCCCCCGATCAAGAACCTGATATCTCTTGGAGGCCAGCACCAAGGAGTGTATGGTCTGCCCCACTGCGGGGCCCTGCAGCATCCCACCTGTGACTATATCAGGCAGCTGCTCAACTACGCTGCTTATGAGAAGTAAGTCAGTCACCTTATAACATAAAAATATCTTTACAGTAAAGGCTAACGCAGATAGCGGGTCTCACCGCATTGCAAAACTTTTACTACATCACTTTCGTACAGGGAGAGAAAAACTTAGAAAAATTACTGTGCTGTCTCATAATCTGAGTGCATTTGAGTGGTAATGGAAAATACAGTAAAATTTATTGGACAAATAGTGAATTTTTCCCAATCTCACTCAGAGAATTTTCTGTAGATGTCACTTGCACTCGCTTTAAAGTGAACTAGGATAGTAATTTTTCTAAAAATTTTCTCTCCGTGTACAGACGCCAGCACATCAAGCTACTACAATCTGTCAGATTTCTTTAAAAGATTTTCAACTTTATCGCTAAAGCATAAGGTTCAAAGTTGATTGGGAAAAACTGACAGTTTCGGGTAGCTTGATGTGCTGGCGTCTGTACATTTGCACGAACCATTGTACAGTACAAGCGGGCCCAACGCACTTTTTTTTTGTATTGAAATTCGTTGTGTTGCTGCCCGTTGCTACTGTTTAACCCGGCGATCGCACGGTTGCGTCTATTTGACCCACACCGTTTTAAAATGATAATATAAAAAAAAAATTGTGCGACGTTGCCATACTTCTCAGTAGCTGGAGATAACGGTTTCCCCTCCCCGCGGGATATCGCCATTCAGTCGTTGATTTTTTATACAGGTCTCCTAAACCCACCCTACTATCGTCGTTACATATTTCGACTGTGCTGATGCCGGGTTAAGAGTAAGCAGAAACTAGTATTAGGTACTACTTTGAAATTAAACAAACAATCGTAAGTCATGTTCAAAGCTAGCGAGTCCAGTCGTGCGATTCTGTAACCATCTCACCGTGACAACTTGGGTGAAGTGAGCGTGGAGTGAGCTGTCATTAGGGATTGACACTATTGACACTGCTCACTTCAAGCTCACTTCACTTATGATTTCACGTTCAGATTTTTACAGAATCGACTGGCAGATATTAATTTATTTATTTTATTTATTTATTTATTTATTTATTTATCCTCCTATTGGAACGCCATACAGCAATTACACCAAAGGAGCAAAACATTACATAATGTGCTGCTTCCCATCCATCCTGTGCGCGGTGGACATCGAACGGGCGGCGATGGAACACGCACGCTCACACAGCATCAGCTCAATAGTGCAATATTAAAACTTAACGAAGTGCATGAGAATGGTTTAGAGCTAGCAAAACTCAAGTAAGGCAGTCCGCGTGACTTCCTACAGTATTGTCTCTCCTTCCCCTTTTTGACGTTTAATCCATCCAAAGATTGTCTTTAAAAGATTGCTCTCACCGATAAGACCTCCCATTCTGTTACCCTTTATAAAATTTCTACATTTATATCCGTATCTAATTTATATGGTGTACATAATAAATAGTTCTAATAGTGTGGTTCACATAATAAAGAGGTCTAAGCATTCTATTCTAAGACGCGCGTCCTCGGGACAGCGCGCGCTTCCTAGCGTATTTAATTTTACGCGCCCTGACTGCTATGCCCAAGGTCGTGGGTTCGATTCCCACCTAGGATAAACGTCTGTGTGATGAGCACGATCATTTGTTCTTTGTCTGGGTGTAATTTATCTATAATATGTATGTATTTAGAAATATATATGTATGTTTATCAGTTGTCTAGTACTCATAGCACAAGCTCCGCTTAGTTTGGGACTAGATGGCGTTGTGTGAAAGTTGTGGAATATTATTATTATTATTATTACTCTTTCAATTTAATGAACCGCCTATTATCTACGTGGGGTAATAGGTACTGTTTACTTCCAGTCCCTATGTATGTGTGATTGCTAATCGGAATATTCATCTCTTGACCTCCAAACGTGAATCTAGGGCCAATAAAGTATTGTCTAAGACTAGAAGGTCCATCATTAATCTAAAGATCCAAGAGAATGACGTGTATTTTTACATGCACACAATAAGTACAGGGTTGCAGGTGTATTGATCGTTTTGTATGCATTGCGCGTCGTACCGGTACTCAATGGTCAGCAAATAAGGAGCGGAATATGTGAAGGTCTCTTTTAATACTCAAGTATCCTTCTGATTTGCTTAATATTGTTTTTGTACAGACGCCAGCACATCAAGCTACTACAATCTGTCAGATTTCTTTAGTAGATTTTCAACTTTAGCGCTAAAGCATAAGGTTCAAAGTTGATTGGGAAAATCTGACAATTTCGGGTAGCTTGATGTGCTGGCGTCTGTACTTGCGATTGAGGACACAAATATTGCTCAGTGTAACTTCTGTGTAATTTACGAAATTATTTTTTCAACTTACGGTGTTTATATTAGAAGCTTAAAGGACATCATTAATTTCGTACCCAAAAATAAATATGTCGCTACCAGAAAAAAAAAAAACTGTTTTCTTATGGGAAATGACCTCTTGAGCATTTTTTACTCTTACAACGAAAGTCTACAATTAACCCCACGGCTGCTATTTGAGATTAAAAATGCCAAAAATCAAATTTCTTAGCAAAAAAATTAGCATTGCCATACAACGTGGCAATGCTGCCTTTTGGGCACTGTTCCTGTTGACAGCGATGCGGACGAATTTTTTGATGCCCTATGACTCTTTTTGCTTATTTTTTCATATACATACAATACATATTATTATTTTGAATGTTAGCTACAGAAACTATTTCCTTCAAGAAAAAAAAAAGTTTTAAAGTAGGATTCGTTTTTTTTTGCATTAAATCAGGGTAGGTTATATTTTTTGCGAAACAAACCTAGATTTCAGATTCTTATGTTTATCTAAATAAACTTCGCAAATGAACAGAGAACTCAGGTTCTACTAGTAGTACCCCAGTAGTACCTACTATGGAAATCTAGATTACCACTATTCGTAATACGTACTTTTAACTTCGTTCCGCTTTCTTCATAAGAAAATATTGCTTACAAACATGGCATTTCTGCGTTTCCTTTCACCGAGATGTGAGATTAGCTAGAATTATTGTGCACTATAGATTAAATTAGAAGAAATCGAATTGTCTGTGTTTTACACGAGCGATAATTACCTGGAAAGATGTTCTTAGCTGACGAAAAAAAAAAAAAACCATGTACAGACGCCAGCACATCAAGCTACTACAATCTGTCAAATTTCTTTAATCGATTTTGAACTTTATCGCTATGGTATAAGGTTCAAAGTTGATTGGGAAAATCTGACAGTTTCGGGTAGCTTGATGTCCTGGCGTCTGTACCTTGACATATTTTCTGATTCAGTTGAGGAGCAGGGGTGGCCCAGAGGTAACGGTCCCGACTTACCAGATGTAACATCGTGAGAAAACCGGCATGTTAGGACATGCCGGTTTCTTCACGGTGTTACACGACTTCGGTTTTGTCACGATGGTTCTAGGGAACCAAAAATTCGAAGACATTGTGACGACATCTACCAGCCCGCACTGGGCCCGCGTGGTAGATTGCAGCCCACTCCCTCTCGAAGGGAGGAGACCTGTGTCCTAGCAGTGGGAACATTATAGACTGTTTATGCTTGCCATATTTTAACATGGCCCATTTACAGTAATCGCCACTTGAGTACGAGGCTTTTGACTACGTTGTATACAACGTGTAACGTTAAATGCGCAAAACCTGAAAATAGTTTGATCAGAATAACGAGCAGAATTAATTGAACCACTTTTTAATATACCTAGGTCATATTTTTAAAAAATCTACATTAAAAACTTTGCCCTGTCTATTTATTTATAGGTCAAGCAACCCAATGTCAGCGCGGCGCATTGGCCCGGTGACGACTCCTCACTCGGTAAAGCGTCTCGTCGCAGACGCAAGAAACGATCAGAATGGCCAGTAAAACTAAAATAGCACATACAACCTTTACATTTTTTTGAAATGACTTGTTTCTCTCTGAAATAGGTCAATTGAATTAAAATCAGTTGGCGTGTCTGAGTTTTTGCGCATTTAACGTTACACGTTGTATGTATATTTTATGTCTTTTTTTTATGTAACGTGCGTTTAGTTTGTGCAGAATAAACATTTTTCGTTCTTTTGGTCACAAAATTAATAGATCAGTATTCACCAGTGATCGCAGTTAGATGTACTAGACTGCTTCTTTCTCCCTCAGATGTGCCCATAATTGTCTTTGAGACTACTTTTTGGTCCATTTTAAGTATAATAACTCCAAGCTTATATTACAGCTGGGTCCAACACACCCTAGTCCAAGCGACGTACTGGCACGATCCTTTAGACGAGGAGAACTACATACACAAGACGATCTTCCTCCCCGACATAAACAACGAGGTATTCGTCAACAAGACGTACATAGAGAATCTGCAGAAGTTGGAACACTTGGTACTGGTCAAGTTTGCCAATGACACCATCGTTCAACCCAGGGAGACGGAGTGGTTCGGGTTCTATGAGCCGGGACAGTCGAAGAAGCTGCTTCCGATGCAGGAAACCAGGGTTTATAAGGAGGTTTGTAGTTGTCTCAAAACTGAAAGCATTTATTTTAATAAAACCAATACAGGCACTTTTGAATTGTCAAGGGGTCCGGTCGGTCAGTCAGAAAGACGAAGCTAGTTACCCATGCGCAGTAGTTTCCTATGGAGTAAGAAGTAGAAGTAATAAGAACGAACAATAAACTCAATGGACACTCTTTTAAATTAAAAAAAAAAATTAAAAATAATTTAAATACTTTGAAAGATTCTATTTTTGACCACCCATCCACGGATGGGACTACCACACAAGGAGTTTTTCTCATAAATATTCGTCCGGTGCTGGGCAGTGTGCCCCGCTATCACTTTTTACATTGGATATTATTTTTGTTACCACCGCATCAGCTTTTCTGGTATGGTACAGACGCCAGCACATCAAGCTACTACAATCTGTCAAACTTCTTTAATCGATTTTCAACTTTATCGTTACAGCATAGGGTTCAATGTTGATTGGGAAAATTTGACAGTTTCGGGTAGCTTGATGTGCTTGCGTCTGTACATAGGATCTATCAATAAGAAAGAAGAATCACTGAACTCCATAACGATTCACAACTATCCAATAGGTTTTCGTATCGAAAATTACATTTTCAATTACGGATTTGCCTTGCCTCGACAACAAATAGCTGTCAGAAGAATGGTGGTCGTTTATTTTATTAAGAACAGCCGGTCGATTCTGTAAAAATCTCACCGTGAAATCATAAGTGAAGTGAGCACTTAATAGTGTTAATCCCTAGCGAATGACAGCTCACTCCCCGCTCACTTCACCCAAGCTTTCACGGTGAGGTGGTTACAGAATCGCACCGCTGATTTTTCCAACGCCAGATAGTTTTATCCGAGACATAATTTTTAATTTTTGACAGTTCTTCCATATAAAATCTGTCAGACGTCATTTTTATCCCACGAATAAAAAATATCTGTCGATTGAAAAATCAGCCCTTAAACTGGCAAAATTTTAGGGTTTTAGATTTGTGAACAGCGTTTAGAAGACTCCTTTGATAACACTGATTGATGTAACGGTTGTGAATAGTTATACTAATCACATATACATTTTCGTATATCGTTCGATCCTTGAAGTTTTTATGTAGCTATCGGTGGAGTTGAGTAGAAAATTATGTGCGAAACGATGTCGATGTTATGTTTTGTATTTTTAAATTATTTGGAGTTGGTAGATACTGAAGGTATATAAACAAGTTTTGTTTACCTTGTCCCCTAAGCATATAACATTAAAATTTTGTTTCATAATTCCATTTCAGGACCGCCTCGGCCTTAAGAAAATGCAAAAAGAAGGCAAGTTGGTACTAATATCGACAGAAGGCGATCACCTGCGTTTCTCAGACAAATGGTTCATCGCGACTATCATCAAACCTTATCTTCTTAATTAGATACTAGGCGTAAGATAAAAGGTTAATGTAATAAGCTAATAAGAGATTAAATCTCATTACCACGTGATAGGGTTAGTACGCATGTATTTGTTAATCATGTTTCCATTAATATGCTTGTAATAAGACAGACTTATCAGTAACAAGTAGTACTTTGTTATTGTTACTGATACGTCTACCCTTTCTGACTTCTATTAACCTGGCGAGCGTAGGGTTGGGTATAATACACCCAGACCCTAATAAATCACCCGATATTTTGTGAAATATACATATATATTTTTTTATATACAACATTATTTTTAGTATACTGCAAACCTGAATATAGTTCAGAATAATTAACTGAATCGATTCCAATATATTTTATCCCAAAAATATTTTAAAATGGTAACAAGTTGGACACCGAGCGACACTAAGTACATATCCGCAATCATATGCGCACAACACAAGCCACAGCCGGTCTGCCGGCGGCGCGTGTTAAGTGGTAACCAGCTTTTTGTACGGACAATCAGGTAATATAACAAGCTTATCACTTCGTGATTTTTCATGATACACTTTTGAAATTTTGTACATAGATTCTTTACATATAAATACTAGACCCGTTTTTCGGGTTTGCCATATACTTACCAAAAATAATGTTGTATATTTAAAATTTTATCCTTCGTTTCAGTTTCCTATCTATTATAGTGACAAACATTTAAGACAAGAATTTAAAATCATTATTAAACCGTAAAAAATGTCTAATTTATCGTATGGGTTTGTCACACCCACCTTATGCTCCGTGTTACAAATTTTTACCTTAAGCACGCAGGGTTAATAATTATTGTGGCTACTGATTGTTATAAATAAACTATGATTTGATCCTGTATTTCTAGCTAGATATGTGTGGCATAGGTATTCCAGGCATCTATGCAAAGTTTAATCATATACAGGGTCAAATTAAATTAGTTAGCGAAACTGTAGACGTGATAGTGATATCTAAACATGATAAAACAAAAGGAAAAACAATTTGATAATTTTTTTTGGGTCATCAACCGCAGTTAGTGAGTAAATTGATATGTCAGCTTAAAAAAAAAAATATGTTTTTTGTAAACTTTACTGAAGTATCGACAATACAACAAAAAAAACTGATTTTCTCAACTGATACTTCAAGTGACAATACAGTGGTCGCTAACCCCATTTTTTTTGTCGTGTTTAGTTATTGATACCCATCACGCCTGTAAAGTTTCGCTAGATAATTGAATTTGACCTTGTATTTATCCCGTTTTGCAAAGACTTCAATCAAAACAGTGTTCAAACATTTGAACCAATTTTATTTTGCCTACCTACCTACCGGTGTTGAAAAGCCAGTCGAGTGTGTATTATTTTCTAAAACAATGATTAAGTATGTGTTCTAATTTGAATCTCCAACCAAAAGTACTGATATAATTATTGTTTTATATTTTTTTTATATTATCACGAATTCGTTCATGTAAACATAGATATAATTTTATGATACTCGTTGAGTAAGTTAATGAACTAGGTGAACGCTTTTGTTAGTAGCCATAAGAGTCTTTATGCAATAATATTGTGATAATAAGTTTGGTTTAAATAAACGTTTCTAAAAGTAAATACTTAGGTTGTTTGTTTTCCTTTTAAGGGCTGAGTTTACCAAAGTCAGATAATCTTTTATTCGTGGAATAAAATTGACGTCTGACAGTTCTAGTATGGAAAAACTGTCAAAAATTCAAAATGTATTCTAAGGATAAGACTTATTGTAGGTATATTGGTGGAATGCGCCCTTAAACGCGCAAAGTTAAAATAACACGATGCCTGTAACCCCTTTTACCTGTACTACACCCACATTTTGGGAGTAATGTTCAAGTCCCATGTAATAGAATTTTCTTAGTAATAGGCAAACCAAATATTTACCAATACAACATGTCCCAGAATTAACGCACAACTTCTTAAAGGGTCATTGTACTCATCATTATGAACAACTTTTGCTATGGGACCAAACATGAAATCGCGAAAAAAAATCAGCAGTTCCCTACTTATGTTCGCCTAACTCGTCAAAATGTAGGGAGATGTTCATTTTTTTTTTCTTTCGCGATTTCTGTTTTGGTCCCATAGTAAAAGTTGTTCATAACGATGAGTACAATGTCTCCTTATGAGGTTGTGCGTTATTTATGTTACAGGTTGTATATGCCATTGCTTGACTTGTGAATTGAACCCAGGGCCTCATGCTGAACAGTAGCGCATGCGACCACGAGATCAACGAATCACTCCACAACACGCACAAAGTGATACTTAATTATAATCCGTTCACCTAATATACGGAAGTATATGTAAGTGGACACCGGCGGCGATTCTCTTGTTCACAAACTAAACTAAATTTAAGGTCAGTGCATCTTTTTCTTTCCATTTCATTAAGAAAAGGACAGAAGATAAATATTAATTTAGTCCTGTCAAATTAATCAGCGCCTGACGTAAGTTGACGTATTTTTATCAGCCATTTTTTTTTAAATCACGTCTAAACTTGTCTATGGAGTATCTTAAATTGACAAGACTAAACTAAAGTTTATCTTCTGTCCTTTTCTTAATGAAATAGAAAGAAAAAATGCACTGAACTTTTTAGTTTAGTAACAACAGAATCGGCACCATTATTTTGTTATTGTATGTTCCTGCAATGCGTAGATCCATAATAATTTATGTAATGAAAATGTAAGTGACCGACTGCTACTGATGATTTATAAGGCCCGGCGTAGTATTGTCTACAGGTGCGAATGTAGAATTACCAATCGAATGATAACTTGCTACCGGATATTAACCCAGCATAATATCCGATCACAAGTTATTGCGTAAATAGGTAATTGTGTAACGCACTATCAGTAGCAATGGCTTTCATTTTGACACTTAATTTCATTCAATTTCATTTTCAACTTAACTTCATTTTGACACAAAAACATTAATTGCGTTATTTACGCTGTTGAGCGGACAAATTTCTCGAACATAATTATGAAGCAGTAGATTAGAATTTTTTTCCAAAATTATTCAGATTGTAATTGGAAAGTGAGTTACGCAATTAGGGTCCAGCTGTGCGATTCTGTAAACATCTCACCGTGAAAACTTGGGTGAAGTGAGCGTGGAGTGAGTCGTCAATAGTGTCAATCCCTAGCATTAGCATGACTCACAGCTCACTCTAAGCTCACTTCACCTTAGTTATCACGGTGAGAGTTTTCCAGAATCGACCGGCTGGATTCTATCACAGATTAAAATAAAACAACAACATAACGAGCCACTCTTAATAATAATAAATTTTGACTCAAAACACAATATTTATATCTATACATTATTGTCATTCCATAAGGCTCTCTAGATCTTGCTGCCTACTCCTGACCGTCGTTCGGTCAACATCGGGCTGTGATCGTGCATCTACGTAAACGCGTACGCACCGGTTAAATTCCGAACTCTTCTTAATGAACGGGGCTTTCGCACCGCGCACCTTGTGTAGGGGGAACTTCACAATACATTGTAGCATGCAGCGTTCTGCGATCTTGTAACTGGGTAGAAGAAATGAGAAAGTTATTTTGATAGTTCGGTACTTTAAGGGTTCGCTAGATCGTGTGTAGGTAATACAAATGCTGAATAGAATAGAATAGATTAGAATATTCTTTATTATGAACACCATTTAAATTACAGACATAAATATAAAAAAAATACAAAGGGTGACACAATGGACGGTCTTATCACCAAGAGCGATCTTTTAAAGACAACCTTTGGATGGATTGAAAAGGGAAGGAGAGACAAATACTGTAGGTAGTCTGTGGTGTACCTTTTACACGATATAATTAATACATACATAAAGTATATTATAGTAATCTAAATAAATATATACATTTAATAATAGACATGAAACAGGAGTAAAGAAAATATAATGATGCTGTTTAAGGTCTGAATTCCGCATAACACTGAGCTGAGACAAAGAAAGAGACTAGGCCGGCTGAGAGAAATACTTTGAAAACAAGAGAACCTTACTTCGATTTCAAAGTATTTCTGTCTATTAAAAGCTACTAAGAACCAGGAGACCAACCACCATAGTAGTACTAGCTTCTGTCCGCGGCTTTCGCCTGCGTCGATATCGGAAATTATCCCACGTGAACGTGATACTGTGCTAGCTTCTATTACTCCTTATAACATCAGCTACGAGTATTATACAACGTGTAACGTTAAATGCGTAAAACCTGTAAATAGTTTGATCAGAATAACGAGCAGAATTAATTTAACCACTTTTTAATATAGGTCACATTTTTCAAAAAATCTTCTTTTAAAACGTTGCCGTGTCTATTTATTAATAGGTCAAGCAAGGCCAATGTCAGCGCGGCGCAGCGGCTCGGTGACGACTCCTCCCTCGGTAAAGCGTCGTCGCAGACGCAAGAAACGATCAGAATGGCCAGTAAAACTAAAACAGCACATAAAACCTTTACAATTTTTTTTAATGACTTATTGTCTCTCTGAAATAGGTCAATTGAATTAAAAATCAGCTGGGGTGTCTGAGGTTTTGCGCATTTAACGTTACACGTTGTATGTACTTTAAGTAGTTTTTGTTTGCAAAAGTGATATTTACTCAAACGGATTGATGCAGTCCATTCGAATGACGTTGTATCCCTGATCATGTGCTAGCTCTTTGCTTTTCTCTGCCATGAATGCCGCTAAGCCTTGCCTTCGGAATTCTGGGAGAACTGTTATCATTTTGATCTGAAATTTAAGAGTATTCATTATGCTTTATATTAGATTATGGTATCTGATATATACCTAAGTATAATTGAGATTTTACCGACCCGCTCTGGGCACGCGTGGTGGCTTGTGGCCTACTTCCTCTCACAGAGAAGGAGACCAGTATCCCCGCATTGGAAGATTGATCCGTGGTTAAAGTGGACCACTGGTCGTTTGCAAAATGCTTTTCATTTATTATATTGGGTAGCAAACAAGCAAACACACTTGATGGTAAGGGTTCATCGCCACCTTTCGCCGGGATATGCAATACTAGAGGTACCGCTTTAAACCCCTGGCCGACGTAGTAAGAAGAAAACCGCGTGGTTTTCGTCAGGAAGAGTCTTACAGTCCCCTTTGCCCGGTCCAGGGCGGAGGACATAGAGGCGGAGGACGAAGAGGTAAGTTGAATGTTTCATGTAGATCAGCACCATAATTGCGGAACACATTATCAATCTCAATCTGAATAATTTTGAAAGATATTGCTAAACCATTGCATCATAAGTTCCAAAAATGTGTCTGCTCAACAACGTAAACAACGCAATGTATGTTGTTGAACTGTCAACATGAAACCCATTGCTAGGATAGTGTGTTACGCAACTACCCCGCTGATACCCGTCGATCTATTATACGAAAATATCACCGGGAAAATATACAACGTGTAACGTTAAATGCGCAAAACCTCAGACACCCAACTGATTTTTAATTCAATTCACCTATTTCAGAGAGAAAATAAGTCATTAAAAAAGTTGTAAAGGTTTTATGTGCTGTTTTAGTTTTACTGGTCATTCTGATCGTTTCTTGCGTCTGCGACGACGCTTTATCGAGGGAGGAGTCGTCACCGGGCCGCTGTGCCGCGCTGACATTGGCTTGCTTGACCTATTAATAAATAGACACGGCAACGTTTTTAATGAAGATTTTTTGAAAAATGTGACCTATATTAAAAAGTGGTTCAATTAATTCTGCTCGTTATTCTGAACAAACTATTTTCAGGTTTTGCGCATTTAACGTTACATGTTGTATAGGTGCAGTCATGCAGTGAGCAATTCCCGTAACTAAAAACGTCCAAAATCTAGTAGCAATCTCATCTCTGCGACAATCAATGTCAAAAATGTAGGGATTTTAGAGGTATTTTTGACAGATTGAGACTCAGATGAGACTGTGAACGTTGTAATAATTACGAGAATTGCCCCTCAGTTACTACACCACTACACCAAAATGTTACCTCATAAACTTTCTGTTGTTTGAACACGTCCCACAGATTTGGCGTCTCCTGTAACTTTGCCGTGAAGTATAGAAAATCTTTAGTGTTAGGATCCTGAGAACCAACAGAATAAATAGTTAGTTACATAAGTTCTTTTGCATAATTGTGATCATCACATAACAAAGAGACATACCTAATTGGTGAAATGTACTTGGGTGTAGGGTAGTGGTGGTCCAGAGGTAACGGCCCCGACTTACGAGATGTCGTGACGAGAGGTCGTGGGTTCGAGCCCAGACAGGGACTACTTTGTGTAAATTATTTCATCACCACTGCTCTCAAAACGGTGAAGGAAAACATCGTGAAGAAACATGTTCTAAAACCAAACATTCAAACACATGTGACATCTACCAACCCTCACTGGGCCCGCGTGGTGGATGACAGCCCAGCCTCTTGAAGAGACTTGTGAGGCTTGTGTCCCACCAGTGGGAACATTATAAGCTGATTATGCTGTACTGTAGGTAGGTAGGTACACCTCAGCCTAACTCTAATGCGAATACATGCGAGATGGTATGATATGTTATTTATTTATTTATCACAAACACAACTATAATTACAGGCAATAATCCTAATGCGGTAGCGTGGTCTTTAGTTACATTCTAAATTACAATATTAGTGCTACTAGTTATATATTAGCATATCACATTGATTATTAACACATTGAACGCCGTGGTGGTCACCGGTGACCACCACTGACCACCACTGAACTTTCCATATGGGCTAACGCTAATTCCCGATTTCGACACAATATTCGGTTCAAAATAGTCAAAAACCCCACTCTAAATAATTATTTCTTATTACTCTTCAAAGAATTAACTAAAATAACTGCTGTCACTCACCGGTGACCACCATGGCGTTCAATGTGTTAAATATCCCGGCTCTACAATCTCACGTGTACAGTTGAAAATGGCTTCATAAAATAGTTCCCGAGTTTATTTAATTTTATTTCATTTTATTCCATTCGGGAAACTTACAGCTAATAATACTTATAAACATTGTTCTTAAACAATATGTATTTGAAGGCAATTTCCAAGGTTCCCCTGATAAAAACTTGAATAAAAAAAAAAAAAAGAATTCAAGAGTTGTTGCCTTTACCTGTCTGTAGAAAGCATAGTTCCTTAAGTTTTTAGGGTCAACGGGGCTACTGGCGAAGCTGATACAAAGTCCAGCTATTGAGCCGTCTTCTGCTCTAGCAAACATTGAGTTACCTGGCAATAACAAACGACAAGATAAGGATTTTGTGGCACTGTTTATATGATAGCAGGTACTATTTGGTCAAGATCCAGTCAAGGACTGCTGATTTACATTTCATAGGATATACAACATTAGTTTATGCAAAACCCTAAACACGTGTCTAGTATTTTTATGTAAAGAATCTATGTACAAAATTTCGAAACTGCATCATAAAGAAATCACAAAGTTATGAGCTTGTTATTTTACCTGATTGTCCGTACAAAAACATGGTTAATACTTACCAGGCGCCGCCGGCCGACCGGCCGTGACCTGTGTTGTGCGCATAATAAAATTATGATTGTGGATATATACTGAGTGTCGCTCGGTGTCCAACTAGTAACCTTTTTTAAATATTTTTGGGACAAAATATAACATGGTGTAAAAATTATTGGAATCGATTCAGTTACTTATTCTGAACAAACTATATTCAGGTTGGCAATATACTCAAAATAATGTTGTTATTTTATACGACAAGTTTTATAAATAACCAATAAATTCGTCTCACGTGTGGAGAAATTGCTAATTAGGTAATTAGCAATTATTTCCTCCATGCGTTTTAGTTTGAAAAGGATAAGTGCCAGTAAACACTCACGGTGCAAATTTTGAAGCGTTGTAATTAATAAAAAGTGCCAGCCAATTTTCATCAGGTGGTCCTATAGTTGACAGTGGATGGGCTATGATAAGGTGAGTCGATGATCTGGCGAAGCTCGCGGGAATCCACTGAATTGCGACAAGCTCGGGACTGGTCAATGTGGCGACGCTTGAGAGAGGCCTACCGCCCACGTCCAACAGATGACGTCATTTGGCTGAATTAAGGACGATGATGAAGAATTGGGTATGATACGAGTATTATGTCGATGGTACCTTGTTTTAGCAAACCAACGAGGTATTCGTCAAGTGCGCAGTCGTTAGTGATGTCCATGTTTCGTGACTGAACCAAGACATGTTCGCTCAAGTAATATTGCTTGATCACGTCCAGGGCAATGTCGTGGTGTTCACTCGTCACTTGGCACAAGGAAAAGTGGTCTGGCTGAAATGATATATTACAATTAAATCGCCCCCGATCAGTACTCCAGATGCGTACTTCAGTAAACTAAACACTAATATGCTGAAACTACGAAACCTAGAACTATACAGTAAAGGGTTACAGAAATAGACTCCTTGAAGTGCTTCATCCATGAGATAAGTACAAATTTCACTAAGTGTCTCTTCTAGGCTCATCCTCCTCTTTTTAAAAACTACTTCACCATTATCTCACCGTGGAAGCTTGGGTGAAGTGAGCGTGGAGTGAGTTGTCATTCGCTAGGGATTAACACTATTAAGTGTTCACTTCACTTATGATTTCAAGGTGAGATTTTTACAGAATCGACTGGCAGGTTATGATCTACGCTAGATTATGCCCAAAGTTATCGAGTGAACGAGGCAACGAGGCGCTTCATTATGCATGGAATGTTTATGTAGGTCTTTTTTGAATACCTTTTCTTGCTGAAGCAAATCCATTATACCGAAGACACTGTGACACTTTCTAAATTGTGGTTTAAATACATTTTTTATACTTTTCCTAAGAGCTGGAGCCCCTAATTTTATTAAGGCTAGACGAAACATTACGAGAATTTTTACAGATTCGTAGATACGAAACCTCCAAAGCTTGGCTCCAAATATTGCGCAAAGGGGCTGCTCCGATGACAGACAATATGCTTCACCGTATGATGACAGGCAACGTTAAAGAAATACGTTCTCTGAGGCTAAGCGGAAATACTCCGTGAAACTCTGTTTTAGTCGCGAGTTTTAGTTTTAGAGTGAAGGTTTTAACTACATTTTAAATCGATAATTATTTCACTTAATTATTATTTCCAATGGAATCCATAATAGTACCTGCACTACCAACCATATAAGCATTAATAGTTAGCCTATTAACATCCCATTGCTGAGACCCGTAATCCACCACGCCGGCCCAGTGCGGGTTGGTAGATGTCACATGTCTTCGAATTTTTGGTTCTTGGACATGCCGATTTCCTCACGATGTTTTCCTTCACCGTTAAGAGCAGTGCTGATGAAATAAATAAATACCTGCCGTATATCATTGTTTATTGTGTATAGTCTAGTATCTTTGATTATTTCCACTTATATAATTAATTGAAAGTCAGGATCTCAAGCGAAGGAGGCCACGCCACTTTATAAGAAGTCCATCTTTGGCCAAAAAAATATGAGAACATGATATTTTTGCCGTTGGACTAGTCATTTTGTCGACATTGGCAAAATAGTCTGATTGGTAAAAGCAAAATATTCATTGGAAAGCTAAGTTGTTCAACATTTGGTGTTGCGCAGACGGGGCAGGACCATGAGAGTTCGGTTTGTGTGACCATGAGTATCCGCTTAGGCATAAAACACTCAAACTGCTAGAAAGTTTCTTTTGAAACTACGTTTAATTTATAGTTTCAGTTTAAGTACGAGTACTATCCCAGAAATGTTTAATTAATTTTAATGTTTTGTGTTTATAACATTTAATTACTGTAAACCAATAAACAGTAACCATTTCTGTGATAAACTTAGGTTTAGGTTTCTCGTTTCAAAGATTCGGCGATGTAGTCACTACCTTGATAAGAATGAAAATATTTTTTATAAAACTTGCTACTACGATATGTAAGTATTTGCAGCTTTAATCAAACAGTAATTTTGATTACAGCCCTGTATGTACAAAATGCTTAATACTCTATGGTTTTCTAGGTACAGACGCCAGCACATCAAGCTACTACAATCTGTCAGATTTCTTTAATAGATTTTCAACTTTAGCGCTAAGGTATAAGGTTCAAAGTTGATTGGGAAAATCTGACAGTTTCGGGTAGCTTGATGTGCTGGCGTCTGTACAATAGAAATGCTAGTGCCGCTATGCATATAAATGCATAGACTTAATAGATCTAGCGGACATTGACGGGTATCAGCCTAAATTCAAATCTAGAGCTGAATCGGTCAAGTTCGAAGAATACCGATCGGAAAACCTGCTACCAAAGCCTATACGCAAGTATTGGTTGTTGAATGAGCACCCCCAGTTCACGAGGGGCCCAATATCGCGGGACTATGAAGATGAGAAAGACACGAATTTGAAGCAGAAATTAGCGAATCTCGTGGATCAAACGATGCGCGACATCCAGAAAAAGATGAAAACAACCGAGGAAATAAAGGGGTATCACAGGGAGGACTCTCCTTACAAGGTTGGTTTTTTTTCTGTGCATGATCAAGAAGTCGAAGAACGTGATGGACGAGCTTTTTAACGTGGCGGTGAAGCACAAAGAGCAATGGAAGTCTCTCCAGCATTTGAAGGTCTTCGAGCTGATCATGCACACTAATGTTGATACGACGAATCTGTTGAGACACCTCGTAGTAGTATATACATTTAAAGCATATGAACACTACGCGGTATGAGATGAGGGTTATTTTACTTTGAATTTTATAAGTTATAATAATATGTTCTTTGAGGTCAATATTAAATGAAAACCACAAAAAAAAAAATCTTATCTCATTCATTTGTATTATAAAGGTGCTACCCGACAAGAGATCAAAATATTAGGTTTACTTAATTAAAAAACAAATGATTGAAATTATACGAGTAGAAAAAAAAAAGAAAATTGTTTGTGCCCAGCGAGGTGATTGCGAAACACACTATCAGCAGCATTGGGTCTCATTTTGACAGTTCAACAACATTCATTGCGTTATTCACGTTGTTGAGCAGACAAATTTTTCGAACATATAAAGCAATGGATTAGCAGTATCCCTGAAAATACACATCATCATCTGCTTACAGCAGTCCACTGCTGGACATAGGCCTCTCCAATTGCACGCCATTTAGCTCGATTCTCGGCAACGCTTATCCAGCTGCTACCAGACCAGCGAAGATCATCACTCCACCTGGCTCGAGGGCGTCCTACCTTACGTTTGCCGAAAAAAAAAACACCGTATTTCTCATTTATCAGATTCAAATTCTGCGTTTCGGTATAAAACACGGTCGTCAAACACGTTGATACCCATTTACTCCTTTCAAAAGTGTTTTGTGCCATTCCAAGTCGCGTTCGAAGCAAAAAATGCACTGCACTATATTCACTAGACAATACAGATGTGTATTTCGAAACACACATTGTGTACCATCTTCTTAAATAATGAGAAGGCGCGTCCCATCTTTTCCGCGCGGTAATTATTTCTCAGGTGGCATGGCGGCGCCACGCCACATCCACGCCACACCTGCGCCTTGATGAGGTCGGTGCTAGTGCATTAGTTGATGATGTCACGGCTCGACGCAGACGACACGCCACGGAAAGGTTAAATAATATGTTGATGTAGGGGTGGTATTAGTTGCTGTTTAGGTTCCAGTTTATTGTGTTTTGGCTTTATATCGAGTAACTAGCTGCGCCCCGCGGTTTCACCCGCGTAAGTGTTAATCCCGTGGGAATATTGGGATAAAAAATCCTATGTGTTATTCTGATGTATAAGCTATATTAATGTAAAGTTTCATCAAAATCCGTTCAGTAATTTTTGCGCGAAAGAGTACTTAACAAACATCCATCTATCCTCACAAACTTTCGCTTTTATTAGTATCGAGTAATAAAAATCATCATTCATCATTTTCGTTGACGATAAATAGGCATAATTTCAATAAGTTATTTTCTGCCGCTACTGGGTTTTTTTCGATATTTTAATAGATTTTAGTGCGTTATTTTTTTTAGGGTATCCTTTGTTTGTTCAACATCTCCTACAGCAGAGAAAAATAAAACCCCACAGAACCCTGTCTGCGGAATTTTGCGCCTATACAATGATTGATTAGTGTCACCGCCACACACGAAAACCCTCCACATTATAACAGCAGCTTTCAAATAGGTATCGTATCAAACAAAAGAACATCACAATGGAAAACTAAAAACTTTTTTGGCTTAAATAAACAATGGAGAGTAGGTAAACGTGAAATAGATGTATTTTGGTTGTAGGGCTGTTAGCTGTCCAAGGGTAGTTCGGTGGTTAATGTGCAACTCTAGTGCATCTATTCCGATACAACTAGCGTTGAAATTATATGAAATGATCAATAGATTTAGCATAAAAATATTATTAAAATCTAGATTGTAAATGTATGCTTGGTCAATCCCTAGTACCAGGTGGGATGACACTGACAGCTCACTCCATGCTCACTTCAGCTAAGTTTTCACGGCGAGATGGTAACAGAATCGCACTGCAGAACCGGTCGAAGCTGCTATGCTTGGGGAGGCCTATGTCCAGCAGTAGGCGTCTTTCGGTTGAAATAATGATGAAACCATTTTGGGCAAGAGACCCCTTTTCCAAAATGAACTGATACCTCAGACCCCCATAGTCAAATTACTTTAAAAACCCTATCTCTAGTTTTTTTTCTTATTGATACAAAATACTTACCAGAGGGGCCCGTAGCTAAATAATAACAGCCGCACAGGTCGATCGACCAGGTTAAGCTACGCTTGCCGCGGATGGCCTGTGGATGGGTGACCATCTTTACATACCGAGACCCCTCCGTGCCTCGGAAAGCACGTTAAGCCGTTGGTCCCGGCTGTCATTCGTGGATCTTTGACAGTCGTTACGGGTAGTCAGAAGCCCGAAAGTTTGACAACCAGTCTCACCAAGGGGTATCGTATTACCCAGTAACTGGGTTGTGGAGGTCAGATAGGCAGTCGCTCCATGTAAAATACTGGTATTCAGCTGCATGCGGTAAGACTGGAAGCCGACCTCAACATAGTTGGGAAAAGGCTAGGCAGATGATGATACAAAATACTTACCAATTTAAAAACTTTGCGGTTGGTTAAGTGAGTAAACTTGACATAATTTTCTCATCAAAATTTAACAAAATAAATAGACATACAACTCAGTAAATATCAAGTGTAATTAATCATTATTAATACATATTGCGTAAAAATACTTAAGTAGGTCATTATTTTTTTTTAAAAAGCATTAAAATCGCAAAGTAAAGAAAAAATAATAAAAAAATCACTGTGACGGATAAACCTGGCGACTTTCTACCAATCTAGCTAAATCCGGTTCAATATTGGTGAGCCTTAAATCTCCGGTTCAATATTGGTGAGCCTTAAATCTCCGCGTTCGTTGATTTTCATACGGTTTCTTTGTTTTGTCAAAATGTTTGTAACCACACTGAAGCCTTTTTCGATTAGGTATGATGATGGAAAAGCGATAGGGCATTTTTCAGCAATGTTCTACAATGCAGGATACTGTGTTTCAATGTTGTGTTGCAACCAGTGCTTCTGATAGACTTGGTTGAACTTCTGCTTTAAGCAGCTTTAAGCAGAAGAGGTAGGAATCTCTTAGTAAAATCCTTGTGAAATGCGTCCAAGTGAGTATGATAAAATATAATAACATCGTCTTGAAGCATTTCTGGTAATTTTGACAAATACGGAAACTGTGAATATTCTTTTTTGCTTAAATTTTGTTTATAAGGGTTGAATTTACACACAAAGGCCATTTTTTTATTGATTTTGCTTTAATCAAGTTGAGATCGTGGTATATAGTGTGGTATATAGATATCAGTGAATTAATAAATATCTGTTTTACAATTATTCAGATTTTCTGTCAAATTTACACATTTTTTCACAGATGCTAAAATAGCTGAGAATCTTGATAAGTAAGAGCCTCATAGCCAGCGAACGTCAGTGTGCAGAAGTAACCAAGTAAAGACTTCGTCGTTTTCCTCCCATAGCTGAGCAAATGATCAAATTCGAATCTTGTTGACAGCATTTATCACATACTAGCAGCGCCCCGCGGTTTCTCCCGCATAAGTATCGATCCCGTGGGAATATCGGGATAAAAAGTTCCTATAAAAAGATCCTATATGTTAATCCGGGATATAAACTATCTGTGTGCCAAATTTCATCAAAATTGGTCCAGGTGTTTGAGCGTGAAGAAGTCACAATCACATACACTCACAAACTGTCGCCTTTATAATATTAGTGTGATTGTAAATATTGATGCAATCTAGGACTCAGATTTTTTGCTACAAATGCTGTCTGTGAATCACGCAGTGAATGGCCAGTACCTCAAGCAGTTGTCGTTTTAAGTGAGCTATAAAACCACGATGACGACCAACCATAGATGGTGCACCATCAGTCGCAACAGAAACAATAATAATATAATAATATGGAATAGCTTTGCCGGTAAAAAAACGTTCTACGGCCGTTAAATTCGATTCTCCTCTGGTATCAGTCTCTAAATGTGTAGAAAAAAGCAGTTCTTGGCACATATTTTCATCTTTAATATATCAAACGTATCCTAACAACAGAGCTTCATTGCCGGGTAATACAGACTCGTCCAACTGGAGAGAGAATATGTTGGTCTGTAAGAAATTGCATAAAATGATTTCCACGTTATCCATCTGGTCTATTCGTCTCTGAACTGTGTTATTGCTCAAAGGAATTCTCTTTATAATATCATGTGCGGGCTTGTACAATACATTGTTGAAGACCTCCGCAATGGCTGGTAAAATAAGCTGCTCTCCAATTGTGTGGGGTTCCCCCGACTTCGCTATTAGTAAAGATAATTATAAGACTTGTAAACCATCAACGTCTTGCATAGACGATGACGCAAACATCGATCTTATGGATGGCCATTTCTCTAGTTTTTCTTTAAGTGCTTGAAAGAATGACAAAGGCTTACTTTTTGTCAGCATGTACTCTTGATAAGTGGTTCTCCGATTTTTAAGGCTTCATAGCATCGTTACTGAATACTTTTTCACATGTGAGACACATCGGCAAGTGTTGATTTGATAGAGATGAAGTCAATCCTAACTTCAAGTGGTACAAACTGTATTGTCTGCCTTTTTAGTATCGTGTCTGCCATACTAAAACTCGCAGTAGGTAAACCTGCAAATGAAAAAATATATGTTAAAGAAACTACTTGAAAAAACAATAATTAAACTGTTAAATTTGCACACGAGCTTATTTTTATCACACCTAGGTACTGGATGTTTTTTTAGGTATGCTCACGAACTTACTCATTGATAAACTTGGATATACGTACTGTAATATAGAAAAATTGTATTAGGTACCAAACAGCGTAAAAAACCAAAACAAAGAAAACTCAACATTTATAATTTTAGGTAACAACTTATCTAAAGTAATTTCAAAAAAAGTAGTTTTTTGGTACCTATGTACTCTTATGTACCCTACTTTTTCATAAACTGCAGAAACGTTTGGTTACGCCACGTAGGTAGGTAATTGAGCATTTTGTAAATTCCTTTTCGGTCACTTTATTTTAATTCACTTTATTTAGCTATGTTCACTTTGTAATCTCTTGAAATAAATTAGTGGAAGAGTGTATTAACATTCAAGCTCCAACGAATTTCAAAACGCTAATGGACTTTCAACCTAAGTGCGAGCTTGTTATACTGGATGTTTTTTTTTTACAGGCTCAAAATTTTTATAGGGTGTTTCTACTCATGAATATGAACAAGTTTCACTATGGGACCAACTCTGAAATCACGAAAACAAAATAACCTATATGAAATTAGAGACGGCAAAAAAATAATGCTGTATGGTAAAATATCAGAAGCATGTTTGGACTTGAACTTGATCATGATTTCTTTTGAAATACAGAGCGAGTCAAAACGTGCCTGAAAGACTTTATACGCTCGAACACATTATCTTCCACTAACTTGTCCACGCTTATTGACTGGACGAGTTTTTCATCTTGTACGAACCTGTGCACGCTTATCAACTTGTTGATTTTTTAAAGTACAACAATGATATTTCCTACTAAAATATTAGTCATTCTTATAACAAGTTGGTATACGTAACACAACTTATACAGTACCTTGAAAGTTTAAAATAAGAACTTGTGTTAATTAATAGGGGTCGATTATTAGACCTCGTCGACCCCCAAAATAAGTTGTCGTTTATTTTGACCTCTGGGAAATTGATTTCGGCCCCCAGGGATCGAAATCGACCACTTTGGGAATCCCTGATTTAGTTGATGTGAAAAAGCAGTCCTCCAACCCATATTTCGGTCATGGAAACCAATCTCAACGCGACGCAGGATATACAGGGTGAAATTGAAAACATGCGACAAATCGAAATGGGAGATTGTACTCATCATTAAAGTAAGTATGTAAAGTATCTTATTTTTATTATTATTACTGTGAGTGTGAAGACTATGTGGGTCATTTCTTTTTTTCGGTTTTCCTTCTTAGTTAGTTTTAATCATGATCTGGCAGTTTGAGTCATTTATGCGGCCTACCCAAATGTCCTTTCATTGGTATTGTTCGTCGAATCGTAAGGCTCCTCAAGTTCTGAGTTGAGCTGCATGATTTTTGACAAATGCGTGCACTGACTGGACAGGTTCGCTCAATCTGTATGGTTCTTTACTCAAAAGACCATTTCAGACACCAATCTACATGGTCTTCACATTATCTGACCAAGATTATGTCTGGACTTTAAAAGAGACTGTGACCTCTGAGTTTGTTTCGGCCTTTCTTCTCAGAGTAGTCAGATAGGACACGCCGACCTCATCTAGTTTAAAAAAATATGATTGACATGTAAAAGTGTTTGTACAAATCTACTTACAGAAAATAAATCATTTATCATTTATCATTTATCATTATGAACAACTTTTACCGTGGGACCAAATCTGAAATTGCGAAAAAAAAAAATCAGCTGTTCCCTACATTTTAACGAGTTATGCGAACATAAATGTAGGGAACAACTGATTTTTTTTTCGCGATTTCAGGTTTTATCTCATAGTAAAAGTTGTTCACAATGATGAGTACAATCTCTCATTTCGATTTGTCGCATGTTTTCAATTTCAATCTGTATATTATAGTGCACAAGTGTTTGCGCAGACACAGGTGCACTCTCTCTTCCCTCGCTCTCCTAGTCCGATGGGGCGGCATGCAATCTGACACGACCGGAGTTATCAGCCGCAGGACCAACGGCTTTACGAGCTTTTCGAGGTATGGGGGTATCTCACCGTCAACTTCCAAACTCCGGGCTGTTATTGAGAAATTCCTAATGGAAAAACACAATAACACTTTGCCAGATCTGGAATCCATCCATGGATCTGGACCCAACGCTCAGCAGTCGTGCTTGCGACCACGAGACGGGACAGTTGATGTGTAAAGGCGCAATCATACTTAGTCGTTAGTCCGTATTCGGGTGCTCGAAACACTACTCGGATTCGGGCACCCGATGCATTAACTACAATAGTCATTGCACTGGAACATGATGCTGGACTAGATTGTCCGAAGACGGGCGTACTCGACTCCGTTCATTTACAATGGTCGTTTGCCCGAATTCCATTGGCAATCGGATGCGGGAGAACGACCAAATGTAATTGAGCCATATAAGTAGCAGTGTTAATCGATCTTTTGTTGCTGACCATACCTGTAAATCATCATCATCATCTGCGTAGCCTTTTCCCAACCATTTTGGGGTCGGCTTCCAGTCTAACCGGATGCAGCTGAATACCAGTATTTTATATGGAGCGACTGCCTATCTGACCTCCACAACCCAGTTACTCTGTAATGGTTAATGGTTTTCAGAAATAATTGGTTTGAGTCTGAGTTTGAATGATGATGAAGTACTTAGGCTGTGTATCTACATAATTACAGTACAAACTCGATTATTCGGCCCTGAGTTATATGGATTCGAGTTATACGGATTCGCGATTATCCGGACTATCAACCACGACCAATAAGTGCATACATCGTTGTTGAAAAATTTATCTCTTAAAAATTTCTTAATAAACTTTCCTTTACCTTAACTACTATTACTACTATTACCTTAAGTATAAATAATATAACAAATATAACAATTGTGTTAGTAAATAAAACTTAAAAACTACCTATGTTAGTATCACTTGGTTGCACTAAGTCTTTGTGCGCTCCGGTGGCACTTGCCCGTGAAAGCGTCGGAATACCACATCCTGTGGCCGGAAGCTCTCGTCCATCACCTGATGCAGGTAGCACGTTGGTATGCGCAACACAAACGCCTTAAAATTTACGTTGCGATGCGATTCCAGCAGCTGCACTCTCGGCGCGTACTTCAGCCTTTGGTGTACGTGTACTTCACGATATCTTCCGCGTCGGTGGTGTAGTGGAGACGGGAAATATACACCGGGGTATTCGGCTTCGCAGCACGCAGATTTTCGTTGCGTTACCACTGTACATCCTAGTACCAAAAATAAGAGGAAGAGTAGAGATCTCTCTAATTTGTACTTCTTATTGCATTTTTTATTATTATGATAGCTGAAGCTGCTGCAATATTCATATTCATCAATGTTTAAATCTAGTTGATTATGAGTGGTAAAAATAAATATCAATTTAAATATTTAATATTCCTTGTCCTATTCACATTTTCTTGTCGAATGCACGGAGCTGTATAGTGCGCGCCCATCCGCGACTGCCCGCCCAAAATGGCCGATACTACGACCAACTAGTCTTGATCTCGGAAACAATACTGTTGATTTTTAAGTCGACTAGACTATAATTAAAGTATATATATACAACGTGTAACGGAAAGGGGGTATCAACCCTGAAGGAGGTGAATGTGCTCATGAAACTCAACAACTTTCCCCAAAGAACATAGGTCGAAATATGAAAAAAAAATTTGGCCCTCCCTTACAAAACTGACTACCAGCTGATTGATTTACTATGGGAGGGCCAAATTTTTTTTTCATATTTCGACCTATGTTCTTTGGGGAAAGTTGTTGAGTTTCATGAGCACATTCACCTCCTTCAGGGTTGATACCCCCTTTCCGTTACACGTTGTATATATAGTAGACTATAATTTTATAGGTCTGTGGTGACGCTTGGGTGGCCCATGTCTAACAGTGGACTTTATGTGGAACCAACCTTGTTTGAAGTTAAATGAAATCGTGTATCCTGTAAATAAGATGTCGGTATTTTTACATGTCATATTAAAAAAAAAAATGGTTTAAATATTTTGGTAATTTAAACTACATATGTGAAAACCAGAAATGATTAATTATGTGGTTCATTAAATTGCAAATTAAAACCAACATAAAACAATAATCTATGTGCTAATTTATACACATGATTTTGTTGGTAAGAACACACACGAGCATATATTAGCCATCGATGCATATGAGGTTACGGAGAAAATAAGTTAGTTAACAAGTGCTACTAAACTGGTAACATTTTCCGATTATTTTTTAGTGTTTAGTGTTCAAAACATTTACAATAATTATATAAGCTGATAAATGTTATCGTGGTCGTTAAACATTTAATTTCATAGTTTGCGGTAGTAAAGTAGTTTTCACTTGGAATGGTAACATGATCATATTCTATTCTGCAATAATATGTAAGTATTTTTAATTGAATCAACTTAATGAGAATCTTTAGTAGGTAATAATGGATTTACGTGTTGAAATCATCGCATGTCCAAAGAATCTGAGTAACAGAGCTCGGATAAAAAAAACAAGTTTATGAACATTTTTTTTTTCAACTGTATTCCCGATGATGAAGCCGCGTAACTTTTTTTTTATTGATTTTAGTTACGATACTTACGATACAACTAATTTTACAACACTGTAACTGTATTAATTTAATAGACTTACCACAAGGCCGTGAAGCTTTCACTGCTAAATGGAAATTAGCATCAAGAGCACCAAAAATGTATGAGCCATACCCAAGGAAAAAAGAAATCAAAACGTATCTTCATAGATACATATTGGGGAATGACACACCAGGTGACAAAGTACACTTAAAAGCGTCCAGACGAATATATGAAGACGAGAAAGATGCTAATTTCAAGAATAAAATAGAAACCCTCGTAAAGCAGACAATGAGCGATACTGAAGAGAAAATGAAAGAGATGGATGCGATGAAGATTCAATATACATCAGAACAATCTTACAAAGCTGGTTTTATTCTAAGCATGGTAAAAAAGTCAAGAGAAGTCATAAACGAGTTATTTAACTTGGCCATTAAGCACAGAGACGAATGGCAAGCTTTAGAACAACTCAAGATCTTCGAAATGATCGTGAACACTAATGTTGATACTAACCATTACCTTAAGCAACTGCAAGATATACAAGCTGGCCGCGATACCAACCTCAGTCCAAGCCCTAAGAACTCTAGTGATACTGATGTGACGCCTCACAATGCTTCTATAAGTAATATTGAAGCTACTGATAACAATGACACTGATGGTCGTTATTTGAAATTTTGATTAATTTGAGTAAGATTATACTCACAACATTAAAAGAAAATGTGTTGTTTTATTTAGAAATACCTAAGTTTATTTATAGAATACATAAATCATAGAATTCGACCAATATATTGAAAATATAGCGTTTGATATTAAACTGTATTATAGGTACAATGTGTAGAGTACAATACGACAATACATGACCACACTGTCAATACTATGCATAAGAGTATTTTGAATCTATCAAATAAATTCTAACATCGAAATAAAAAAAGTGATCATGGGTTTTCTTTGGCTAGCGAAAGTGACTAAGGATTATATTTGACAGACTTTTTGTAAGTAGACTGGGAACGTCATTAGCTATACGCAGTTTAATTTACTGCCGTATTATCGGCTCCACCTTGTATAACTTATCGCAAATATCAGTATACTTAACGATCAAAACCTCTTCGTCCATGTACGCAGTCGTCGGCGACTTGGTCAGTTTCTTTCATCTGGGCAGAATTCGTGGCTAATTGTGGCATTAAACAATAGAACCTCTTAGCAATACAAGTAACGCGCCTCGCATTGTTCCCGCACACAAATGCTGGCCGAATGTCCGTAAGTTTGTGCCTGCATGCACGGACAATAAAAAATCGAGATATTGTTTTCCCTCAAAAACATGACGAAACTGTTTTTGAACAGCATCATTTGGACGAAATGTTTTGTTCGTGGCCACTGTTTGTCTAAACTTTTGTAGAGGATATGATCATGTCTAAAACAGGGCTTCAGCAGGTTTATAGGAATAATTTTTATTTTGGGTGTTTTTTTTAAACTAGTACAAGAGTTTTATTTGATAGTTAAGGGCTAAGGGTTTTACTGACTTAGAACTTAGCATTGGTTGGAAAATCATGTTTATTTATATACGAAAATATGAAGTTATAGAAGACCTATATCATGACAAATTTGTCACCCTTTTGTTTCTACATTTATATCTGTAATTTATATGGTGTACTTACATAATAAAGATAAACTATTCTATTATTTCAATGGAAAATTCACCTCGTGTTATTATTTCATGAAAAGTAGGTACCTAGTCAACAGATTTATGTAGAAATAGGTCTTAAGTTTTAGAAGAAACTAAAGGCTAGTATTTAAAAATTATGCCAAAATATGGCATAATTTTTAAATCATTATTATTGTGTGTTATCACTTAGCACCTAGTTCTGAGATTGCTGATAGGTAAACCAATTGGCGACTATGTAAGTCCGAGGCTATTGTGATGTGCCGGTCGATTCTGTTAAAATCTCACCGTGAAATCATAAGTGAAGTGAGCTTGAAGTGAGCAGTGTCAATAGTGTTAATCCTTAATGACAGCTCACTCCACGCTCACTTCACCCAAGTTTTCACGGTGAGATTGTTACAGAATCGCACGGCTGTTGTACTTAAGTGCTCAAATACACGAGCGGCATGTAGTCGACGGTTGTTGCCGACACGCGTTGAAGGCAGCCGTCGGTGCTCGTCAACTGCTAGCACCGCACTCGGTGTTCAAATACAGTGTGAGTCTTTATAAAGTGCACATATTAAAAAGGGTGAAAATATAAACAGTTTTATCGACGGAAAAATTGTCAAAAAAAATCTAAAAAAAAATTTAGATTTTTAATTTTTTTTACTCTCGTCTGGGTACCCCGTGCAAACAAACTGTTACTACTTTTAAACTAAATGCCATATTAAAACAAAACAAAATTAATAATGATCTCTAATAATAGGCCAAGCTAATAAAGCCATAATTTTTTGAAAAAGAAACCTCATAAATTAATTATTCATGATTTTTTAAAGAAAATTTACCATTTTTACCATTTTTTACCATTTAAAAAAAAATTTTTTTTGACATTTTTTCCGTCGATAAAATTGTTTATATTTTCACCCTTTTTAATATGTGCACTTTATAAAGACTCACACTGTATACGAGCGGCATGTTGTCGACGGCTGCCGCCGACACGCGTTGACGGCAGCCGTTGGCGCTCGTCGACGGCTGCCGTTGACGCGTGTCGCTCGTGTATTTGAGTACGGTGCTCAAATACACGAGCGGCATGTTGTCGACGGCTGCCGCCGACACGCGTTGACGGCAGCCGTTGGCGCTCGTCGACGGCTGCCGTTGACGCGTGTCGCTCGTGTATTTGAGTACGGTGCTCAAATACACGAGCGGCATGTTGTCGACGGTTGCCGCCGACACGCGTTGACGGCAGCCGTCGGCACACGTCGACGGGCGGCAGTTGCCTCTGCCGTTGACGCGTGTAGCTCGTGTGTATGACCACTAAGATATATTATACATAGAAGCTGTTGGTGTACCTTAATAAATAAATAAAATTGTTTAATCCATCCAATAATATATTTTTTCAATCAACAAAGAGCAGATTTTAATTAATTAAATTCATTCAACGTTAAAACATCACTTACTTTCCATTGAATCTCAGATAAAGCTCAAAGTGTATTATTTTATAGACAAATCGAAACAGAACGGGATTATGTGCTTACATAGTATACTCACTGTTATATTGAAATGGTCTTTATTTGTTAAGAGATAGAGTAGATAATGCTTTGTTTATTTAATTAAGTTTGGGCGTAACGGCATTGAGTGTTAATATAATAGGGATGGAAGGGGGCGGGGCCGTGGCTCTGCGCAAATATAATCAAGGACTGGCAGAACTTTGGAGACGTCATTATGACTATTTATTTGCTGATAATTGCCGATTATTCTTTAAAGTTAAGGTTCGCGAGCACATTCGCATGAAGCTGGCAGTATCATCACAACGCTAATGATATAATTGATATGTAATTATGTATATATATTATATTTATACTTATTCCTCAATTTTCATGATTGCACCTACTACTGCTTGTCTCTGCATCACCCAAAGGTTGACTAGTAGAAAATGCCTATGGCATTAAGTCCGCCTCTGTACATTTATGTGCTTGAAGTATTAAATAAATAAATAAATAATTTCATAGTGATAGTGTATCGATAAGGTTATCACATTAATTGAAACCACGAATTCTAAATTACGTATTTTAAACACACACAATTAAAATAATGAATAACGGTTAACATTCTAGCCGTGGGACCTTTTTTCGTTTTAGTATTTAAAAACATTAAACGTAATTTGCGATTATTTGGTAACAATACCATAAAGTTTGAGTTGTAGGTATTGTTGAAACCACAGCCCCGCGCATGTCTAGTTCCTTATTATCAAGGGTGGTTTATTTTGTGCCAATTTTTACGCTATTTGTTTTGATGGCAAAGTTCAGTTTTGTAAAATTGTTTATTTTATTATTTTAACAGACTGATAACAATTTGTAATAACCTCTGTACTGTGCGCCGCTGTAACGCGATAACCTAATACCTATTCTGTATATTATAAACTGAAACGTGGTAGCTCTGTGTGTCTGTCTGTCTTTTCACGCCCAAACCAATAATCCGATGGATATGACATTTGACAGATAAGTAGCCTGTAACCTGAAGGACTATGCTACGAGTACTTGTTATCCTGAATATTTTTATGCAAAAAATACACGCATACTAATTCGCGGGCAACGGCTAGTCTTTACATGAACAAAATAAAAGTGTTTTACTTAATGCATTTGATATGTATGTAGGTATGTACAATTTTTTATTTTTTTACAAAAAAAGTTGTTTTGTCGGTCTGTTTGTTCCGGCTAATCTCCGAAATGGCTGGACCGATTTTGATGAAATTTGGTATGGGGATACTTTAAGCCCTGGGGAAGGACATAGGCCATTTACTGGCATTCCGCGCGCGCGAAGCCGCTGGCGGAAGTTAGTAATTAATATTTTGTTTCAACTGGGGCTACTATTTATGTTAGTTAGTTTTTTTTTTCAATCATTAACGTTTTAAATAGGCATAGTTCCTGCGGCGGCAGTCTCTATCACAAAGCCGCTATTACATTTGCTCAATAATTGTGACATAATCTTTGTAGTGACAATGTCGTCTCTACGTCATTGTAGCGCACTAATCAACGCGGCTCTACGTCGTCTGTGCGGCGCTCTCTATCACAATGCCGCTATTACATTTGCTCAATAATTGCCGCCCCACACCCTGCACCCCCTTTCTGTCGAACAATCCCGCAACAATCAATATAGGTATTTATAACGTCTAGATTTTGAGAGTTGAACGATTATAATATATTTTTTTTTGTAATAATAATTATTTTTTTATTTTTCACTACAAGACACAGACTTCAGTGTAACCCTGGCTCTTGTATTAGGAGTTCCTGTATCACAACAAAGAAAATAATATAATCTTACCTAAATAAACCATGTGCTTGTAACTATCTATGTTGATATACTGAATGATTTATTTTTCAGGCTCCAAATATTTACAGGGTACTCATGAATATGAACAACTTTCACTATGGGGCTAACTCTGAAATCACGAAAACAAAATCAGCTGTTTAATACAATAGTTCAATACCTACGTGACCAATATGTATGAAACAGCTGATTTTCTTTCGTGATCTCAGAGTTGGTTCCATAGTGCAAGTTATTCATATTCAAGGGTGGAACATCCTGTAAAAATTTGGAGCCGGTAAGAAAAGCATGCTGTATAGATAGATAAAACATTTATTGAGTGCACACAAAAACATAGCAAACGCACAAAATATTTTTTTATTTAATTTTAAAGAAAGCTTACAGACTAATAACCATTTTGAATTTCATGCATAAGTAGTGACATTTGCTAATTACAAGCTTCCACATATTTATATCTAATTAGTTACTCGTTTTTAATTTATTTGCGTTGACCAGTTACAGCGATTTGAGTAAGTAAACAGCAGGGTAATTGCGCAACACCCCATCAGTAGCAATGGGTTTCATTTTGACAGTTCAACAACATTCATTGCGTTATTTACGTTGTTGAGCAGACAATTTGAACATATGGAGCAATGGATTAACAATTTGCAAAATTAATCAAATTGAGCACAGTTAAATGATAACAAATAACATAACGATAATAAAAAGAAGTGCAAATATTAAAAAAGAAAGTGACACTATGACATATAATACTTCAAATCAAGTAAAACATTATAAGGTGCGGTATGCGTCTCAAGGTTGCACCAAATGGAATCCAGCTCAGCATATACCTGAACTATGTCTACATTGTACACGAGAGGTACTTGTGGCAAGTAATAACAGCCGCACGGGTCAATCGATCAGGTTAAGCTACGCTTGCCGCGGTTGGTCCGTGGATGGGAGATCTTCACATACCAAGACCCTTCCGTGCCTCGGATAGCACGTTAAGCCGCTGGTCCCGGCTGTCATTCGTGCATCTTTGACAGTTGTTACGAGTTGTCAGTAGCCCGAAAGTCTGACCACCAGTCTTATCAAGGGGTACTGTATTACCCAGTAACTGGGTTGTGGAGGTCAGATAGGCAGTCGCGCCATGTAAAATACTGGTATTCAGCTGCATCCTGTTAGACGGGAAGCCGACCCCAACATAGTTGGGAAAAGCTAGGCAGATGATGACCACCACATAGTTTAGTCAGTGTTTCCAAAATCGAGACCTAATAATCATACTGCACAAAACGTTTCCAGCTCACTTGTTAATTCACTATCCATAGTGGTTCCCAATTTATCAAACCACATATCAATTTTCCAATCAAGTCCTTAATTGAATATTTTAATTTAGTGACGACCCTTTTGATTACATTAATGAGCGTTAAACAATTAAAAGGTACCTGTCACCTGGTAGATTAGTGGATTTGCGGTCACGCCGGACGGCAATTCATTACCGGATTGTGAAAGCTATCCGATTTTCGCGCAACACCGGTTTTCACAGAGTCAATAGGATTTAATGGTCCGCTGTTTTATTTAAAGTGATGTTAGCGTTGTAAGAGGTCCAGGTTTCTAAAGGATCGTGTTTATTGGAATCATATACAGGGTGGCATGGACATCGACGCTTGAATTTTATCGTCGTTTACACGGAGAGAAAAATCTTAGAAAAATTACTGTGCTGTCTCATAATCTGAGTGCATTTGGTGCAGTGGTAATGGAAAAATTACCATGCTAGCACAGTAAAAATTCTTATTCTGTACAGTAAAATTTATTAGAAAATAGTGAATTTTCCCCAATCTCACTCAGAAAATTTCCTGTAGAGGTCACTTGCACTCACTTTACAGTGACGAGCACAGTAATTTTTCTAAGAATTTTCTGTCTGTGTACTAAAAAATAAATTAGATGTTCCATACATTTTGACCGCATAGGTATTTCACTTTTCTATGAAAATGAAGCTTTTTTTTTTTATAACCACGATACATTTCTACTCTAGGGGGCCTAGAATCATGCACTGATTACATGTTTTCAGTATGCGCGTCGATGTCTACCACCCTGTAACATCTAATTTCTACACGAAATATTTGAATACGAAACAACACAAGTTTAATTTGTACCTATGAACTTACAAACCTGTATTATATTTGATTACTTAGAATTCAACAAAATTTCCAACTTTTCGAAGTCCTTATGGTGGCTACGATATACTTTTGTGTTAATAATACTTAGTAAAAACCGGCCAAGTGCGAGTCGGATTCGCGCACGAACGGTTCCGTACCATTATCTATAAAAACGGCAAAAAAATCATCTCTGTTGTATGGGATCCCCCTTAAATATTTATTTTATTCTGATTTTTTTGTATTTTTTGTTATAGCGGCAACAGAAATACATCATCTGTGAAAATTACAACTGTCTATCTATCACGGTTCATGAGATGCAGCCTGGTCACAGACTGACGGACGGACGGACGGACAGCAGAGTCTTAGTAATAGGGTCCCGTTTTACCCTCTGGGTACGGAACCCTAAAACAAATTACTGCACTGAATCCGTATATAGGCAGTGGTCTAAATTACGTCCTCAAGTATAAAGTAGTAGTAAGATTCCTGAAAGAAAATATTTATTCACGAAAAACACAGAAGTATTTAATCACTACATAGTATAAAACAAAGTCGCTTCCGTCTGTCTGTCCCTATATATGCTTAGATCTTTAAAACTCCGCAACGGATTTTGATGCGGTTTTTTTAATAGATAAAGTGATTCAAGAGGAAGGTTTATATGTATAATACATGCATAATATAGTAGAGAAACACTAATTATTTTAGAGGTTTCTAATGTGATGTCGTAAATAAACACATTTTTTTGCGCTTACATTGTAAACGCTGGCTGAACCATTCAAGATAGATCAAAATAATGTACTACAGTATTGTACACCTTAAAAAGTTCTACAAAAAAGTCCGCGATGGTATATGTCTATCTCTTAGGGATAACCCACAATAACCATTTTTAATCCTTAACTTTTTACGAGAAATAATGGTTCTAAAATTATCAGTGTTTCTCTACTATATTATGCATGTATTATACATATAAACCATCCTCTTGAATCACTCTTTATCTATAAAAAAAAAACCGCATCAAAATCCGTAGCGTGGTTTTCAAGATCTAAGCATACATAGAGACAGACAGACAGCGGGAAGCGACTTTGTTTTATACTATGTAGTGATCAGCATTGCACCCGTGCGAAGCCGGGGCGGGTCGCTAGTAAATAAATAAAACGTAAACTTAGATCCAAACGTGTTTATCTCAATGATGTCAGGTCCAATGAATTTATAAATGAAATAAGTGGAATTTGGAGATAGCTTTGTGAAAGTGTCTGCTCAAACGTCTGTAAATTAGCGAAGAGTGGCTCGCGTAAAAGTAATTACTTCAGACCATGTCTGACAAATTAGTTTAGCTACTGTGACCAAAGTTTTTAAAGGACTTGTACAGTGGTCTCGAACCTACCGATTTTTCGGTATTTCTACCGATATGGGCTCACATAATTTATAACAATCATACTTAAGTATGATTGTTATTAATTAGTCTGTAAGTTTTTTTTTTAATAAATAAACGAATTTGATTGAATATTGTATTTTTTTGTCAAATACCTACCGATCTCACTCTACGACGTTCGAGACCACTGCTTGTATTCATGTTTTATTAAAATAAATGAAGTGTCTGTCGTTACAGTTTGGGATGCTCACCTTGCTGGCCTATTCTGTTAAAATCTGACCATGAAAACGTAGATGAAGTGAGCTTGTAGTGAGCTGTCCTTCAACCTGATTTTAGGGATTGATATTATTTACTGCCGTGCGATTCTGTAACCATATCACCGTGAAAACTTGCGTGAACTTGAGCGTGGAGTGAGTTGTCAATAGTGTCATTCCCTAGCATCAGCATGACTCACAGCTCACTCTAAGCTCACTTCACCTTAGTTATCACGGTGATTTTTTCCAGAATCGACCGGCAGATCACTTCGGGCTGGGTAGGTGAACTGAGCTTCGAGTAGGTAAGATTTTTACTGTATGGATTGGCAGGTGTTAATTGTATAACACTCATTAATGTGATCAAATGGGTTCTCGCTAAATTAAATTATTAAATTAAGGACTTTATTGGGAAATTGATTTGTGGTTCAATTAATGGAGAATCACTATCATAGTGAATTAACGAGTGAGCTAGAATATGTAGTTTTACGTAATTTGTTAATAAAGCCTTAATTTAGGAAATATAGACTAAACTTTAACCAAACATCGTTGGCAATTTTTCATAGATACAATCTTCATACTTACACTTTTATCCACACCTTTCACTTTTTCTATTTTTTTGGCGAAGTTCCCAAGGTCTCAGAGCTTCTTAATTGTTATCTACATTCAATCAAACCTCGTAACCAAGGATAGTTGAGAACTCTTGTTTTATAGATTATATTATATCATTAGTGTCCATTCGAATATACGGATAATTTTTTTTTACCATTTTCTGCCTTCCAGCTTTCCCGGGTAAAAATTATTTTCGGTGTGATTTCGGGCTCATTTCGGCGTGTTTTTGAAGTGTGTCGGCGTGTTATCGGCCGTGTGTCGGCGTGTTTTCGTCGTTTTGTTCACTACCTCGGCCTGTTTTCGCCGTATTTTCGGCCCATATTTTTTACCAGGGTTTGCAAACACAATCTGCCTAGACTTATCCCAACTATTTTTGTTGGGGTCGGCTTCCAATCTATCCCGACGCAGCTAAGTACCAGTATTTTACATAGAGCGACTGCCTATCTGCCCTTCACAACCCAGCTACTGGGTAATGTAATACCCCTTGGTAAGACTGGTCGTCAGACTTTTGGACTTACTACCCGTAACGAGTATCAAAGATCTACGAAAGACAGCAGGTGCCAACGCGTTAACGTGCTTTCCGAGGCACGGAGGGGTCTCGATATGTAATGGATGGTTACCCATCCATGAATCGACCGCGGCAAGCCTAGCTTAACCTTCGATCGACCTGTGCGGCAGTTATCATTTAGCCAACTTTTATAAATACACATGGAAATTGAAATTCAAAGCTTAGCGGTGATTTTAGGCGTCTAAAACAGGACTTTCCCGAAATCAGTCAAAATGTAGAGACACAGTACCTCTTTGGCGGTGACCGCTACGGCGAGCTTTAATTAAAGGATTGGCCGTTTTTCCACACTATCGGGAATCCGAGAGCCGGCACGGACACGATCCGACGCAGAAAGCAAACAGCCAGTGTTGCCACTGACGAATTTCACCGAGATGAAATGTCACGAATTTAAAGACTAAAGTAAACATAGATAGATGTGCCTGGAAATCCAATTTTCATGAAAGTATTCGCATCTATCCACCGCGGGTTTGGTGAAAAATAGTTTTCAGTTAAATATTTTTTGCCATCATGGCACTCACGCTTTGCAGATAAGAGTCAGTTTTATTGGCAAACTGATCAGAAGAATACTGCCGGTGATCTTCTTGATAAAACGGTAATCGCTTAGTCGTTTTAACCCTTTCGCGAGCAACACTATTTACACCTCCGATTTTGGTTTTATTAATTCTAAATATTGTGAAATAACATTGCCATAAGCGTTGTCGCAGACGCAAGAAACGATCAGAATGGCCAGTAAAACTAAAACAGCACATAAAACCTATACAATTTTTTTTATCACTTATTTTCTCTCTGAAATAGGTCAATTGAATTAAAAATCAGTTGGGGTGTCTGAGGTTTTGCGCATTTAACGTTAAACGTTTTATATTACCATAATCAGTCAATGATGATCCCACTGCTGGGACACAGGCCTCCTCTCTTCGAGAAGGAGTGCGCTGTTATCAACCACGCGGGCCCAGTGCGGGTTGGTAGATGTTACATGTCTTCGAATTTTTGGTTCTAGGACTTATCGGTTTTCTGCAATTGTTTTCCTTCACCTTTGAGAGTATTGGTGATGAAATAATTTACACAAAACGTCTGTATCATATACATATATAATTATATTAATTGTTGATATATTTTTTGTACACAGCGTTTACCTACATCTTTCTCTACCCATACGTATTGCTAATAGAGAAATTATGTGAAAAATTAAAAATCGTAAATCAAAAACATAACAAATAAACTACCTGTAATTGACGACTATGTAAGTCCGAAGCTATTACATATAACCTTATTTTATACTCAGAATCTGTGGGTGTACCTTAATAAGTAAATATTTAACCCCTCGTTTTTAACCTGTGAACCCGTCCACTGCGAACTCGTAGGGGTATAATTATCCAGATCAAATGGAGTCCAGCCGGATTTGGTTAGTCTGAGGTGTGCCACTGAAACGTCAGCTTTTTTCGGAACTTTTACTTCGGACCGTCAAATGAATGAAGCCGATTTTTCACGGAGATTTATTTGGAATAAGTGAATGATGAGGTATTTACTGGCTGACGAGGTTTTAGAAGGAAACAGTTTAAAATACTGTGAATAAATTAATGAGCTTTTAATTAGAATAGGTACTTATGCTACTTCTACGGTTCTACCTGTGATATTAAAGTAATGATCACAGGTCAGTTAGGTTGGCATTGTCAGTATAACTAGTAGAAAAGTCAGCTAATTTCGGACCTTTTGGTTTGAAACCCTCAAATTAATGTAAAGCGGATATTTCACGAAGATTTATTTTGGCTAAGGGAATGATGGAGAGGTATTTAGTTATTTGACGAGGTTTTAGTTTTAGAGAATACTATTTGAATTCAGAAGGTAAAAGTTAGAATTACTGTTAAAAAATAAATGAAATTTTAATTAGAATATGGTCATTCATTACTTCGCTAAGTATTAACAGCCGCACAAGTCGATCAATCAGGTTAAGCTGCGTTTGCCGCAGTCGGTCCGTAGATTGGTGACCATCTTTATATACCGAGATCCCTCCGTGCCTCGACACACATGTTAAGGCGTTGGTCCCGGCTGTCATTCTTGGATCTTTGACAGTCGTTACGGGTCGTCAGAAACCCGAAAGTCTGACAACCAGTCTTACCAAGGGGTATCGTATTACCCAGGAACTAGGTTGTGGAGGTCAGATAGGCAATCGCTCCATGTAAAATATGCATCTGGTAAGACCGGAAGCCGACCCTAACTTATTTGGGAAAAGGCTAGGCAGAATCAGATTACAGATCGTAAAGTTAGTATTTTCAGCCTCTATATGTAAACCTATATAAGAAATCAAAATGAAACAAACCGTGAATGAAACAAACAATAATGCCAACAAAATAAAAAAAAAACCAGCAATATATCTAGCACTATTCCAATATCACAACGTGAAGCGAAGTGCATAACCGAACCCACTGAAACAAGTAATTAATGAACGAAACAAAAAGCAGAACCCTTTTGTGTGTTATCTTCCCAGCGAATATTCCCCGTTATTGTGCGCTCTTTAACAAACTGCATTCGAAATTAAAATTTTTCATTCTGCGCCCTCCCTTGAGCCCTCAGCCTCCTTACAGGAGCGAGATCACTTTTGATTATATTCCATCTCACAGCAACGTAATTGGGATATTTTGTTGGAACAACAATGGCTTGCACATTCATTCGTTTTAGGTATTATAATTTTTTTCCCATTCTTCTCGACTCTCGTCTACGTAGACGTACCTTTCATTTGGGTAATATCTTTTATTATTCTCGGTAGCTATGACTCACTTATGTACAAACATGTGGATGTTGTTTTTGTATTGTTTCGGTTATCTCTTGCTTGTGTCTGACCTGCTATCGTGTGAGGTCAGAAAAACAGCTGATACCAATTATTAGTATCGATAAGAGAATGAAACTCCGGGATTTTAGTTTATCAGTGTAAAATTATAAAGTAAGTACCTACTGCTGTACCAAACAAAAAATATTAAAAGTAATAACTGTACCTACCTGGCAAATGTAGGGTTAAAAATGGCAACAGAACAAAGCGTATTTTTCGCTTCTTCACCTTTTCGCTTTTAAATGGTACTTTCAATCTTTTACAGGAATTAGGCGTGTTGCGGCGGTGTTGGCAGGTGGTACAATGTGGCAGGCAGAGGTGCAGGGTGAGGCTGAGCGACAGTGCGTGACGTCATCAACTAATGCACTACACGTACAGATTGTCGCAGGTGAGGCCGCAAGATACCGACAAAGCGACAAGAGTTGTTACTAGAAGTGACTGTCTTTCTAACATTTGGAAGACCGTTTATGAGAAACTTTAGTTTGTGTAAATAATTGAATCACTGTTGCTCTCAAAACGGTGAAGAAAAACAACGTGAGGAAACGGGCATGTCCTAGAATCAAACATTCGAAGATTATGTGACATCTACAAAGTCGCACTGGGCTGACTGGGCCCACGTGGTAGATTACATCCCACTCCCTCCCCCTCTCGAAGAGTGGAGGCCTGTGTCCCAGCAGTGGGAACAATATCTTTGCTGTTGACACATTAAGGTACACAGAGAGAAAATTCTTAGAAAAATGACTGTGCTCGTCACTGTAAAGTGAGTGCAAGTGACATCTACAGAAAATTTTCTGAGTGAGATTGGGAAAAATACACTAGTTGTCCAATAAATTTTACTGGATGGTAATTTTTCCATTACCACTCAAATGCACTCAGATTATGAGACAGCACAGTAATTTTTCTAAGATTTTTCTCTCCGTGTACCTGTCTACAAAATGTTTTACTCTTTATTAGGTATGTAATACGTATCTAATACGCAACACCTAAGTACAGCCGTGCGATTCTGTAACCATCGCACCGTGAAAGCTTGGGTGAAGTGAGCGTGAAGTGAGCTGTCATTCTAACACTTTTAAGTGCTCACTTCACTTATGATTTCAAGATGAGATTTTACAGAATCGACCGGCAGGAATTTGGACAAAATGTTTTGAAAACAATCCCAGCACATTGACCCTAATGACCTGAAATGAATTTCGTAGATATTTCGTAGCAAGAAGCAAAGAGGAATAGATGTTATAAGGCATTTTTCAAATTCTACATTGCGCATTTGGTCCGATGTTCTGATACTTGAGTATACAATTCTTTGGTACCCTAGTGTCCGTGTGCTTATAGAACATTATTTTTAGTATACTGCAAACCTGAATATAGTTTGTTCAGAATAAGTAACTGAATCGATTCCAATGCTTTTTACACCATGTTATATTTTGTCCCAAAATATTTTAAAATGGTAAAAAGTTGGACACCGAGCGACATTAAGTACATTTCCGCAATCATATGCGCACAACACAGGTCACAGCCGGTCGGCCGGCGGTGCGTGTTAAGTGGTAACCAACTTTTTGTACGGACCATCAGGTAACATAACAAGCTTATAACTTCGTGATTTTACATGATACAGTTTTGAAATTTTGTACATAGACTCTTTACATAAAAATACTAGACACAAGTTTCGGGTTTACCATATAATAAAAATAATGTTAGATAAAATATAGATCACAATATTATTGAAATTATTGAATCACACTCGCTTATCACTGATGCAGTCAGGATGCTGTTACCGTTTCCAATAACTCTAACTCCTGGAGCCGAGGTGCAAGACTGATTACTTCTCCGTGTTCGCAGCACGCACCTTACTAATTAACGGAGTCACGCTGAAGACAATGAAGGAGAGGGGGGGAGTATGATACGTGCTGAAACTTGGTTGTATAGCAGAGGAAATTGTGCTATTATATTTCGCATGTATACACTAATTACAAACTCAGGAGATTAATTTGCCAATTTAAGGTTTCAATTAATGTTATGTTAACACAAAGTTTGATTACTGATGAGATGGACTTAAAAACTTTGTGTACTGTATATAACTGGAAGTTATTCGAATACAAAGGAACTTTTAATACTTCTTACAAACTGCTATTGCTTGATAAAGACGAAGCAAGCTATGTATAAAAAAATTATAAATTAAAGAAACACAAAATTTATAATAAAACATTTAGACAAATGACAAAATTAGTTGACGTCTTCAAAAGAATCAGCTGTACGAATCTGTAACCATATCACCGTGAAAGCTTTGGTGAAGTGAGCGTGGAGTGAGCTGTCATTCGCTAGGGATTAACACTATTAAGTGCTCACTTCACTTATGTTTTCACGGTGAGATTTTTACAGAATCGACCGGCAGGTTACTCAACTAGAACTGGGCTGACCATGTCTGCAGGTTAGAAAATAGTCGAGGGACCAAAATAGTAACTGAATTGATACCTAGAGACCAAAGCAGAAGTAGATGTCAGCCAAAGAAATGGTGTGAAGGCATATTTTGGGAGAAGGGACGACCAGGATGGATGAATAAAGCTTGGGACAGGAATCAGTGGAAGAAAACGGATGAGACCTACGCCAAAGAGGCGACTACTGCTTAGAGGCGTAGGCAACACTGTTATATCATACTAGCAGCGCCCCGCAGTTTCACCCGTATAAGTGTCGATCCCGTGGGAATGTTGGGATAAAACGTATCCTACGTGTTATTCTGATTTACAAGCCATATTCCTGTAAAGTTTCATCAAAATATGTTCAGTAGTTTTTGCGTAAAAGAGTAACAAACACCCATCCATCCATCCATCCATCCGTCCTCGCAAACTTTCGCGTTTATAATATTATTAGTAGGAAGGATAATGGGATAGGCATAGAGAATATATTATAATAGTCTTTGGGGATAGGTTATATTATGTAAGGGTATTTCTCATTTTCAGTAAAATTATCTGTGACAGAGTTTTTTTTCTTTAATAACAATGAACACGTGGACTTGATATATTTATCAAGGTAGTGGTACCATGTCTGGTGAAGACTACATGAAAATATACTAAATTTATTGATCACATTATTCAAAATATTAAAAAATAATCGTGAAAATGTCTTTTCCGTGGATGTGACTGAAGCAAATTTACAGTTATAATAATTTTTTCCCAGTCTTTAGCATGATATTTCTAAAATGTAAGGATATTATCTTAAGCTTTAATAAATACGGACCCATATCAGCTTATAACTTATTATGCAATTGATAAAAAAGAGAACAAAAAAGCTAATTAAAAGACGTGACTTAAATTTTGGTCACTTCCATGGATGAAGGTCACAATAACTTTTTACTGAGAAAAAAAACTGCGTATATCCAAATTTATGTGAGCATTGATAAGCCGTCACCTGTCATAACCATAGTGAGATGTCAATTTCTTACTGGCTGCATTACGTTTGCCGTGAAAAAACAATAAGATTACCTAATTAAAACTCGTCAAGCATACGTGGTCACTACTGTGGTTGTTTTGCCAAGTAAGTATATAATATTAAATTTACATTTGTATTGCTGTTTTGTAGGTTTGATGGTCAAATTACGATTACCGAAATAGGTTGAAAAGACGAGATTTTTTAGGTAAGTTTTCCGTATTTTAACCAAAAAAATTCCTTTCCATGGATGTCACTTCCATTGATTACGTGGATATTTTTCCTCCGTGGAAGTGACCACAGGTCCAGGGATGTGAACTTTAACTTGGATCATTCCAATTATTTTGTTTGTTTAATTACTGCCATATACATACACAAAACACTTTTACATACAAATACATGTTTTACTTTTTTTTTAGATGGCGAGAAATAAAAGACCAAAGACAGCAGAAAAAATTCGTAAATAAAAGAGAAAATGCGAACGAAATAAAACCGAAGAACAGGAGAATGTGGTACTTGACAGTGAGACGAAAGGACAGGAAGACGAGGAACTGGATAGTGAGACTGCAGAACAGGAGGAAAAGGAACTAGACAGTGAGATTGAAGAACTGGAGGATAGAGAACTTGATGATGAGACTGAAGAACAGGAAGATAATGAGCTTAATAGTGAGAGTGAAGAACAGGAGGATAAGGAAGTATACAGTGAGACTGAAGAACAGGAAGATAAGGAACGCAATAGTAAGCCTGAAAAGAGGAGGATGAGGATCTTTCACAGTGAGAGCGATGATGGCCTCGAAATATTTTAATTAAGAAATATTTCTAAAGCTATAAAATAACTAGAACGTTTTTTTTTATTATAATATTAAGATTTTATTGAGACTGAAATTAGAAAGTGCCACAAGTACAGAGGCCAGCACATCAAGTTACCCCGATCTGTCAAATTTCTTTGATAGATTTTCAACTTTACTACAAAGGAATAAGGTTCATATTCGATTGGGTAAATTTGCCAGATTGGGGTAGCTTGATGTGCTGGTCTCTGTACAATGTTTTTGATCTCTTTAGCAGTTACTTTTAAAAATATATAATAATATGTTTCATATTTTATTACAACATATTGTTAAAGTTAAAAATTCAAAGCAAGCTGATTTTCCAAACATTTGTTTTATTTAATAAATCAAATGTATTTATACACATCATAATTTTCTTGGATAAAATAAAATTTGTGACTTTTTTTTAATTTAAAATATATAGAATGTCACGTCCATGATTTGAAGTCATTTCCATGGTTAAAAAAGCTGTTTGGAAAGTCACTTCCCTGGATCCAGTGTCACTACCATGGATGTTCGAAATTTTATTGGATATTTCTAGTAAAACTAAAGAGTTGTAAGCTCGGTACATATTTTTTTATAGTAGATTATGACCTAAATTATTGATATTTACAGCTATTTCCCGTAAAGTTGATCAAAACATTTTTTAATGTTTTCGTCATCAGAAGTAAAAAATACCCGTAAAAAATATTAAAAGTAGTAGAATATTTTTTTATTTAATTTATTATTGCTTGATAAAATTCCAACGCCACTCGGTCCGAGCGGCGTCCAAGGACTGGAAGACGGAAGTGTCGGTCGTCCGGCGGCGCGATAATCAGACGATATTGTTGCCATCGCGGGTAGGACCTGGATGAGCCTGGCACAGGAGCGTGGAGATTGGCACAAGAAAAGAGAGGCATATGCTCAACAATGGGTAAAGTCAGGCTGAGAATTATGGTGATGACGATGATGGTAAAATTCGTGTGTGATATTGTAGGTGGATACTGCCAGTTACACTACATGCCAAACCAATTAATTACTAAGCTAATTGCGTAACACACTATCAGTAGCCATGGGTTTCATTTTGACAGTTCAACAACATTCATTGCGTTATTTACGTTGTTGGGCAGACACATTTTTAACCGACTTCAAAAAGGAGGAGGTTATCCGTCATATATGGACGGATTTGCAAAAATATTTTTTTGTTCGATACCGGTTTATTCCGGAATGGTCCCATTTAAATTTCGTAAAGATCTGGTGATGAGTTTCGGAGACAGACAACGGAACTCTTCAATAAATACCAGTAAAACAACCGCTATTGCTGCTATTGCAATGTAAGCATTGTTTACGCGATCGCACAACATAACATCACGTCTGTACCCTATAAACGCCGATGCAGTACGCAGATGTGTTCAGTATACCCGTACCACCGTACGCCCTACCACATAGCAAGTAGTGTTATATGAATTTGTGTGGGGTAGGTATACCTAACTAAAAAGGGAAAAATAAAAACTTTTTTTTTTTTTTTTTTTATCTGTTTTTATTTAGGGGTTTTTATCTTATAGATATGCCAACCCCATTATACCCTTTTACAGTATATCTACATACATCGAATTTTATTTACAGCTATTAGGTATAAGTGATATTTTTAATTTATTACGTATACCCAGGTTACCAATAGTTCAAGGAAAGTGGATCACTCAATCGGTACTGTCATTAACTCACAAAATTTTTTAGTAGTGTTTGAACATGGTAAAGATAAAATTGACTGTATTAAGCCTACATCTAACCTATTTAGTTTTAGTTCGATCATGAGTGATTCACGTACATCTTTATTTCGGACACAATCCATCAGCAAATGTTGTACATCCTCGACTTTATTGCACACTGTGCAATTCGGAGAATCGCTCTTTTTCATAAGGAATGCAAACTTTGCCGACGGGTAGTGTCCAGAGCGGAGTCTTAAAATTAATTTAACATATTTTCTACTAAAAATAGTACTATCAAACCAGGGCACTCGAGATGGTTGACCTTGAATACTTCTATACCAAATACCTTTGTTTTGTGAAACATTATTGAAATATTGTTTCCAATAATCAAAACATACTAATTTAAATTGTGTTATGTATTCCCAATAATCGGGTGTATATCTGATAAGAGTACCATCTACTACGGCTGATTTTGATAAACGGTCAGCCTCCTCGTTACCACGTAGTCCAATGTGTGCTGGGACCCATTGCAATTTAAATTCTATGTTATTTTTAATTAGAGTCGTTAACCCTTTTAAAATATCATACGCTATCGATGCACCTCTGCTATAACCAGAGGCACATCGAGCTATATGTTGCAGTGCACTTTTACTGTCTGAAAATATTACGACTTTATTTAGCTTTTGATTCAAAACATATTCTACTGCTTTAAATATTGCAATAAGTTCCAGTGACATGATTGATATATTACAATTTATTCTAAAACCTAATCTTATACCCAAATTTTGATCGTATAAACCCGCTCCTAAGCCCTGACTGCTTTTTGATCCATCAGTAAATATTTTATGCCATCCACAATAATTGTTATTTAATTCCATTAGGACATCAATCAACAGGATGTTTGGGTTATATTTCGATTTAGCACTGCTCAAACATTCAAGATCAGTTTTAACTACATTCATCTTAATACGAGTTGTCCAAATTTCTAAACTAAACATTCTAAGAGTAACTGATGATACAATTTCTAAATGTTTCGTATCACTATATGCTTTAACTAGTAGGGGCTTTTTTTTGTTTTCCCAATAGGAAGTTAGAGAAAGTGCACTCAATTCTGACAAAAGATCAACTGTACTATTATTCGACCATGACATTATTTTAATACAATATTTGTATGCTAAAAATTGTCGTCTTAAAAATAATGGGGGAATACCCAGACAGACTCCATGACGTGAATCGGAGAGCTCTTTATATAACCTCCTATGATACGTAAAGCTTGGTTTTGAAGTTTATCTAATTTAGAAACGTGAGATTTCGCACTGCAATCATAGATAAAGGAACCATAATCCAATCGACTCCGAATTAAGGATACGTATAATCTACGTATATGTTTTGTATGAACACCCCAGGAACTCCCGGTTAATATTTTTAATATATTCAAATACTTTAAGCACTTACTTACAATTTCATTTATGTGCTTTCCCCAACGTAAACTACGATCCAACCACATACCTAAATATTTTGTACATTTTGAAAAGGTAAGTGTCTGTTCATTAATTTTGAGAGCCGGTAGTATTCTACGTCTGCCCCTACTAAACACACAATATGTAGATTTGGTTGCAGACAGTTCTAGACCAAGGCCAGCTAAACTTTTGACAATATAATCTAATGAATTTTGTGTATAATTTTCACATTTCTTAATATCTTTATCCTGTATATAAATAACAAAATCGTCTGCGTATTGTGACACTATTATATTAAGAGGTAGCTGGAAAACTCTATATGTAATTAAATTAAAAAGTGACGGGGACAACGGATCTCCTTGGGCTAATCCCTTGTTAGTCCATCGCACCGCTATGTCGTCACTATTATCTAATTTAATTTTTAAATACCTTTCACTCAAAAAGGCCCAAATGTAAGAACAGATCTGTGACCCGATTTGAAGTTCATCTAAAATATTAACTGCTGCATCAATTGAGACATTGTTGTATGCGTTCTGAATGTCCAAGAAACATGCTAATGTGGAAATGTTTTTAGAAAAACCAATCTGTATATAGTTAACTAAGCGAACCAATGAATCTTGACAGGACAACGATTTTCGAAAGCCAACGGTGTATGGTGATAATATTTTTCTTTTTTCTGTAAACCATTCTAAACGTTTTGCTAACATTAAGTGAAAGATTTTACATAAGCACGATATCAAAGATATGGGCCTTAATTTAGTATCTCCTGAAGTGCTGGTAACTTTAGGAATCGGTATTATTTGAATATTACGCCATTGAGTAGGCAAAATACCATATCTAAAAATTTTATTATATAAGTTGAGTAAGTAGGTTTTGGCTATGCTGGGTAGATTATAAATCATAGAGTAAGAAACCTCGTCCTCGCCCGGGGCGGTATCCTTTTTCTTTAAACAATTTTCTAACTCCTCCATATTAAAATCGCATTCTAACAAATCATTTTTAGACATAAATTCGGGTATTTTATTTGGAACATAATCAGGTGTCAAGGATCGTAGTAATTCTTTTTGTTTTTCAATCGGAGGATAATTTACTGATTGTTTATAGCCCTTTATCCATCGCATACGACGCCACATTTCAGAAGCTGACACCGCCTCATCAATGGAATCACAAAATCTTTGCCGTCCTAATGATCTCGCTTTTTGTGTCATTTTATGGGATTCTGCAATTTTTTTTTCTAATTTATTTAAATTATCAGGAGTGGGGTTGCGTCGAAATTCTGATAAAGCTAATCTACGTTGTGCGATTATATGGGATAGCTCAGGCGTCCAATAGTTTTTTGGTTGAAATTCTTGAGCGGGCTTAGAACAACTTTTAATAGTTGGAATGTATTTATCAGCGGCTGTAATTATATTATCTAGAAAAAGATTGTACATTTCTTGCACGTTACTAACTTCAGGAAGTGTTATTTTTGATAAGAGGTCCCGATATTTTTTCCAATCTGCTTTTTTATAATTTCTTTTTTTAGAAGTAGTGAAATCATCAGTAATATTGATTGTCATTTTAATCATCAGATGGTCACTACCTAGGTTTTCATTAATCACTTTCCAGTCAAATTCTATAGCAATGTCAGAGGAAGCAAAAGATATATCTGGTGACGTTGTCTGTAAGATCCCGTTAACTAATTTAATTCTTGTACGACTACAATCATTTAGATAAATAAAAGAGCTCTCCAGGGATGAATCCATTATATGAGTGCCTCTCGTATCAGTTTTAGTTGACCAGTTGACATGGTGTCCATTGAAATCGCCAGCTATCAATGTCTTTTTTGAAAATAAAGAAAATAACTGTTCCCAGTCTGAAGGTTGTGTAGAGACAGAAGATGGACAATATAGTGAAACCACGTTTTCTAAATCTTTACAATTAATTAATTTGACACTCACTACCTCTATACCTGTATTTGAAAGTTGACGTGAAATCAAGTGTGATTTTATGGATTTATGTACCAAAATCGCAACCCCTCCATAAGAATCGAACCTATCTTTTCGATATATATTATATCCACTCACATGAAGGTCACATTCCCTATCTAACCATGTTTCACTCACGATTGCTATGTGAATATTTAGTCTGTGTAATATTTCTGTGAATGAGTTTAATTTAGGTCGAAGACTTTGTGAATTCCATTGAATTATATTAACTCTAATATTTTTATTTGAATTATCCATTTATAAGATTAATGAATTTGGCTAGAAAATTTCCTTTCATAAAAAAACTTACTACAATCTTCCTTAATTCTTCGCATACAATTTTAAAAAACAACAATATTTTATTTTCGAACGTTCCTTCCGATGCAATTGTTCTGTTTAATTTAATTAGGAATTTCTTAATTTCAAATTTATAAAGTAATTGTTCATCTCTCTGATAACTTTTTTCTTCATTTTGTGAGTCAAAACAACCTAAATCTTCTTCTATTGATGTTTCTATCCTATTCTGCTTCTTTCTTGTAGATTTTCTTTCGTTTTGATTATTATTATTTCCATTATTTTTTCTTTCATAAGGCGTATGTTCTTGTTGTTGAGGCACTTCTTTTTGTATTGACTGCTCCTTGTTTTCTTCCCGTATTAACTGACAGCTGCTAGAGTTTGCTTCATGTTTATGTAAGGAAAGCGCATTGTTCAATGTTTCCGATTCGTTTCCTATATCTGCATCAATTGAAGTTTGCAAGTTATTATGGACACAACTAGTATCACGCTGTTGTTGTTGAATAAATAGCTGAAGGGCTTTTCTATATGAGACTTGTTCTGTACTCATAATTTTCCTTATACTCTTTTCTTTTACGAACATAGGGCAATTTTTATCTAAAACAAAGTGATTTCCCTTACAATTAAGGCATGATATGTTAATTGTGTCACAGTTAACATGATTACCCCCACATTTCGGACATATCTTTTTCTTTGTAGGACAGTACTTTATTATGTGTCCAAATTGCCAACAACCCGAACACTGTGTCACAGGGAAAACATACGGTTCAACTTTAAATCGGCAATCATATGCATAAACATAAGCAGGCAGGATATTATTTTTAAAACAGATTCTCACGGATTCGCTGTCAACCCATTTGCCTTCAAAGTCTACACGTCTCAATCTCTTTACAGATATCACCTCCGTACTACATTCAAATATATCCAATAGCTCCTTTTCACTTAAGTCGATATCTACTCCTTTTACTATACCATAGGATAGGAACAGCTCATCTATTAACTGACATCTACATCCCATATCTTTGAATTTTTGGCATTCTAATAATTTGATTGCATCTTCTTTTTCTTTAAATTGAATTAGAACTTTATTAAAACTTTTGTATTTTATTCTAATTACATTTTTTATGTTTTCGGATCTTAATAATTTAGCTAATGCCATTGGTTTAGGTATACTTTCTAAAGATGTAACGCATACTTCATGTTGTGTGGTATTATTTACATCGTTATCTTTTTTTGCATCTACCCTCTTTTTATTTTGTTTGTCCACTGATGTGCTTCTAAGTAATCGTTTGGGTCTCCTTCTATTTACAGTAATAAAGTCCTCATCATCGCTAATTCCACTCTCTCTCTCTTTTCTCTTCTCCGCTGCTCTCTTCTCATTTTCTTTGATTATTTCACGGCTTACAATTGTTGGTTCTAATGATTTATCAATATCTCCTTCGCAGTTACGTAATATTTCCACATCGTCACCACTTTCCTCTTCCTCACTTTCCATATTAATATAAATAGACTACACTTATTTATAACTAACAGTAATCGCGACGAAACTACGTAATCAAGCACCGTAATTATACACGCCCGTACGAAACGAGTTCGCAACCGCGACTGAAAAAAAAAAAAAAAAAAACTTTTTTAGAAAACAAAACAACCGACTTGCAAAAAACACTACCTACAAAGTGAAAAATAACTTTAATTTCGGAAGTCAGCGTCAAGAAACAAAAATGCGGAACGAACGACACCGACTTCCAAAATTAAAGTTATTTTTCACTTTGTAGTGTGTTTTTGGAAGTCGGTTGTTTTTTTTTTATATAAAAAAGTTTTTATTCGAACATATAAAGCAATGGATTAGCAATATGCTTCAAAATGAGAGTAATAGTGTGTTACGCAATTCGGGTGCTGATCAATTAAGTTATTGTTCCCTCCGTTGTTAATCCACAAATATGAAAGGAAAGACAAAAAAAAAAAGAACGCAATCATCAAATAAAATATTAAGCAAATGTTTTGTGTACGTTTGTTTGTGAAGGTGGGCGTATTTTAACCGTGTTGCCAGGATTTCAATGGATTCCCCGCCTACCTTGGCTTCTATAAAATTATATGGAAACAAATAATTTGTACGCCAGACACGATTCCTCAAAGTTTATTGGACTTGAATTGGTTTATTTTATTCAAGGCTTTCTTTTACAACATCACGGTTGATTTTAGATGCCCTTGACTACTAAAATATACAGGGTGGCAGGCATATGATTCTAGACGTAGATTTTTTTCTGAAAAAATTTGCGGTTTCATACAAAATTGCATACCTACATTACCTACGCGGTCTAAATCTATGGAAAGCTTTTTTTTGCTAACCGACGAACAATTTCAAGACATGTGGGTTCAGAATCATGAACTTACTTAATTCATAGTAACAAGTTGCTCGTCGATGTCCCTGTCACCTGTATAGCAAAGTTGATTTTCACCACCATCCTTGAACTCTTATCCCAATATATTTTGGGTTGGCACAGCATTGCCTTTCTTGTATACATCCCTATTAACCGTCATGTCAGTACCTATTGTAACTTTCTAGCAATATCATCATGGCCAAAGTTGCGCCCCTATACCTGCCTTGCGTTGCATCAATTTGTCAAACTGGAAGGATAAAGTGCAACTGCATATAAAACTTATGCCTTCTTGTCAGAGCCATGACGTGCAGCCGTCAACTATTTCTGCTTTGTGCTCGTGATTATAAATATGTTTTACCATAATATTAGAATTAATTATCTTTTTGTGTGCACGTATTTCTGTGACAAATAAACCTATTTTTCTTTCTTTTCTTTCTTATTTATCAAACCTATTTGTTAGGTACACAGGTAAACGTTGAGCACCCCTGTCGGCCCGAATGCGCACTCTGTAAAAATTACAAAATGAAAATTGCGGCCCGGCGCCGCTGAATACATTAATATCGAATATTGAATACATTATATAAAAATATTGAATGAATACACCGCTAAAACGAGAGCCGAATGGAAATCAGCAAAAATCCCGGGAGATTTTATTTGAAACGCGATGTTCGAGTTTCACATTAATGCTTCTTAATAAATCCATTCTTTTCTCTTCATAAAGTTGGGTGCTTACAGCGAGTTTTGCTATCAGTTGGATTCATTTCGTTGGTAATCATTTTCACATAGGTAGTTACTGTGAGAGCTCTTGCAAGCTCTCCGGGACGAGTAAATCAAACAACGGTTTGTCATATAGGTAGCTTCGATAATTATTCCTAGAATAGATTTACGTTTTTATATACATATTTTTTCATCTTCTGTCTTCCCGCTTGTCAGCTAAACAAACCCTTGTTTCATATTCTATTCTTAAAGTAAATGAATGTTTGTCTCGTATTTGTGCCATCTATTTATCTATTTTTTATTTACACATATCTACATTTTTTGAGTTTCGCGGAGGTTTAATGCAAGCACCAAATAGGCTATAATCTCTACAGTACCTACTTATGTGAGTACATAGTTACTCACAGTACATAAAACCGAGAGAGATAATGCTGGCAAACGTGGTTCTTGATTTAATAAATCAAATCCATACTTACCTAGACCCAAAGCGAATTCTTTCAATACAACTGAGTTGTGAGTTTGCCGCAGCGTTCCATTTCCCTGTCCTGTTTCTTGAGGTTAGAAAGCACCGATTTCTTTATTTAATACTTCAAGCACATGAATATACAGAGGCGGACTTAACGCCCGCCATAGGCATTTTCTACCAGTCAACCTTTGGGTGATGCAGAGACAAACAGTAGTACTCGTAGGTGCAATCATGAAAATTGAGGAATAAATATTTTAATTATAAAGATACGCAGAAACCTATTAAAATTATAAATATAATATATACCTAATTACATATAAATGTAAGCACAAATAAATATTCGATTCTTGAAATTGATTGATTTATAAGAAATACTTAGACATACAAATCTTAGATGTACAGACGCCAGCACATCAACCAACCCGAAACTATCAAATTTTCCCAATCAACTTTGAACCTTATGCTTTAGCGATAAAGTTGAAAATCTATTAAAGAAATTTGACAGATTGTAGTAGCTTGATGTGCTGGCGTCTGTACCTAAATGATTTGGTGGAGGAAGCTCTAACAATAATCAGCCTATAATGTCCCCACTGCTGGGACACAGGACTCCTCCCTTCGAGAGGGAGTGGGCCGTAATCCACCACGCGGGTCTAGTGCGGGTTGGTAGAGGTAAAATATCATCGAATTTTTGGTTCTAGGACATGACGGTTTCCTCACAATGTGTTCCTTCACCATTTTGACAGCAGTGGTGTTATTTACACAAAGTAGGTAAAGCACCTGCCTGGGTTCGAACCCACGACCTACGACTCATATGTCGGGGCTGCTAAGACTCCGTGAAGTCTTCTTCTTTTTCTTCCAGGCCGGCAAGACATTTGAGTTAAGTATAGCTAGATACTAAATACGGAGGGGCTTGTGGCTCAGTAATAACAGCCGCATGGCTCGAACGATCAGGTAAAGCTACGCTTGCCGCGGTTGGTCCGTGGATGGGTGACCATCTTCACATACTAAAACCCCTCCGTGCCTCGGAAAGCACGTTAAGCCGTTGGTCCCGGCTGTCATTCGTGGATCTTTGACAGTCGTTACGGGTCGTCAGTGGCCCGAAAGTCTGACAGCCAGTCATACCAAGGGGTATCGTTTTTCCCAGTTACTGGATTGTGGAGGTAGATATATACCAGATAGGCAGTCGCGCTATGTAAAATACTGGTATTCGGCTGCATCCGGGTAGACTGGAAGCCGACCCTCACCTAGTTGGGAAAAGGCTAGGCAGATGATGATATCTAGATACTGTATCTAAAGTAGGTAGATAGTAGTTTCCATATGCTGAAACTTTACAACCGTCAGCTGTTTCTTTCAGATACTTAAATTCATTTCGTCAATACACCGATTCCCAAAATCCATTATATATTCGTAGAAATATAATTAATTCTCCTAATCTGCCAAATTACTAGCCCCAACTATCACATTCAAAGTCATATTTGACAGAATAATCACACGTTATCGCAGCATCCATCTACTGATTTCATTGTATCTGCATCTGTGCACGACCAGTAATCAACTTTGTCAACGAGTGTACGTAGTAGGTACAGTCGGCGATAGCGCCAACAATGCGCGGAGCAATCAATTTGTGTATTCAATCATTTCTCTCTCTGTCTCTCCACTTGATTGAAATATGAAAACCTTAATTGAGAATGCCTTTATCGAAATATGGCACTGTTTGTTGGTTTATTTTAAATATTGTAGGGAAATGTTTTATTTTGGTGTTGTGTTTTTAACCGAGGTAATTTTGTGATTAATGGCTGATTTTTCAATTATCTTATAAATTTATTCGAGGAATAATTTTGAAATTTTGACAGTTATTTCATAACTGTGACATTTATATAAAAGTTTTTAATTAATTGGATCGTTACCGCAATAAAAAACCGGCCAAGTGCGTGTCGGACCACGCACAACGAAGGGTTCCTTAGTTAAATTTATCCCAAGAACACTTAACATTGTAGTTGGAAATCGTGTTCTCCCATACATGTTCGTCGAATAGTGAGGCTCCTCAAGTTTTGAGTTGAGCTGCACGATTTTTGACAAATGCGTGCACTGATTGGACAGATCCGCTGAATCTGTGTGGTTCTTTACTCAAAAGACCATTTCAGACACCAATCTACATGGTCTTCAGATGATCTGACCAAGATTGTGTCTGGACTTTAAAAGAGACTGTGACCTCTGAGTTTGTTTCGGCCTTTCTTCTCAGAGCAGTCAGATAGGAAACGCCGATCTCATCTAGTTAAAAAAAAAATAGGATTGACATGTAAAAGTGTTTGTACAAACTTACTTACAGAAAATAAATCATTTAGTTATCATTGCAACTGCAAATTTAAGTTGCTCGACTATTACTTGTAAAGCCTAATTAGCTGTGATGGTTTTCCTTTTAACTTCGTTATATATAACTACCATGAATTTTTTCACATATTCAAAAACAACCATTTAGCTAGCTGACACTTGACTCTACAGAAAATTAGCACTTTAAAGCTTAATATTTCACAAACGGATCGCTAAATTGAAAAATGATTTGAATGGTCTATCCAACGATACCCCACATCATGGGATATACGAAAAAAAACAAAACTCAATACTCAATACTTTATTGCAATCCATATGTATTACAAAGATGACATACAAGGTAATAGTATCAATATGGACCCTGCCGGGCACAGCAAGATTAGGAGAGAGGAAGAGGGCTACGCAACAATTATCCACACTTTACGTGTATCTACAGTATGTACCTTAAAAAAAAAAAATTATCATTTCATTTTGCACTTTGTCGGCGTGATTAATGATGATAAATAATTATGTAAACTACGACTAAGAGTCTCTGAGCAGCGGACGGATGGACGGACAGATGGACATGGCGAAACTATAAGGCTTCCTTGTTCACTACGGAACCCTAAAAACTATCTGAATCAAAGGTGCGCTCAAAAATGCCCTTTATTCATGAATGTTAATTCAAGTTACATTTTTGACGTTTAAACGTCACTTACTTTAATCTTCGTTTATAAATTAACCCTTTTATGTCTTCAAAGACATACCTATGTTCATCTCAAAATAATTACTTCTCGCAATGAATGCTTTCTGATTACCTTAATACAGTCCAACACATTGCACTACAAAGCCCAGTAATCTCAATTAACAACTCAATCAATCAGATTACGCTCAACAACTCATAAAAAGTGAGCACTGAGATGAAATCAGAAACGTGATTAAAAATAACACACCGCCCCTATAATAGCCCGATTACATACCCGCGGGTTCCGCAGCACTATAGTGAGAAAGAGTGCAATCACATTAACGAGTGAACCCTAAAATTTTAATCTGCGGCACAATGCCGGCAATCGCTGATTGCTGCCAGCGCGCATATGCATAGTCTTTGGGGATCGCTTAGCGTACACTGCAGGAGCGAGTTATGTGCTCACTGCTACCTTTTTGTGTGCGGATAAAATGGAGTTTCGATGTTGATAGTTGGGTTTTTATTTTCAGTTTTTTTTTTTTCAATTTTCCAGACGGGTATCTACTCTGGTTTGGATGTTTGATGACGTATTGGATACAAATATTTATTGCGCACATAGTAAAGATGTATTTTAGGTAATTGTTTGCCTTTATTGTATTTTTAAATCAACATACGCCTTTTTCTCCGGATGGGTACAGGCAGACGTGTATCAAAGTACACCTACATTTCGCTAGTTATGTTAAAATCTGCCATATATAATAGAGGTGCCAATTACCTACTATTGACCGGGCACAAATCCAGAATACGTGTTGTGTTTTAAACAACACCTATAATTAAGTATATTCTATTACGGTTTCTGCCTTTTTTATCTTAGCAACAAATAAAATCGTCAATTAAAAACCACCTTCAAAACTTTGTTTTGTTAACTCTATCCCCTCAATGTCTGTCCCTAAGTGTACCCACGCGACCGGCAAGGGACGAATTGTTTTCATATTTATAGCATGTCGGGAGGCGTACCAACAATGGGCCAACCCTTGGCTAAACATGTTGTTTATGACCATTTAATCACTCGCCAACTTTTACGCAAGTGTCTTGTTGGATGATTTATGCAACATTTATTTAAAATCGAGTTACGGGGTTATCGGGAAGATATTGTCATTTTTTGAGTAAAAATGTTTTGCACCGCTGAAACGTTTGTTACGAAGTGGTAGCTTTAGAGGACGAATTTCACCAATGACAACCGAACTCGATCAGCATATCTAAGCCGCGCGAAATTCGACCTAAGAGATACAACACAATAGTAACCTATTGTGTTTTGTCTCTTAGGGCGAACTTATCCTACCTAAGGCTAGGATCTAATCAGAAAGGTAATCATGTCAAAGAAGTCTTCTATTATCTGTGTGCCAACCTCATAGTTAATTTACATAATCTTTAGCGGAATTACGACAAACAACCAATGAAGTTCATACTAAAATTAATCAGCCCACAGTAATCCGTGACTCGTCAACTCAAAGCCGTACAAACAACTAGCAAACTGATTTACGAGTGCGCGAGTACGTTGTACAGGTGCGGCTGACGAGGTAGTTTTGTTTCACCCCCTTCCACCTCCTCTCACCCCCACTAGCTGCACTACAGAACAGTTTCGTCGCGACTGAAAATTAATTCCTCTACATAATCAGGACTTCCGAGCACCGCTCGCGCCGCCTCCCGCGCCGCCCGCGCGCCGTGTAGCTTCACTCCGCAAATATTATTGAAAATATTGATGCTGACTGTACCTCACTTGTATTGGAAAGTAATTTAGCTTGTATGCGATGTGGAAAAGCGCTGTAGAGTTTGGTTTTTACTTTTTGATTTTATCAAAGTTATCGATGTATGGCACAGCATAACTTTTTGGTAAACACACCATATTCGGGCACATTGTATGCTAAAACAACTCGCAGGCTGAATTTTTCGATTCAATTTTAATTTTTCGAAGTAAGCTTATAACTAAACCAACAGTTTCGCAAAAATATAAACAATGGAGACCTATTTTGGTTGTATCCTTTAACGGCACGCAGGTGTTCAACACCAAAAAACTCATCGAGACCTGTCAGAATATTAATTTCAAGTTGTTAATGTTAAGCGCACGTTACCTAATGCATCATCAAATATTTCAAAGTCTTAAATACAGCCTGTCGATTCTGTAAAAAACTCACCGTGAAATCATAAGTGAAGTGAGCTTGAAGTGAGCAGTGTCAATACTGTTAATCCCTTATGACAGTTCACTTCCCGCTCACTTCACCCAAGTTTTCACGGTGAGATGGTTACAGATTCGCACGGCTGTACATGTCTTTTATATAGTAATATTTTTTATAGTCATCAAATTAGAGGGTTACACAATCAATCAATACAATTATTACTTATGAAGTGATGCGACTGTTTTATAGATAGTCTGACTAATTAATACACCCATAGTCTGATTAATTTTATTCTAAAAATAGTTTGGAAGTATGATTAGACACACCTATTCATTCATCCAAACTTTTTTGACCATACATCTTTCTTTTTAACCAGAATCGAACCACCAACATCCGCCCAGGTGTTACCCAAGAACTTGTAGCGACTCATGTTTTACTAAAGACAAAAAGGCTGAACGTCATAATTAAAAAAATCTCGTGCCTGCAAAGAAAGGGGGTAGTGGCGTGAAAGCAAGACGGATGGGGTGCCACAGAAGGGCTCGCAAAGACAATGCCGCGCTTTGGACGCGCAGCTTAATCATAAATATATCAACTGAGACGCGGTTAGGCTTGAACACACCTTGGAGAATTATTATTATTTACGGGTGATAGGTACATTATATACTTATTGGGTTGTGGAGGTCAGATAGGCAGTCGCTCCATATAAAATACTGGTATTCAGCTGCATCCGATTAGACTGGAAGCCGACCCCAACATATTTGGGAAATGCTAGGCAGATGTTGGTGATGAGCAGTGGTCGGATTAGGTAGACATGGATATGCCTCTGAAATCCCGGGATTTTGAAATTGTCGATTGATTTAAGTGAGTTAATATGGGTTTTGAAAATTAAATTATATATCTAACTCGATCATCGCATTTTATGTCTGCAATTTACTATAGTAAACTAATAAAAGTGGATTATCCATTTAAATATAACGTTCCAATTAAGCACTGACAAAAGAAACTACTTAAATAGTTGTTTTTTTTTTAATTTCGAGTTTTCCCGGGATTTTCTGAAATACTTGGCATATCTATGTTATTATTATTTCTATTATTATTATTATTTTTTTATTATTTCATTTATTTCGGAATCAAAAAATATTCCATTTATTGTTAGTAGTTGTCCGCATGTAGCAAATAACAAAAATACCTCTACCTTCTCCTATAAAAACTACTTAAACAATGGTTTTTTAATTCCGAGAATTCCCGGGATTCCGGGAAATATTTGGCATATCCATGTTATGTCCGCATGTCGCAAGTAGCAAAAACAGCTCTACCTACTCCGACCACTGGTGATGAGGCACATATTTTTACCCGACTACGACAAAGTCAAAGGAGTAATGAATAAGTAATATTACTGTTCTATTAGCCTGCATCTTCCCACTGTAGGGCAAAAGCCTCTCCCCATGGCTTCCAGCTCTTTCGAACCAGGGCTAATGTAGACCATTAGTCATTTGTTTTCTCAATGTCGTCCCGCCATCTGTCAAAGTTTAGTCATAAAGTTGAAAATCTATTACAGAAATTTGACAGATTGTAGTAGCTTGATGTGCTGGCGTCTGTACCATAAAATTAAGACATTACATTTTAATATACATTTTAAACATGAGAAGTACCAAAGTGCGTTTAAAATAAATTACCTTCATACCATTCGCTGAATACAGCAGCAATCTATTTCACCTTTAGATATTTCATATCTTTTGTATCCCATCTTGAAATTACTTTATTTGCACCTCAAATAAATTGCACTGACTTTCCCTCGTAATTTTAACCGTTGTAGACATTTTATTTTAACAATTTTAATACATTTACTTGCAAGTTGCAGTTAATAATAAGTAGTTTCTTAGATAGCAAACATTTTTCGATTTCAGCGCCGACGTGGTCTTGTTGCAATTTTTTTTCGTTCATCATTGTGCGAAAATTCTCAAATTGAGTGACAGCTATCATTTGAAAGTGTCTGCCTATTTAATACGTATCAACATAGTAACAAACTTTCACTATCAGGTTTAGTTGTAACTCAATCATTCAGCTCTCAAAAGGTATAATATACACTTACCACCATTTTCAATAACGCTTTATCTCCTTTACTAGAAACTCCGACTCCGAACCCGTTACGAACTAAGTTTCTACTAGAAACTTCTGAAACAGAACTCATGAGGCACACTTTCCTGCTAATTTCTTACATCGGACTTTTCACTCCTTTTATTTTATTCTTATTTGTATTTGTCTGATGTACCTGTATAATACCGCGTGTCTGCTCTAAATAAATGTATTTTCTTTCTTTCTTTGAATACACAAATAATATTTATCCGCTTGCCTGTAACCTGCCTAAGAGTGACGAAGGAGGCATGTGAGTGTATGAAAGTTAAAAGGGGTGTTAAGACAAAACGGATGAGCTCGGACAAAGACAGGAAGCGACTCTCCTCTCTTTTGATATCGCTTGTAAGCAATGGGATACCTAACATATTTTGATTAATGAATGTTTTTGTGACATACTCGTACATACACTGCTCTGTGCTCGCACCCTTTCTGGCTATTGTCTTTGAGGAACGATGTTTGTTTTAGATTTTTTGATGTTTAGTTTGACGTAAGGTGTGTGTATATATACATGCAGTAGGTATATGAATACAAGTCTAGCTACGGAGTTAGACCCATATAGATTTTTTTTTTTTACCAAAAATATATCCTGTTGTTTCATAGAAAAGTGCAATGCCTACTCGGTCAAAATGTAGGTATGGAAATATTCATTTTTTTAATCCGACTAAAAATTCCTTCGCTAGAGGGTCTAGAATCAATTGCTGAATTCATGGTTACAGTTTGTGCACTGGTTAACATGTTTTTTCCTGTATATCAAAGTTCTAGTATTAAATAAAGTATTTTTTTTTTTAGATTTATAAAAGTTTCTTTGTAAAACGGTGATTTTTAGCCGAAGGTTTCAAAATTCAAAACTTATTTGGGAGTTCACGTTGATTGCGGAATACCTACGCTACACCTATCTATGTCGATGTAGGTATAAGCACTGACTCAAATCACATAAGTAAGTAGGCACGTAGGTTTTTTCTTATACCTACTAATTGCGCGCGCGTTTTCACCCGCATAAGTCTGGATTCTAAAAGAATATCGGGATGAAAAGTATTCTATGTCCTATACCAGGTCACGCTCTACCCATGTCCTCAATTTCATCCAAATCCGTTCAGCCGTTTTAGCGTGAAAGCGTAATAAACAAACATAAAAAAAATGAAATATTTTCTCTTTATATGATTAGTTTAGATAAGGTAGCTTCACAGCTAACAGTACCTATGTATAACATTTTTAATCGTTCTTATTAATCTGTAGTCTGTAGGGCAATTTGAATATGATGCTCGGTTCCTATAAAAAAAAAACTAATATTCTTGCATACCAATGGGAGCATTTTTTATTGCCAAACGGGGCATATAGATTCGTGAGCTAATTTTACCTGTGACACCTACTTCCATAATTATGGGAGGGTCTACTGTGTGAAGCTATGAGGTATTTACTTCATTATTGGTATAATATATATACAAGAGTTTTAATTTTAACCAATAACGTTCCGTAAATTATTGGAATCGGCCGTTAAAGATTGATTCGACCCTTGAAAAGGAAAGTGACAATTCATAAATACCTACGTCGAAGTCCGAACGCTTCACAGCCAGACGATCGGACTAGTCTTTAATACATAAATTACATTCACATAGGTAGAAACACAGCTGTACAAACATACTAGATACATAACACAAACCACCCATCACATATCAGACATCAGACAAACAATCGATCCTACACACACGCACACACACAAACATATAAACATAAAGCCACGCACACACGCACGGTGCACCGGTATTGCAGCAACCACAGTCGTCATCTAATTACCTATCTAGTTAATCAAGGCTAGCTGGAAAGCGTATTAATTAGACCAGTATGCACGTTGCGCGGACGGCTGTATTGTCCCGCTGCTGACTGCAAATAAGTAAACGCTGTTAACGTTGCTTGTAGGGCTGTCAAGTAGGTTTTGTTCAGATTTTTGATCATTTTTTGACTTTTTTTTACAACTCTGTGAACCAACTTTCTGCTAATCTGATAAGCTTTAAACAGCATCAGCTGAATTCGCCTTAATTAGGCGGTTTTTAGCCTGCAAGGTTATTCACAACCGTTCGATCCGCTTCCGTGCTGAATCGAACATCAAAGAGTCCTCTAAAGACTATTCACAAATCCAAAACCCGAAAATTTTGTCAATTCAAATCAGATCGACGGCCGCCATTCTTCTGGCAGCTATTTGCTGTAGGGGGCAAGGCAAATTAGTAATTTAAGATGTGTCGATTTCGATTCGACAACATGTCTAAGGGGGGTGAATAGCTGTGCTGGTCAGAAATCAAAAGGTCGTTATCGTTACTGGTTACAAAACACTTTGAAATTATTCTTTCGTGTGCAACTGAAATCCTGAGTTTGACTAGTAGAGCTGTCTTTGAAATGGACACTGAATTTAAAAGAGCCTCTGGTAACTAGTTACCGTTCCATTAGTCTAGATTTAATTTTATAACTTTTCGGGAAACTAAAAAGTTACGTGCTGTTCATATACCTATTTAACAAATATGGTCTTTTCTAGTACTCTAAAGAAGACTTTCTGAGTTCATTCAGATTGGCTGCTGAAAAAAATATAAATATTTTAACTCTAAAACTTTATGTCTTATCATACTTTTATATTAGTTATATTCTGCTCTTTATCTTTATGGACAAGCTTAACAATCTCAGGCCCACCAGTTTCAGAGGTATTCTCAGTCGGACTTTATGTATCAATAGTGCTATTGATTCGACTTGTTCGCTCGTTGATTTTCTGAACTGACAGTCATCTTTCTCTTGCACGTATCCCAATTTATTTGGGGTCGGAGCAAACATGTATTTTTCTTCCATCCTTCTCTATTAGTCGTCGCAGTAGTGAAACGTAATGGTCTAAAATCGACAGCGCAAGCGTAGCGCGGTTACAAATGCTCGTTTCTTCTATATACCAGAAGAGGTCTATCCGGTAGAAGCAACAATACTATCCAGACTTAATATTATAAATGCGAAAGTAAGTAACTTTGTCACCTCGGTAGTCATCTTTTTAATCATATCATTATTATTCGTGATTCAGAAAAGAGCTTTAAGGACTATACTCCGTATTTATTAAACTAAAAATGTTGACAGTGCCATGCCTTTACATGTTAGTGTTGCTAACCAGCTTAGTTAAAAATTTGCGCACAATTGAAACTGATGAGCAAAGACCAACTGGAGCTAGCACACGTAAGAAAGATTTGCCCAACACTATTCAACCGAAATTAAAAGTTGTCAAACATAGACCGAGGTATCAGTCTGTATTTTTATACAACAAATTGCCTATAGAATTCAAAACTATATACAGTGATACGAGTAACTTATTTAAAAACAAATTGAGGACCTATTTATTGGGGAAAGGCTAGTACAGTATCAATTAATTCCTAGATGACATATGACATTGTAACTTATGATTGATTTTATTACTTTGAAATTTATTATTTATGATCTGTACTTGAATTGTTAAAACTGTAATTGTTTTTATTGACTTTTCTAAATGTATTTAATGAATTTTATTTAAATTGCAATTCTCTGCCTAGCCTTTTCCCAACTATGTACGGGTCGGCTTCCAGTCTAACCGGATGCAGCTGAATAGCAGTATTTTACATGGAGCGACTGCCTATAGGACCTCTACAACCCAGTTACTGGGTAATACGATACCCCTAGGTAAGACTGGTTGTCAGACTTTCGGGCTTCTGACTATCCGTAACAACTATCAAAGATCTACGAATGACAGCCGGGACCAACGGCTTAACGTGCTTTCCGAGGCACGGAGAGGTCTCGGTATGTAAAGATGGTCACCCATCCACAGACCAACCGCGGCAAGTGAAGCTTCACCTGATCGATCGACCTGTGCGGCTGTTATTATTTAGCCACGGGCCCCTCACAACACAATGTACCTATATTGTTATGAAATAAATTACTTATGACTTATGACATTAGTAGCATAAGAAATTAAAATAAAGTCAAAAGAACGGCTGTTTTACATCGATATTTTAAGTCTGTTTGAAGGAACTTCCTTGAATAGTTAATTTGAGGACCATTTATTTATTTATTTATTTATAATAAGCACACCAACAGCACAGCCATTTACAACTCAAATAAAAAAAATCATAATAAAAATTGCCATTTCAGTAACCATGCAAATAACAGGTATGCATGACATTAAACTTACAAATATTAGAGACAAAAGAGAACAATAAAAAGTGTGTCTAGTGGATCTTAATCTAGAACACTACAAAACAAAACAAACCAATTTGAGCTACATAGAAGTGCACTCTTCACTCTGTCTAAATAGGGAACGTCTGTATGAAGCAAACTCATGGAGAAAATATCAATAGGAAAATCTGTCAAGTTGGACATTTCATTATATTGCCTTATTGCCATTTATTTTATTGCACTTAATATTCTAGTTTGTATACCATCTAACTGAGCAGAAGTTTCCTCACAGAGCCAGCAGCCCTACGTCGCGAGAGAAGGGAGTCGTTCCCACCGGTTTGCGCCTCGTTTATAAATGCTATTTTAACGCGGAAAAAAAGATTAATTAACTAATTGAGCCGTCGGACCGCCCCGTGCTCTTTTTTAAGTTTTTTTCATACGACTAACTAAGATGATTGCTTGATATGACAGCGGGATGTATGAATGTTTTAAAGAACATCTTTAAAATTCGGGGAACTAGGTTCGGATGAATAATTTTAACTGTTTAATATTGTAGTTTCCTCATTGAAACATGACTGAGTGACAAAAAGTCTTGCAATATTTTGATCTCTTTAATGTAATTAGAAAGTTCTGAACTCATTGCAAAGATAGTGGACGATACTTACAAGATTATCTAGGTTCTCGCTTATAATGTCTATAGAAAACCCTAACAACATACTTAAGTAAAAGATATATTGGTGTCTTGATCTGAAAGTTGAGAATTATAATTAACTAAAAATCAAAGTTAGTCCAGTGATTTCCTGTAATTAATAGTTTGGCTAACAACTACACAAACATTTTCTAACCGCAGAAACTTTTCATAACATTGTTTTCTAAGTCTTGTGGCTAAGTTATAACAGCCGCACGGGTCGATCGATCAGGTTAATTTACGCTTCCCACGGTTGGTCCGTGGATGGGTGACCATCTTCACATACCAAGACCCCTCCGTGCCTCGGAAAGCACGTTAAGCCGTTGGTCCCGGCTGTCATTCGTGGATCTTTGACAGTCGTCACGGGTCGTCAGTAGCAAGAAAGTCTGCTGACAACCAGTCTTACCAAAGGGTATCGTATTACCCAGTAACTGAGTTGTGGAGGTCAGATAGGCAGTCGCTCCATGTAAAATACTGGTACTCAGCTGCATCCGGTTAGACTGGAAGCCGACCCCAACATAGTTGGGAAAAGATAATAAGATGATGTTTTTATCCGTTTCAATTCCTATATAAAATCAGCTAACACAAATCACACAACTCCTTTGTATATCAAAAATGAACATAATTAAAAAAATAATTGTAAGCACGTATCTTTCAGGCATTGTGAATTACTGAGTACGAAATACCCACAACATGGTAAGGGAGACAATATGGCTCGAATGTTTAATTAGCGCATTGCAGGCTCTACGGGGATGAGAGGGGGGTGGAATGAGGGGATGAAGTGAGGGTAGGGGGGGAGTGAGGGCGCGGGAGGTGTTATTCATTAAAATGTTTGCGGAAACTCGTTTAGCGCCGTTGCGGCGGGCGGCCGCGCCACCCGCCCGCCTTGTGTACAGGGCTGCCTAATTCAATGATTAGATTTAAACCGTCTTAATAAAAATCTTAGATTTAAATCGTCTTAAATGTTGATACTGTCTAAGTTTATCTTATACACCACAGCCATTGGTGAAGGTAATCATGGTAAGGAAACCCGTACTTACAAGAAATAATAGTTGTTAAAATATCCTTGACGAAGCCGACAGTCACTTGTTCCTGGGAACCTTCTGTTTATGGAGATATTGAAGGTCAAAGATGTAACTTTAGTGACGAAAACAGATTTTAAATGGTATAACTTAACATAAAATACTCTCACGATACCTGTACCACTGCTTACCTATAAGTAAACAGCAAATTTTCACACCAAAAACAAACGTCGGTTCTAATTAGTTTTGCACAAAGTTACTTACAAGGAAACCTCGCGAGGTGTCCCTCACCGATTTAGTTGCGGCTTTACTATAATAATCTACATGAAAAATGATGAGATACGTATTTTTTCTTTTTTGCTAACAAACGTTTTAAAGGGGTGGAAATCACCCTCAAAGTTCGTACCTCAAAATGATGGTTTGCAGTTTTCACATATTTCTAATAAAAAAATTCCAAAATGACTTTAACCATTAAAAAGAGCATAAAAAATTATGAAAAATACCTTTATTCACATTTATAAGAATTGTGGATATACATTTTTTTTTATTAAAAAAAAAAATTAATAACTCATAAACTATTTATTATTTATAATGGGACCAATTTTAAGTCTTATAAATATGTAAATAAAGGTATTTTCTGTATGTAACTCGTACAGAATGCGTAGATGACGGTTTCGACGATGACGGGTCTTCTTACACCCAGCATAAGAACTTTAACAATTTTCATTTAACAATACCTACATCGGTTATATTTTCTGTTTTATCGTTCTCGGGTCGATAATAGCTCATTCTGTAGTTGATAGATTAGCAACCTGCCTAGATACGCCCGACGTGTGTTCTTTAAGAATCTGCAGTCTCCTAACCACCCTATTGCACGCCATTTAATGCCTGATACATACCAACGCTAAGTCGGTCAAAAAAATAGCATTGCCATTCAACGAGGCAATGCTGCCAGTCTTCTGGGCAGGTTTCCGTATGACAGCGATATGGAGAACTACTAGGACTCCTAAGCGGTCTTTTAGTTTTTGCATATAAGTAAATATGTATATAGTTATTAAATAGTTAACTGTATAATAATAGAGTTCATACGCATACATGCAAAAGCTCGCGCCTTCTTCCCATGAGGGTAGGCAGAAACTACAGAACGCCACCTGCTACGATCCTCACATACTCCTTTGCTTTGTTTACGTTCATACATCATACGATTATAATACACATAAGTAACCATAATATTTACCTAACTACACATACATAATATCTCACCTATATTCCCCCAAAGGGTTAGGCAGAAGTGTACTTACATGGGTATACATTTCGACAGCTATATTTAAGAGGAGTATTCCATACGCAAAATACGCGCATTGACGTGGAGTTGCGGACACCAGCCCGTATTACCTATTAAGAGGAGTATTACAAAAATGCGCGTAGATGCATGCTTTCCTCGTTGAAATTGAATACTATTCGTTGGTTGGTACAAATAACAATTCATTGGTAAAAAAAAACGACGGGTTGCACTCCGGGAGTGCCGGCAGAAGTGAAAACTTAAATATTAACGTTGTGCATTTTTTTATATTTTGGAATGGTTAGGGAATCATTTTGCACGAATTGCTTTAATTATCAGTATAAAAGTACTATCATTTATGTCGTAGAATACAATATTTATTTATTGCGCTATCTTGCACAAACATGACAATTTATATTACATTAAAAAGTTTATCTCTCAGAAAAATCAACTTCCATCCATAATTTCGACGACTTTTTCACCATCATTATTACCAGAACCATTATTTTATTATTTTTTTAATTTTTTCACGTCCACCGGAGGTGTGCCATATGTTCCACCAGTTATCTGTAGTTCCCAAATTGCAGATTTATTGTCGAGAGATGTACCTTCAAGTCTATCAATACATTCTAACTACAATTCTAATTAATTCATTCATTTAGGTTAAGTTTGTTTCTGTAACATAAACACACACGAACATTCGCGCAAGCACCCTGCCCCACCTAAACTAAACAACAGGCGCAGGCATACATTTTCGCCACGCCGTAGAAAGAGAGGGGGATACTTCCTCGCCTACGCCGCGTCGCCGGCTGTGTACTCACCATCAGTCTTACGAATTTTCGATCAGGGTCACGTGTCCTGACGCGAGTTTTACATTTTTTACCCATTACAAAAAAAGTGTACAACGCCGCTAAAGAAGTTTTCACTTCAAAAATTGGTAAAAATTAAATGATAATGCTTCGTTACTGAGTTTGGGACAGCCCTGCCGGCAGCGGGTGCGCCGGGCGGGAACGTTCATTTACTCCTCGTGATCGCTGCTTCCGCTATCTACAACCCACTTAGCAGACTTAATTTAGCTACACAAACAACTTAGTATGTACTACATATATGTTGGAGAATAAAATAGAACATCATCTACTTAGTGTTTGGGAATAAAGTATGCCTAGGTATTCATTATTCTAGTTCCTAATTAGTGATATAAAATATGTTAATATCATTCACCCGGAACTAAACAGAGTCGACCAGGACCCTAATTGCGTAATATACTATTTATTAGAATCTGATTCATTTAGAAGGATATTGCTAAACCATTGCTTCATATGTTGAAAAATGTGTCAGCTCAACAACGTAATTAACGCAATGAATGTAGTTGAACTGTCAAAATGAATGCCATTCCTATTGGAATGGCATTCATTTTGACAGTTCAACTATAAAGAATGAATTAATTTACAAAGAATTACTGATAGGTTATATGAGCTCATTATACAATTGTTTTTTTATTGGGCTGTATAAGTCAAATCAGTTTAATTTAATTTTAATTTTATTATTGACATAATCAACTCATTGCAATGTTTTCTAATGAGTTGATTGCAATATGTGGTTAGCTAGTGACCTCGACAATTGATCATATAATTCTTACCTGAGCAACCGGCAGCAAGTTCGTCATGCTCCCTTAGATGTCACTGCTTGCGGTAGCGTCGGGGGTCGGGTTGTCTCCTTCCCTCAAATATGGCGAGGGGGGTAATGGCTGACCTTTGCGTTATGCTCGTGAACGGGTGCTGCTTGTGGTGACTGGTCGTCTTGCTGACCATGGTTTTATCATTGTTATCATTATTAATAACTTGTTTATTTAGTTTCCTTATGGTCCTAGTTTATCATTTGTGACTTCAAGCGACAGCTATGTAAACTGAACCCAGCATTGCATAAATATGTTAGCGGTCACGCCCTTTATACCTGGAGGCTTTTATTTAATTTCCATTTATTAATTTTTGCTTGAGTACGTATAGTTTTTTATTGTATTTCTTGGTATATTGGCGTTGCCAGCTGGCATATGGCAAATAATTTAATTTAGCGTTCTGTGTCTTGTAATGTTAATTGCTTTGCATACCTTGTATTGTATTCAGTCAAGTATATTTTCTAACTGAACAGACAGCTGTGCTGCTGGGGAGTTTGTTGCGCCACTTCTTCTTCCCAGCGAAAGCACTAGGAAGTGGTGAAGGGCGGGCGTTTTGGGGGACTGTCTTTTGTAATTTTGACGTTCGAAAAGTGCTGATTCTCAGCCTAGTTTGAATAAATGACTTTTGATTTTTTTTTTTTTTTTTATAGTTAGTATGTTACGCAATTACCGCGCTGGATTCGTGGCGATGGGAAGTTTTCTCCAGAATATCCCCTCATGATACGGGTGTCTCGGAAGTCGTAAGTGACATAAAAACATATCATATTAAAGACACTAAATTCTGAATCAATTATTTATTTCTGATGTTGTCTTTTTACTCTGTGATGATTCCCAAAATGATAAAATCGTACATCGACATGCACTGCTTAAAAGTAAAGCCATATTAAAGTTTTTAATTTTACGGTACTTACCTTAAAATGAGCTTAAATTTCCTACGACAGCCGTGGCCGCCACTTCACGGCCGTACAACGACGACCGTCATGAAAATGATTACACCATATGATTAGTAAGATGGTGTGTATTCCCAGAGAGTGTTTTTGACACCATATACTCATATACGGTGTCAAAAAACGCTCTCAAGGGCAACACACCAACCTACTTTCATAAATAACGTTTCAGTGACGTCATTTGACGGTAAATTGCGGACGCTACGTGGCTGCCACCTTAGTCTTAGGAGACCTTAGCTTTTCGGGTGCCAGGTATGACTACAGGTGCTAGACCCTTACCGATGTAGAAGTAAACACGAAGCCTATGTAGGCCACTAACCACGTAAACGATAGTCATTCGTAGACTACTCGTAGATCAGTAGACCAGCCGTGCGATTCTGTAACCATCTCACCGTGGAAGCTTGGGGGAAGTGAGCGTGGAGTGAGCTGTCATTCGCTGGGTATTAACACTATTAAGTGCTCACTTCACTTATGATTTCACGGTGAGATTTTAACAGAATCGACCGGCTGTAGGCTTCGTAGACCCCCCGTAGCCACGTAAACCCTTTTATCGCAGTATCATTTGGAATTTATTTGTTGTTTGCATCTTGTAACCGTAGAGTTTACGGTTTTTCGATCAAGTTTAAAAAACATGTAAAGTATAGACTATACATACTGTGTGATGGATCGTTTCCTTGATTTGTTTTTGGGTAATTAACACACATCCTGAAGGCCACAGGTACATGATATTGATTCTGTAAACTGGTTAAAAATTACACTTTTAGACGTCATTAATCATCATTTTTAAAACTAGATAAGGTCGTTATTTCCTAGTCGACTACTCTGAGAAGAAACACCGAAACAAACTCAGGTTCTCAAAAGAACTCTGCAGAGGGTCTGTTTTAAAGTCCATACATACAATTCATGTGACGACCATGAATCTTTTTTATTGTTTTATTGCTGAATGAACCCGCTCTTGACCTCGATGACGCCTGATGGAAAGCGATGGATGAGGTCTATGATGGAACAAGCGAGCTCAGAAGGTGCCTATAGGGTAGCGTCTGATATGGTCTCTTCCATCATTCCAAGTTCTACTATCTGGTCAGCTCTTTAGTTTAACAGTCAGTCTTAGCAACCACTAACTCAGGTTATTAAGTAGGTACATATTAAAATGTTGATGACATTAATGTTGTTATAATATTTAGTATTTAAAACGCAACTTTAGTTACGATTTTCTCCTATTTTCTTCATACTTCCATCTAATTCAAGTCATCATCATTCGTCATTTTCCAGCCCTTATCCGAATTTATTTGGGGGTCAGTGAAGCATGTCTTTTTCTTCCATCCTTCTCTATCAAGTGATCCTCAAAATTAAAAATAACGAAAGTTATAACGTTTTTCGTCAATCATCATCATCATCTGCCTAGCCGTTTCCCAACTACGTTGAGATAGGCTTCCAGTCTAACCGGATGCAGCTGAATACTAGTATTTTACATGGAGCGACTGCCTATCTGACCTTATAAAAAATAATAAATATTAGTTTAGTCCTGTCAAATTAAGATACTCCATAGACATGTTTAGACGTGATAAAAAAATTCGCTACTAAAAATATGTCAATTTACGTCAGGCGCTGACTAATTTGACAGGACTAAACTCATATTATCTTCTGTCCTTTTCTTAGTGAATAAGAAAAAAAAGATGCACTGAACTTAAATTTAGTTTAGTTTGTAAACAAGGGATTCGGCGCCAATACCACTTATGTTATTTCGTTGATAAGAGTTCCAAAATATTCCAATGCATTATTATTGCGAGTGTTTTCGTTTATTGTTATCTCCATATTGTATACCTACATATTATATTACCATTATGGTTACCTATATTTTAACTTTAGCTTTATAGTTTTTTTTACTTAATAAACTTTCTACCCGCAATGTTAATCAGCCAACTAATCAGTACTTTAAAAAGCTGTCGTTCACCGTATTAAATATTTCATTAACAGCTCCACACCAAAGTTGGTAGTACATATACAACATTTATATTTACAGATATGCTATAACTTAATCTACACCTATTAAATACAACCCCCATTGCGCCCTCTCATTGGCTGGGATTTTCAACCCCTGTGTCAATTCACCAATCGCGGGCGAGCTTTCGGTACTGAGGGGGTGGAGTCAGGGTGGTTTTCATGACGAGATTTTTGCGAAATCAAACAGTGTTGTTCGGATCATCTCGGATGAGACTTCTTTGAGTATCGTAAAGTTCGGTGTGGCTGTCGCAGACGAGAAGTTTTAGTAACTTTATGTTTGTGTGAATTTTTTAAATTAAATCAATATAAATATATTAAAATATACTGGTTTGAAAAATAAAGGCATTAGAAGTAAAAACCAAATTAATGTTCGTAAATTATTGGTCAATTAAAAAATAAAAGAAATTGCCGTTGAACAACAGTGTTGAGATAAATGCAGCGCTTGCTTCAGAAGACGAATGGCTAGTAGTATTAGCTCCTAAATCGTCGAATAAGACTAATAATGTTCATAAGCCATCTGCTGTTGCATCAATCAAACAAGAATCACCAGCGCGACTTACCAATTACTATCGGAAAATAATTTTGACAAAGAAGAATCATCACTTAAGGCCAAAGACAAAGAGACACAAACAGGGAGACAGACAGAGGTCGTGATGGCGGGTCCTTACCTATCTCCTTTACCTGGAGACCTCCTCACAGAGTACATGTTCGGGCGTCGTCGGCAGCGCCGGAACCGCACGACCTTCACTCCGCAGCAGCTCAGCGAGCTGGAGTCGCTGTTCCAGAAGACACATTACCCTGACGTGTTCCTGAGAGAGGAGGTGGCTCTGAGAATCAGTCTGTCGGAGGCTAGAGTTCAAGTAGGTTTTATTTTGCTTTGCAGTTTCTTTTTTTTTTATTATTTTATATTCAGCCTGTATCATTCAACTGTTGGTTATGGATCTCCTCTTGTGGTGGTTGTTTCCAGGTGTGAGCTGCGACTTGTTTGGTGGTGTTAAAGTCATTTAGACCCGCCGTGCGATTCTGTAACCATGTCACCGCGTGAAAGCTTGGGTGAAGTGAGCGTGGAGTGAGCTGTCATTCGCTAGGGATTAACATTATTAAGTGCTCACTTTAATTATGATTTCACAGTGAGATTTTTACAGAATCGACCGGTTGTATTAAATTAAAGTATCTTGGCGCACAATTCTACAAAACATGCCAAAACAATTTTCATTACCATTGCTCTCAAAACGGTGAAGGAAAACATCGTGAGGAAACCGGCATGTCTTAGACCCATAAATTCGAAGACATGTGACATCTACCAACCCGCACTGGGCCCGTGTGGTGGATTACGGTCCACTTCCTCTCACAGAGAGGAGGCCTGTGTCCCAGCAGTGGGAATATCACATAACAGGCTGATTATGCTATGCTATGCTAGGAAAATGTTAGCTTCGTTTCATACATTGCTAAAAGAGTCGTTGGAGTAAACTAGCCTTTATTGTCTTTGTTTTTCATGGGGTAGGTACCTGCTTAATTTTAATTACTTAGGTACACTATGCTGTCTGCTTAGCTTGATCCTCACCCTTCACTCCTTCATTATACGGATTTGGAAACTTACCACCAATTATTTGACGCCTTCTAAGGATTGACTAAAAAAGTTCTACGTACAAATAGAAGTTCGTTACCAGCCAGTCGATTCTGTAAAAATCTCACGGTGAAATCATAAGTGAAGTGAGCACTTAATAGTGTTAATCCCTAGCGAATGACAGCTCACTCCACGCTCACTTCACCCAAGCTTTCACGGTGAGTTGATTACAGAATCGCACGGCAGGAGTAACATGGGTCATCTACACCATGCCAACGACAAGCAGGTTAATTGATATAATGTTATAATAAATACTTACATTTATATAAATAAAACAAAGTCGGGTTAGTTACATAAACGGCTGGACAGATTTTTATGATCTTTGATTTGGAGGGGCCGTGGCTAAATAATAACAGCTGCACCGATCGATCGATCAGGTTAAGCTACGCTTGCTGCGGTTGGTCTGTGGATGGGTGACCATCTTTACATACCGAGACCCCTCCGTGCCTCGGAAAGCACGTCAAGCCGTTGGTCCCGGATGTCGTATTCGATTCGTAGATCTTTGACAGTCGTTACGGGTAGTCAGAAGCCCGAAAGTATGACAACCAGTCTTATCTAGGGGTATCGTATTACCCAGTAACTGGGTTGTGGAGGTCAGATAGGCAGTCGCTCCATGTAAAATACTGGTATTCAGCTGCATCCGGTTAAACTGGAAGCCGACCCCAACATAGTTGGGAAAAGGCTAGGCAGATGATGATAATTTGTTGGATTCGTCTCCGCCCCGAATAGCAGAATAACTATTAAAAATGGGAATAAAAAAATATATTGACGATAATTCATTTTCAAATACATTTTGTATGATACGGCTTTTACTGATTATAAGGCGGTATGAAGTAGGTATATTGTATCAATCCTGTTAAAGAAATCGATGTGCCTCCTGTGTTAGCGACAGTTTTAGTAAATTCAGCTATATTCTGAAGTTAAGGGTTCTAGAGGGTGTTCCTAAAAATTACCTAACAGAAAACCACTTGCTTTTAACATACTTTAAGCCACCAACACTAAACCATAAGTAAATCGATCAGTTTTCGAAATTCAATTAAGGGCTGAGTTTTCAATCGACCGATAATTTTTATACGTGCAATAAAATTGACGTCTGGCAGTTTTTCTATGGAAGAACTGTCAAAAATTCAAAATTATTCCTCCGATAAAGTTAAGATATCTTTTATCCGTGGAATAAAATTTACGTCTGACAGTTCTAGTATGGAAAAACTGTCAAAAAATTCAAAATTTATTCTCAGGTAAAGAATTATTCTATGTTCATACATAGAATAATTCTTTACCTGAGAAATATTGAATTGGATTATTTTTCTTCAATTCGTTGCCGTTCTAATTTTATTGAACGATTTTATTTCTGATTGTTGTGGTAGAATTTCACCAAACTTTCATAAGTTTGGTGAAATTCTACCTAAGGGTGGTAAAGCGCGGTTTTCCAATATTAAATTAATGTATATAAAAAAAATACTTGAAAAAGCGTTAATTCTGCAACCAAATTTAAAATGAACAAATATTACAATGAAAAGCAAATGATGCAGTGTAGTTTTGGTCAGAACAAACCTTATTTAAATTAAACAATCAGAAATAAAATCGTTCAATAAAATTAGAACGGCAACGAATTGAAGAAAAATAATCCAATTCAATATTTTTCTCCGACACAAACTCATTGACCGATTACAACCCTTACATTAGGGGATGAAAAAGTTTTAAATCCAAATTGATAAAAGTACGAACCGGCTGGGGTTCGCCTTTTATTGTTCAGACTTCAATAAAGACAACTTTGAACATTCTAAAGTGCATTTTATTTTAATTTAACTAATGATTTTACACAATAGATTTAAAAATAAATAGGTAGGTATTTACACTTACAAATGACTAATAATGTAATTATTCGGAAATGATTACGAAGGAAGCTTCCAAAACTTTATGCAAACTGTCATAGTATATGTATGCTTTATGCTTTTATACCTTTGACGCAGTTTTTTTTTTTTTTTGACGGAGTCGCATTACGTCCGCTACGCGTAACGTTCGTTTATGGCACTAATGTGTATTCTTGAAGGAGATTTTTTTCGGATATGTCGCGTTACAGCCGTTTTACCTAAAAGTACACTCAATGCTCTCTCTATACTCATTCGAATATCTATTATAGTTTAGTAGAAAAATAATTTTGGAGTCAGGGGTTGTAACCCCTATTTTCCAAAAACGAATAAACCTAGTGGTTTCAAAATTGGCCTAAAATTATCTTCAACAACTAGCAACTTTAGAAATGCACTAATGTCAAAAGAGACGCCAGAGCAGATTTAATATGGAAACCCGGCGAGACCCTTTCTTTAATAGATTTTCAACTTTGTCGCTAAAGCATAAGGTTTTATTTTTATTATATTTTTATTAAGAGGAACAGCAAACAGTTACATTATTTAAACTGCAAACTAGTATAACAAATATTTGCATTTTGCTAATAATATAACCCACAAGGTTCAAATTTGATTGGGAAAATTTTACAGTTTCGGGTAAATTCAAAATCAAAATCAAAAGTCATTTATTCAAACTAGGCTGAGAATCAGCACTTTTCGAACGTCAAAATTACAAAAGACAGTCCCCCAAAACGCCCGCCCTTCACCACTTCCTAGTGCTTTCGCTGATGTGCTGACTGGCGTCTGTACATACAATACTCAATTATAAATATGTTGCGTATAGGGTCTTAGCATTATGCTGAGCGATGGCCGTTTTGCGTGGATGTGACGCATGATTTCCTCAAACTTGTTTTTTTTTTGTGTTTGTGTTCTTTTTATGCGTTATGTTTGCTTTCTTTTTTTCTAATTGTTAATTATTTGCAAGCAATTATACAGACAGTACTTTACTGTTACTTATATCTTTATTGTTACTTTACAAATCTTAGCCACAACTGCTTATGGTGACTGAAAAACGTTTCAGCCACTCCACATTGCAGCCACAAGTCTTTAGGTATATTAGTAATGTAATGTTATCGAGAGGATGTTTTTTTTACTGACCCAAAACAACCTGCGACTATGTAGGAAGGAGGACATTTTGGTTGTGAAAAGTGAAATGACTTAAAATTTTCATCGGCGAGGCTTATATTCGTCAGAGAATTTGAATACCGCGGTGTAAAATATCGCAGTTTTAGGTCAGCGACCTCTCTCGACCGATATTTATTTATTTATTTATATACACTTATATATACTTTATTATACACCAGAAAATACATAATAAAAAAAAAACAATTGTTACTACAAAACATACAATGGGTGGCCTTATCGCTAATCGCTATCTGCGATCTCTTCCAGTCAACTAATGTAGTGTTTGTTGATGATTTCTGAAAAAGTGTGCTATTTAGAGACATCGTTTTATTTTTCCTGTAATCTTTATATAAACTTCTATCACATAGAATAATATCAGATTTTTCTCTGTGCACACTTCGGAGATAAGGCACCCCATTATTTCCGAAGTTTGAACAGACAAATATCTTTATTTGTCTATTTTTTTTTTTTTTTTTTCATCAAAAGTCGAAAACTGTGTGGCCTAAAAAACAAAAACGTTTGAGAACATGCAAACAGCGCTCTTTCATATGATACCCCATTTACCATAGTAGCCCCATTTCAAATTTTTAAGACGCCTTTTCAGTCCCTGTTGCAAAAAAAAAATATATAAATATTTTTATTTCTTTCTTATTTGCAAAATAGTTGGGCAAACGTCACCTAAAACCATTCCAAATTTCAAGTTGATAGCATTAGTAGTTCTTGAGATATCCAGCTGTGACAGACGGACAGACAGACAGACTGAGTCGCACCATAAGGGTTCCTTTTTACTATTTTGGTAAGGAACTCAAAAACCATACTTCGTCTAAGAATGTATGGCTTAAAGTGCTCTAAATGTATCACCCCTTAAGGCTTTGCATACAGCTTCCAAACATCTTATATAATAATATGAGAAATTATATAGCAAGAACTTGTTATTTTGTTTTAATTCAGACTATGGTCCCGTATTCAATTCCCGTCGCGGTCCTTTCGTCTCTCGTCGGCCTCTAACTGTGTACTAAGATAATGTTATTTACAATTTTACAATCAATGCAATTCATAAAAATCCACTTTATAATAAGTAAAAGTTAGGAGATCTGTGTAAGTGATTAAGAAGTTTTTGCTTTAAGGAAACTTAGTATCGGGAGAGTTAAGGTGACATGTTTGCTCCTGGAAAAATGAAAAACCTTTACTCGTGAAGCAATCATTTGTCTTACACCCTACCTCGCACACAGTTGTACGGTATATTTTTTTACGTCGTATGTGTTTATCTACTAAACTACGGTCGAAGAAATTTAAATTATGTAAATCTAACAATATACATATCTAGATAGGTACAGACGCCAGCACATCAAACTGCTACAATCTGTCAAATTTCTTTAATAGATTTTCAACTTTATAACCAAAGTATAAGGTACAAAGTTGATTGGGAAAATTTGAGTTTCGGGTAGCTTGATTTGTTGGCGTCTGTACCTACTAGTGGGAAAAAAACGACATATAAACAGAAAAAAGGGGTAAAAAGTTGTAGATAACCTTTGTAACGGAAGGACAATAGTTACTTATCTATTAATAATAATTTTGGCATATTTTTCGATTCGCATATACCTAGTTTTTCTTGTATTTGTTAGTATATTGGCGTGGCTAGCTGACATACAGCAAATAATTTTATTTAATGTTCTGTGTCTTGTAATGTTAATTACTTTGCATACCTTGTATTGTATTCATTCAAGTATTTTCAAACTGAACAGACAGTTGTGCTGCTGGGAAGTGTGTTGCGCCACTTCTTCTTCCCAGCGAAAGCACTAGGAAGTGGTGAAGGGCGGGCGTTTTGGGGGACTGTCTTTTGTAATTTTGACGTCCGACAAGTGCTGATTCTCAGCCTAGTTTGAATAAATGACTTTTGATATTGATAGCTTTCGTTGAAGTCTCATAATTCATCCTCTTAAATTTGTTGAAAACCGACGTCAGGCACTAGTTTCCTGGCTTTTTTGCTGTACAGCGGGGTAATTGCGTAACACACATAAAACTACACACGTTTCATTTTGACAGTTCACTCTTGTTCATTGCGTTATTTACGTTGTTGAGTAGACGAACTTTTCAAACCTATGAAGCAATGGATTGTGATTGGAGCTACTACGTAATTGGGGTGCTGGACCTATTCTATTTTTTAGAATTGAGTTTTCCTTCTGATTGTTCTGTGTCCATAATTGTGTATCTTCTAGTATAATGTGCCAAAAAAGAAAGCATTTCCTTTCTTTTTTTCATTCGCATCTACACCCAAAGATTAAACAGCCGTAATTTTCAGGTGTGGTTCCAAAACCGTCGCGCTAAGTGGCGCAAGCAGGCGCGGCTGCAACTCCTGCAGGATGCTTGGCGGATGAGGTGCCTCGGACTGGGCTCCCCGCCGCTGCCTATGTCAGGTGAGAAGAGACGTTTAATAATAGAACAGCCAATGATCCCATCTTCGTACTCGTAAAAGCGGCTTACTTATATTTTATTTGTTTAAAAGTTTAATAAGTTTTCTAAAACGGATTACCAACATACAACTATGCTATATGTAAGGAATGCAATACAAGGGACCTACAAACGGTATGAATAGGGATGCAATCATGCAGGGGTGAAACTTTAAAATGGGCTTTAACGTTGAATTACTAAAGTTTGTTGCCAACAAGGGCACATAATCGTTAATTATAATACAGTAAACACATTAGAGTCCTTTTTGACAACAAACTATATTATTTCAATGTTAAAATCCCTTTTAGTTTCCCCCCGATTCACCCCTGCATCCTTATTCACCCCGTTTGACGGTACTACTTCAGTACCAGAATTGTTTCGTGAACGGTGATTGAAATAGAAAAAAAAGTGAAGATATTGTTAGATAAGGATTGTAAGTTCAGTAGGTACTCGTACACCGAAAAAAATATATTCCTGCACACCTGCATCCAATAGATTGCATGGAAAAAATATTTTGGAATTTTGACGATTGTCTCGATCTCGGTTATCAATCACGCGTGTCAGGATTACTCAGGACACAGTCACAATTTCAAATACGAGGACAGAGCTACCGCACTTTTAGTTTTTACGCGACTGTGCAACAGCAGACAGGGCTATGTTTTTCGTGTGTATGTATGTACATACCTATCTAGGCATTTAGGTATCTTTGTGTGTGGAATTCTATAGACCCTCGTAGCATCCTAACGGCTGGATGGATAATATAATACATAAGATGTCTATCGACTCGCTTAGGTCGTGTGATGGTTTATAGGTTTTGTTTTAATAAAATCATAATGGCGGATTTTAGACGTCAATAGCTAGGTACCTAGGCAATGCCAGCAAAAATAATTAGTAGGTACTATGACCATGCGGGGTATCAAAATAAAGGACTTGAGGAGACAAATGAAAAAAAAAAATTAATAAGTAAAAAACCCGACTGCAATTAAAAAGTTCAATCTACAGTTTGATTCAGTAGGTGGCATCATATCTGAAATTCACCTACAATCACTTAGCAATTATTGTTATTATTACATGTCCGATGCAATTGGTTGCCCAACTGCATCGGACTGCATGAAAATTGACCTTGTTTTGAACTTTTTAGTTGCAGTTGTCTTTTTTTTTTCATATTGGTAGATTGAAGGCACATTGGCGCAGCGTGTGCATATAAAATCCCTTATAATTTCGTTTGTCAGCATTTATTTCTTGGTCACCACCGGTTTGCGAGGTTCTTTGACAATTTTATTTTATTTATCTAGATTGTATTGTTTAATTTCAGGTCACGGCAAACCGGATTCTTCACCGGAAGCGCCAGAGTCACCCAACGACAAAGATTCTCCGGAGCCTCCAGGTGTCATGGAGAATCGCGAACTGAAGTCTCCTCGCCAAGACCCTTACCTCCACAACACAAACATGGAACCGATACCGACTGGCAATCCGAATGTTCACGAACTACCCCCAATGGGGTACAGTGATGATGGAAGGATGATGCAGCAGCCTTTCTCGTTCCCACCATTGATGATGAGCCAGCAAATGGAATCAGAAATAGTACCGACAGACTTGAGAGTGATGTCGAAACCTAACCCTTGTCCTTGCGGTACTTCTGTTCAAGACATGGACCAGCCCCAGAACCTGGCGTACCGGCCACAGAGACGTGATAAAGAGACCAGTGACAGTGATACTGACACAGAGATAGATCTGACGTCGCATTCCAAAGACGATGACATCAGAGAATCAGAGAGATTGGCCAGCAGGATCGCAACCAGCATCTTCAGAAGTGACACAATGCTTCATGATATGATGCCGAATGATCTCAGTTTAGGAACAAAGAATGCTAATGATAGAGCTAGGAATAATGTCTCAATCTAATTGGACAGACTGTCTTCAGAAAATAAACACTTGATTACATTATTCTTTTTAGGGCAGATTTTTTTAATTGTCACATAAATATTATCTGTAGAATAAATATGGCAATTTGACATAATATTTTCTATACTGCTGTCAAAATATTTAAATTTGACATCTTTTGAATAGAATTGATTAATTAATAGAAAATATTTTTATTCATCAGATAAAAGTTTTCTGAAGATTGATTGCCTTTATTTCTCTTGTTTTCTATAAAATAGAAGAATGTAGGTTATATATTAAATATTTAATTTTGTGAATGTAAGTAGTTGTTTTTGGATTTTACGTAGACGTTTGGATTTCCAATTTTTTTTTTTATAAATGTTATTCATAATTTTAGTTCTAGAACCCAGAACGGTGATAAGCTTCATATTGTGATTATGTTCTAGTCAGTGTTACTGTAACTAATAGTAAGCTATGTTTTTGTAGACAATATGTAAATTAGAATTCGTGTAGGTTATGTATATGAATTCCTACTTCTTGCAGTATTTTGTAAAAACCAATTTAAATGGGTATTAGTTAGTCAAGAACTGTACATTAGATCTAAATATGTATTACAGAACTGTATACGATTAGTTTTTAGAAACTTCACGCCTGTTTATAATCCCAAAAAATAATTATTTTCAAATATTTAAAAAACCAAAACCTGTTAGATGAAAGTTCCCAAATTAAACACCCTATTTAATATGACGGAACTTAAAATAATGTAACGAATAAGAAACAAAAGAAATAAGAGGAATTGAGAACCTCCTCCTTTTTGAAGACGTCAGTTGAAAATGAAGAAGGCTACAAACATAATGAGGTATGTTATGTTCTTATGTCCCGCTCTTTGGATAACCCAAAAAAAATATTAGGTAGGTACCAATTTTTTTTTTTTGGGGTTTTCACTTATTACCCTTTTTTCCTTTAAACAATAAGACAAATCTGTATACAGTAGCAATTTTAATATATAATGTTTGTCATAGATCAGTATTACTAAGTATAAATCTAAATTATTATATATCACAATAAATTCGGTATATTTCAGAATTTCTCGCGTACATTTATTACTAGCAGCAGAAATATTTACATAATGTCAGAACCCTGATTTCATTAGGTCCTGAAAAAGGTCATATTTATTAATAAAATATATAAAAAAGTTTTGATTACAAATTCAAGTTGCTCATAGGATGCGATAAATACCCTATTTTGTTCTTACGATCAGTTACGAAGTTACTATAAAAATAAGAAAAACTTCAATAAATCATTTATCTGTGAAAATGTACAAAATATTATGCAAACAGCCTATTATTATTAGCTTTTTATTACATCTAATTAGTCACTTGCATTCAATTGCATTGCTATTTCAAATTATTCTAGTTACATTGTATACTATTTACCTAAAAACCGATTTGTAAAGAAAATTACAGACAGTCGTAAGTATACTGTAGTAAATCAGTAGTGCTATTCCGTAAAAATCTCAACGTGAAAACTTAGGTGAAGTTTTAGCTGTCAATAGTGTCAATCCCTAGCATCAGACGGAATGACAGCTCACTACAAGCACACACTGCTGTGCTTGTAGTAGATTCTATAACTATCTCACCGTGAAAACTCAGGTGAAGTGAGTGTGGAGTGAGCTGTCAGTATCATCCCACCTGATACTAGGGATTGACCAAGAACACATTTACAATCATAATCGAGATTTAAAAAATATTTTTTATGCTAATTCTATTGATCATTTTATATGATTTCAAAGCAAGTATTTCAATTGTGAAAACACTACTATTTTGTGGGGTTTTAATGAAAAAAAAGACAGGTCCTTATATAAGAACTAGTCTAGGAAAAAATAAATAAAAAGAAAACCATATTGATGTTCTGACTAAGTTTCTGTTTTGCTATTTTATTTTAAAAGCCCACAAAATAGTAATGTTTTGACAGCTAAAATACATACCTACTAGTTTTCAAATTATACAAAATGATCAATAGAATTAGCATAAAAAATATTGTTAAAATCTCGATTATGATTGTATGTTTGCTTCAATCCCTAGCATCAGTGGGATGACGCTGACAGCTCACTCCACGCAAGTTTTCACGGTGAGATTTATACAGAATCGACATGCTGAATACATAATAGCACTACGTGCTACAAGCTTGCTTCACCCACATTTTCACGGTGAGATTTTAAAATCGGCTGATATGTTTTTCGAATGTTATCCAGGCCCATACTGATCCGGCCCGTAATATAGCTAGAGTATATACTATAGTATGTATTTATACATTTTAAAATTTTCGTAGCACCAATATTTAATCACATCAGATAAAAGAGTAAAATAGTAAATTTTAAATTACTTAAATGGCGATTATTCAATATTTATGCACGTTGGGCTTTATAGTTAAACACGTAAACGTTTAAATGACTGAAATTATAAGTAGAAATAAGTTTTACATACTTATGAATAAATTTCAACTAATTTTCTTCGTTCTACTCTGTTAGAGCAGACGTGTTTTTTCATCAAAATAAATTATTGTTCTTTAAATTATTAATTTTTGTATCGTCCATAATGCCCTTCATGCACAATTTATAATTTATAAGTACATGTATAATAAATAATTTATAGTTCCAGTATTCGGATAAATAAGCTAAGTATTCGAAGCCCTCGTTAATTTATGACTGGTAATTTTAAAGACTCCTTTTGATAATCAGAAAAAATATTGTTCGCTTTGAATTAGTACCCACTAATTCAGAGCGAAACATTATACGAGTATATCCATTCTCCTTTCTTTCTGACCTTCACAAAAATAACACTAAATATTTCGAGGGCCCTCGTCACAGAGATCGTTAACACCGTCACGTTACCACCATCACGTTACCTCGGACGCCCTGTCAATAGCGAAACGTTGACCTTCTCTTTCATGATGCCGCAGGGTAATTGCGTAACACACTCAGTAGCATCATCATCTACCTAGCCTTTTCCCAACTATCTTGGGGTTGGCTTCCAGTCTGACCGGATGCAGCTGAATACCAGTATTTTACATGGAGCGACTGCCTATCTAACACACGTTTCATTTTGACTGTTGAACAACATTCATTGCGTTATTTACGTTGTTCACCAAACACATTTTTCGAACATATGGAGCAATAGATTATGAATATGCATCAACAAGATTAAAATTTAGAGTAATAGTGTGTTACGCAATTAGAGTGATGGATCTGTCATTGTCTAGCTTAGTAAAGCTACAGCAGTGCGGATCTGTAACCATCTCACCGTAAAAACTTAGGTGAAGTGAGCGTGGAGTGAGCTGTCAGTGTCATCACACCTGATACTAGAGATTGACCAAGAATACATTTACAAACATTATCGAGATTATAATAATATTTTTTATGCTAATTCTATTGATTATTTTATGTAATTTCAAAGCTAGCATTTTAGTTGTCAAAACATTACTATTTTGTGGGGTTTTAAAATAAAATAAGTAGCAAAATAGAAACATAGTCAGAATCACAATGTTGTTTTTTTTTTTTCTTTTTTTCCTGGACTAGTCCTTATATAGCGATATTTTGGCAACTAAAATACTTGCTTTGAAATTATATAAAATGATCAATAGAATTAGCATAAAAAATATTATTAAAATCTCGATTGTGATTGTAAATGTTTGCTTGGTCAATCCCTAGCATCAGTGGGATGACACTGACAGCTCACTCCACGCAAGTTTTCACGCTGAGATTTTTACAGAATCGACATGCTGTTGAACATATTGACATAGGTGTGTAGATGTTGATGGTAAGGCACAGACAGTTTTTATTGGTTTAAAAGCACTTGGAGTCGTGTTGCGAGCACCAGGCAGGAGAGATGGCGTCTGCGCGGAGTCCTCGCTTGATAAGGCGGCCACGCTGGCGCTGCATGCGTGGCTCGGCCGCGTACACGCTCGCCGTGGGGTCGGACCAAAGCCTCTCGGCTACTGCAGCAGCGCGCGGCCAGATGCGCGTGTCTAGAAGGAGATACGCACACATTAGATACACGTTAAGTATTATAGCCCTCCAGCATGCCTGCATTTCCCGAAGAGACAAAGATGTACACCCTAACGCCATTTATTTTTAAGACCCAAGTAACAAGGAGTACAAACAGTTTTTGGATTTTTTCCTTTACTTGTGCTACATGACATTGCTTCTTGCCAAATTTCATGATTCTAGGTCGACGGGAAATACCCTATAGGTTTTGATTCAAACGGTACATAAACGCGCGTGTCTTTTTTCCGTGTCAGGGCAATCGCCTTGACTTATAAATATGATTTTCTCACTGCTTCAAGGGATTGCAGCCTTGAGTCATCATCATCTGCCTAGCCTTTTCCCAACTATGTTGGGGTCGGCTTCCATCTAACCGGATGCAGCTGAATACCAGTATTTTACATGGAGCGACTGCCTATCTGACCTCCACAACCCACTTACTGGGTAATACGATACCCCTACGTAAGACTGGTTGTCAGACTCGGGCTTCTGATTACCCGTAACGACTGTCAAAGATCTACGAATGACAGCCGGGACCAACCAGTATGTAAAGATGGTCACCCAACCACAGACCAACCGCCGCAAGCGTAGCTTAACCTGATCGATCGACTTGTGCGGCTGTTATTATTTAGCGACGGGCCCCTCATGATTGCGCATGATTGCAGCCTTGAGTATTTAGTATTAATTTCAACTTGATAACTTTACGCATTCCTGAGAAGAAGGGTCTTGACAGACGGACAGACAGACGGACAACGAAGTGATCTTATAAGGGTTCCTTTTTTCCTTTTGATGGTACAGAACCCTAAAAAAGACACACACATACCTAGACCCTGTTCGTCGATATACTCGGTCCACATGGCGACCTCGCCTCCCAAGAAGTTCTCATCTCTTGGCAGCGTGTGTGCGTACATCTTCCTCCAGTTGTTGTACTTGGTGATGCCCCAGAACCCACGGTCTAGGTACCACACGTCTTTGGGGATGGATACAGTTTTGTAGCCCAGCTTTATGAGCTGGTGTAGCAGCGGGCTGCTCACGGGCTCCCAAACTTCAATGACGTATCTGGAAAACGAAAAAAGTGTATGAAGAGCTAATAAGGTCGTTTTCTCTGTGTAGGCCACTCAGCCTCAACTATTCGTCCTACTTATGTGCTGCTGTGCTGCCACGAGCTATCAAGAAAAACATATATAAATTATTCTACGCCGCGGTCGTACGATAGATTTTTGTATGTGTGCCTATTAAGGCATTTCACTAGGTGGTAGGTACTGCTATGTGCTATTCTTTCTTTAGTATCCTCAATTGAATTTGAAGTCATTAAATCTACAAATCCTTCGACTTTGGTAGTCTTTGTAAGCGAGATTTGCGTCTGTAAACGCATGTACGACACTAGGAAAAAATCATAATGGTCGGGGGTAAAAATGATGTCTGGTATGTACCTTTCTTTGTTAAGGTGTTGGCTGATCCTTTCCGCCTGGGTGAGTTCAGAGGACCACAGCATGACAGGTTGTTTGGGCGTGCCGGCAGCCTCGACGGCTTCATCCCAGGCCTTTAGTGACTTGTCATGGAACTCCGCCCACAGCTTAATGAAACCTTCCATCGTGCTGGTGTCGTAGTTCTGCTGTTTCATGTATTCTGTGATCTCCTCCGTTGTATTCCAGCATTCGACAAATACCTGCAAAGATTCGGTTGAAGATTAGGTAGGGCTAGAACAAGTTTTCGTCTCCGAATTTTTGGTATAGTGGGCTAACTTTTTTAGAAGCTGTATGAAACCGTAAGCATAGAAATCGAAAACAACATTGAGTCACCACAAATTGTGCTAAGTTTAGTAAAGGGTCAACAAATTGACCCATGTGACAAAATGTTTACTAAGGAAGTGTGACGTAAGTACACAGATTTGTTAGCGCATCAAATTTTAGAACTAGCTCAGCTTAATAGAGCGTTGTCACTCAAACCTGTGTGAGAGTCTGTATCAAAATATTGTAATGTGTCCTATTAACGCTCGGGTACCTACTGTACAGTCCTTCAAAGAAATTTTGGCGCTCGAATGGTATTGACAGGGGGCGCCCCTGTCAACGTTTGTGCAATTGTTTTATAAAATGTATTGAAAAACAAAATAACGTTAAAAGGGGGGCGCAGTTGGTAAACATTTATGCAAAATATTATGTATTGTAAAACAAGATTGCGACGTTAGTTCCGATTTTGGCCACGGGTGAGAAAGAGCTTTGTACAGTATACATAGTTGGCACACAGTTGGGCGGTACTGAGACCCAGGCATGCCTCACCTCGTCCCCTCCCATATGCAGCAGCGCGGGCGCGGGCACAGCGTCCACGATGTCCCGGTACAGGTCGCCCAGCACGCGGTACACGGCGGGGTTGGCGGGGTTCAGCTGTCCGCACGGCGGCTGCACGCACATGTTGCGCCACGGCCATTGGTTCACGCATACTGCGAGATTGCCGAGACCATACTCCTGGAAAATGCATTGAGTTTTTGAAAAACTGGTGGTAAAGGGAAAACGTGTTTATTTAGTATTCTGCTCAAACAACCGCTTGATAATTTAATAGTAATATAAACCATTTATTTGCCTAAAAATGGTGTTAAATATCATTAGAATGGCACAAACATGTATAGCTAGGAAAAAATATTTTTAATTATAGAAACACTCATTTAACCCTTAACACTTAAATAATCTAGTTTTTATAATGCATTAACTATTGGCCACGATTTCTTTTGTCCTAATAGCGGAACTTCTTCACGTAGGCGGATAAAAAGTATTCTATATTTTAATACAGATTTTCCCAACCTGTGTGCCTTTAAATCAAATCCGTCCAGCCATTACAGCGTGATTGAGAAATAAACACCAAAACTTGTCCAATAAAATTCATTTATTATAATATTAGGGAGTAGGTAGGATAGTAAGAAGCTATAATTATAGAGTTAGCTCAGTGTACTTGATAAGATACTAAAGGTTAAATATCTAATTCAATACCTAGCGATCCAATCCTGGAATAGAAGCATCAAAAGTTCATCAGTATGTTAGCGGTGCTACTATTGAGACGATTCTTAGTACTAGCTCAGGTTTGGAACCATGCCCAATAGAAGGATCGATGTTAAAAGAGAATAATAATTTTATACAAGTATATCTGTAGGTATGTACCTTCTTAAGGCCCGGCGAACATTGGCGTCAACATTGGCATCCCTACATGTAAGCGCACCCTGGCGGTAACAATGCCGATGCCGCGACGTCCTTAAGCATACCGAAGTGTCCTTAGGCATGCCGAGGTGTCCTTGCTAATGAAGCTACGCGCGGGGCCGCGGGGTTCGGGCGGGCGCTGTGTTGCCGCGGTATCCCGAAGACTGCCAAAGCGTTCCGAGGGATGCTGAAGCGTTCCGAAGGCTGCCGACACGGCATGCCTAAGCATACCGCGGTATTGTTTTTGTACTTACGACCGTTATCATGGACATTTAAACTTTATTTCCATACTATTAAGTTATATTTTTATTCGTCGCCTAAACATACCTTGCCATGCCGAGCCGCCAATGGACACCTAAATTGTGATCAGCAATCAATGACTACAGATACATAGATATAGATACCTGACCTTATTTCTCCCTGGTTGAAGTATTCGGAACTAGAACCTGTATCGGCAAGAATAGGTTCATCACAAAGAGCTCTACACCTACTCTATTATCTATGTACCTTATTTCCTGGTCTTTTACAACACCCAGGGATTGAACAATGGTTAATTATTTGTTGAGATTTCAATCATAACAGTATTATTCCGGTCCTGCTATTGCACGTTACAGGAACTGATGGACGTTACTGATGGCGCCAAACTCCTAGCCGAATTTTGAGCCGACTCCATTTATATTGCCATCAACACGTTAAGAAGAAGATTTTTACAGGAGTAAACTCACCGGTCCCCACTGCCAGCCATTGCCTGCGTGCGCGGGCGAATCAATCTCGATCACAACTCGCACACCTCGCACTTGCGCGTATACTATCAGCTTCCTCACTTCTTCTGCTGAGTAGATCTCTTTCGCGGAATACGCCCCGTACCTAAAGGAAAAGAAATTAGAAATGGGTATTATTTTATTATCACATTATTTCAATTTCAATATTTATTAGAAAATCTTTGCATTCGGCATCTTGACATAGGCAAATTCCTGGTTTCCTGTCTTATGAGGATACCTAAAGAGTAAAGTGTAGTCTAATAATCTGTCAACCCTGTCCGAATGGAAGGCGAATATCAAAGAAGAAATCCGGTCAATCTCGCCGGGAACTCTCACTAAAGTGATCCAAAATTTACAAGCAAGATTGGAAGAGTGCTGTCGCCGCAATGGACGGCATCTGGACGATTTGATTTTTAAAACGTAAAATTCCTTTAATTGTCTGTAATTTAAAATAAACATTACACTTAAAAACGTAAGCATTGTTTTATTATAGAACTTTCAAAAGTGCATTTCTTTCTAAACCACCCTGTATAAATTGCCTTGCCGTATTGGGTTACTAGATGATGAAATATATTTACTAAACACGTCGTATGATAAATTAGTCCCAAGTCGGCAAATTGGGAAAGGAATTATTCTGACAAAATTTCGTTCATACGAACAGGAAAAATAAAGAAATATACCTAGTAAATTGCGGTACTCTTGTGGATTCCAGGGGAAAACTATGCGTGTCGGTAACATGCCAGTGGAAGACATTCATTTTATTTGCTGCCATGCCGTCGATGGTCCTCAAGACATCTTCCATGGGAATGAAATGTCTACTAGAGTCAAGGAGAAGGCCTCTATATTCGTAAGTGGGACGGTCGCGGATCTTAGCTCCGGAGACCAGTAGAAGGCTGCAAGTGTGCTGGTCGGAGTATTCAGCTTTGTCTGACGCTACAAGTTGAGTGAACGTCTCCAAGGCATGGCGGGCCCCATATATTGTTTTTGCATGCACTTGAACTGAGATCTGGTCCTCTGAAAAAGAAAAAAAAAAGCTTTTGTTTTAGACAATCTATTACTGTTTCGGACGGCTAATAAAAGGCTCGCATTTTGTACTTAAAAATGTGTAGAAAAGAAGCCTATACTCATACTACAGTGGGGAGTGGAAAAATAAAGGCTAGATAAGTATAGATATGACTTGATATAACGGGTGTAACAAACAAGACGCTTAGCAAAGCCGAAATTCACGTCTTGTTCTTTCCGTCACCTCAGGGCCCTTTCCCACGGCAAGATCCCGTTTTTGTAGGTACGGTTTTTTGCAGAATCCCGTTTAGTGGTGTACGTGTTTAAATATACATATTCACACAAGTATCCTGTTTGCCGGATACTGCAAGCAGGATGCATGTGTGAATACATATATTCAAACACGTACACCACTAAACGGGATCCTGCAAAAAACCGTACCTACAAAAACGGAATCTTGCCGTGGGAAAGGGCCCTCATTGTTATATTTTTGGAACAAAGTTCCTTAATGCTGCGTGCGGTAGGAGTTGACTGGTTGAAATCGTCACGTAAGGAAAGAGCATTATTCATCGCTTATCGCTTCATGCGACTTTCTCTCACTCTCTGTCTATTATGTATGTATACAGGATCAAATTAACTAGGTGCGACAAATTAAAATATCTAATTCAACAGTAATAAAGTAAGAGCGGATAGGGATGCACATACGTGCGCGTAGGCGAGAATTTTTTTTTTTAGGAACAGTCAAAATTAGGTAAATACGGCTAGTCCAACACGTTGCCAACTTGCTTCATGTTGTGAACTCTGCGATGAATGGATTACTTATCGGGCGCGCGCAAAGATTAATACTTTAATTTTGTATTAGTTTTTATTAATTTTGAAAAAAAAAAATACTGAAACGACGATTAATCGTTTCTACTTGAAGGCAATAAATTAGTTTGCACTGTCCAAGACGATAATTACACGATTTTTTTAAAGAATTTAGATTTGGGAAATGACAATTTATTATGATTATGTAACAGTTACTGCACCGTCTATTTCGATTTGTCGCAAGTTTATACTAGTCTCTATGCGTGCAGAACTTCGTTCCTGACGGGGCTTCCACGACCGCACACGTTCCTGTTACGAAGATATTGAAGGTCAAAGCGGTGGTCAGTGTTCCAACTAACAATAACAATGGTAACTAACCTTTAGTTTGGACATCAAGCATGTATTCCTCATCAGTGTTCCACGTCAGAGTGATGTCGGCGGTCTTCACGAACAGGTACACCACAACGGGCGTCTCTACCATGTCTGTGACCACGCCATCGCACTCTGCCAGCAGGTTGGGACCCACCAGCTTCGTCATCTCCACCATAAGTGACAGTGCCTCTGCGGGCACGTTTTGTAGATCGAATCTGAGGGTAAAGTTGTGTTGAATTACCAAAACGTAACAGCACGTTTGTAATTCCCGGAGAGTTAGCCAATAGCCAGACATGTGTTGGATTATTGAATGATAATACAGACAGCTCGTGGCTGAATAATAACAGCCGCACGTGTCGATCGGAGGTTAAGGTACGCTAGCAGTGGTCGGTTCCTGGATGGGTGACCATCCATGACATATCGAGATTCCTCCGTGTCGCGAAAAGCATGTCAAGCCCTTGGTCTCGGCTGACATTTGTAGATTTTTGACGGTCGTTACGGGTAGTCAAAAACCCGAAAGTCTAACAACCAATCTTACCCAGGGTTATCGTATTATCCAGTGACTGGGTTGTGGAGGTCAGATAGGCAGTCGCTCAATTTAAAATACTATATTTAGCTGCATCCGGCTAGACTGAATCCCAACATAGTTGGGAAAAGGCTCGGCAGATTAATTGATTTAATAAAGACAACTTTTAGTTTAAAATATTACTGTAGGTAGGTATTGCTCTGCCGCTGTCTCTAATGAGCGTGAGATCCTCCTCAGGTCGAGTTATGTGTTCCCTACCTATTGGTTTTTCTATTAGGAGATTCTCCGTAGCGCACACATTGGGGCTTATTTATTAACGACTAGCTACGCCTCGCGGTTTTACCCGCATAAGTGTCGATCCCGTAGGAATATCGGGATATAAAGTATACTATGCGTTAATCCCGGTTATAAACTATCTGTGTACCAAATTTCATCCAAATCTGTTCAAGAGTTTATAAATAAAGGGGCCAGTGTCTAACGTTAACGATTCGCACAAAGGTAATGACGGTCAACGGTGTCCCATTCTGTCATACCACTTTAGACACAAAATCAATGTTTGTCGTGCAACGGAAATGGCAGAACAAATTACTACCCACATTCGTAACAATAGAAATGTTTTTGTAAATAAAATTCCACTGCTTTATCATTTCCGATGTTTTTGCCGCATCATAATCAATTCGTCAGGACCGACAAAATAAAGTACATATACTGTAATTTAACATTTGTAAAGCCTTATATCAAAAAAATGTTGCAGATCATCATCATGTTTACGTTGGGCTATTCAACTTCAAAGAGCATAGAGATACCAAAGATACCAAAAACCATTAACAGAAACCGTCAGAGAAGGTCCTGGCTGTAGACATAACATTACCTATTGTACACACGCATGACAGGCCTGTTGGAGTAGTGGTCAGTGGCCCTGACTGCTATGCGCAAGTTCGCGGTTTCAATTCCCATCTAGGACAATGTTTGTGTGATGAGCACGATCATTTGTTCTTTGTCTGGGTGTGATTTATCTATAATATGTATGTATTTAGAAATATATATGTTTATCAGTTGTCTAGTACTCATAGCACAAGCTCTGCTTAGTTTGGGACTAGATGGCGTTGTGTGAAAGTTGTGGAATATTATCATTATTATTTCACCAATATGTGGTATCCTGACTAGAATAAGGTAATTTTCATGCCAAACAATAATAATGGAATCATGTACACATGCACACATAATTTGATAGGCCAAACTATAAAGTTGTAAAAAAGTAACTTGCAAGATGCATCTTCAACAGCACAATCTGAATCATTTAGAAGGATATTGCTAATGAATTAATTCCTTCATATGTTCGAAAAATTATTCTTTGCTTAGCAATGTAAATAACGCAATGAATGTTATTGAAGTGTAAAAATTAAAATCATTGCTGTTAGTGAACTAACAAAATGGACCTACAATAAAAGATTTTAACTTCAAAGGTGAATGTTTGTTAAGCTACACTATTCTAAAAGTACTTCAATAAACTTTATGGGCTATTAAAGATTACTCGCGTAATAAAACAGCGCTAATGGGCGTGTTTCATGTAGCGAATTTTGCGATCACGACTGTCAAATAAACGATGTTTAGGTCGTAGGTCGAGGAACCGCTAGTGTTCAACTGTTTAAGATAGGTTGTTCACCCCTGACGAGCTCCGACAAATCGCTTCAATGGAGTTAGGGCTGCCTCAGACAGACAGCCGACTAATCTTTAACACGAATGCTTAATAAAACATCACGCCTTATTAGGTACATACAGTATAAATATTATAAATGCGAAAATAAGTCCGTTTGTCTGTTTATCTGTCAGCTACCTTTTCACGCCTTAGCCGATTAACGTATTTCGATAAAATTTGGCAGGAAGGTAGATTAGGACATAGGATACTTTTTATCTCTACGTTGGTGAAGCCGCGAGCAAAAGCAGTTATTTAATATTTCTCAAAGTCCCCCTTTCAAGTCAAACTTTGGGGGCAACCAGACCGCAGTCGGTCGATGACCTGTGTGTGACATATTTCATGTTTCCCAAAGGGGGACTTAGGGGGCAACCAGACCGCGGTCGATCGACGACCTGTGTGTGAGATATTTCATATTTCCCAAAGAGGGACTTTGGGGGCAACCAGACCGCGGTCGATCGACGACCTGTGTGTGAGATATTTCATATTTCCCAAAGAGGGACTTTGGGGGCAACCAGACCGCGGTCGATCGACGACCTGTGTGTGAGATATTTCATATTTCCCAAAGAGGGACTTTGGGGGCAACCAGACCGCGGTCGATCGACGACCTGTGTGTGAGATATTTCATATTTCCCAAAGAGGGACTTTGGGGGCAACCAGACCGCGGTCGATCGACGACCTGTGTGTGACATATTTCATATTTCCCAAAGAGGGACTTTGGGGGCAACCAGACCGCGGTCGATCGACGACCTGTGTGTGACATATTTCATATTTCCCAAAGAGGGACTTTGGGGGCAACCAGACCGCGGTCGATCGACGACCTGTGTGTGACATATTTCATATTTCCCAAAGAGGGACTTTGGGGGCAACCAGACCGCGGTCCATCGACGACCTGTGTGTGACATATTTCATATTTCCCAAAGAGGGACTTTGGGGGCAACCAGACCGCGGTAGATCGACGACCTGTGTGTGACATATTTCATATTTCCCAAAGAGGGACTTTGGGGGCAACCAGACCGCGGTCGATCGACGACCTGTGTGTGACATATTTCCCAAAGAGGGACTTTGGGGGCAACCAGACCGCGGTCGATAGAAGAGCTGTGTATGACATATTTTTAGACATATCATAATGTATGAGGTGACACATTTTGAGAAGACAGTCTACTTCGATCGTTGCACTATTAGCCAGTGGTCTATTTGTATCCGATAGCTGGTAGGTACACCCACGTTTTACGCCAGGTACATATGTTTCAGTCCCCTGTCTGCGAGTTTGTATAGCATAAATCGTATAAAGGAAAAATCCAAACACTGCCCGACCTGGGGACTGGAACCCAACCCAGGATCTCCAACAAACGGTGGTCTGCGGTATCGTTGTGATTCCGAATGAAGATACTTCGGTTCTTAGACATGTGTATTTATAAGCACATCAATTAATGGCCATCCTTCACCCATCTATGTTACGGGTTTGGTTTCCGCACTTAGTCCTTCAAGTGGACCATTGTGTGCGGTAACGCGGTGGTCTTTCGCCCATATTCCTAGCGTAAAATCTCAGCAAAGACCTAAAAGGCCTTCACTTAGAGAGTTCTACCGGAAAGACTGTTAACGAACTTAGTACCTACTTGCAAGATAAATATTAACACATGTCAATGGTACCCAAGGCCATTGACCTCTGGTCGGCGACCTTACATGAACTTGTTAGTGAGACATATCGATCGTTATATAACGTGAATGTATATTTAGTAGCAGATTATGATATCGTGGCCTCCAGTCAAACGATTACATGTGGATTGACAGTTTGATGTCAAAGTCACAAACAATTACGTCATATGAAGTGTTTTCAAATGGAGCAAGTGCCAATAATGCGATATTATTTTGTTACAATTAATTATTAATTTCTAAGATAAGATAAAGTACACACGGCTACACATCAAGTTATACATAACCAGTATAAGCTGACTTCTGATTGTACGAAAAACCTATATAATGCGAGGTCAGCTAAAACTGGAAACGTATAGTTTGATGTGTAGCCGTGTGTACAATTTTTTCTTTCATAGTTTGAAGATTTCCATGTTACTGATATTATAAGTACAGGGTCAAATTAAATTACCTAGCGAAACTTCACAGGCGTGACGTCTGTGAAGTTTCGCTAGGTAATATCGATATGATCAAATCATGATAAAACAAAGCACAAGTAGTTAAGCCTAACTTCAGTCACCAGATAACTTTTATAAAGTAATAAAAATTTCACCACCAATACAGTAATTAAAATGCTCTTCAGTGTATATTATAGGTATTAGTTTTTAGATACGTTGTAATATTATTTTGTAACAATTAATTATTAATTTCTTAGATCGGAGATTTCTTAGATGGAGATTTTCCTGAAATAAGCATTCTCCTTTTTGATCTATTGACATTGTACAGGGTCAAATAAATAAATAACTAGCATAACTTCACAATACTTATCGAACTATCGATATCGATATGATCAAATCATGATAAAAAGCAAACACAATCAGATAACCTTTTTTTTTGGTGGGAAATTATCAAACTATCGATATCGATATGATCAAATCATGATAAAAAGCAAACACAATCAGATAACCCTGACATGTGAATCACTGGATCCCAGATATTAAAGTGATATGATAAATAAATAACGTCATAACAAGTAAGGCAGTAATATTTTATTACACTCTCGTGTACTTGTTATATTGTTTTTTAGATACATACTCGTAATATATCTAGAAGTGTTCCCCGGATATTTTTAGAGCGCAGTCTGTCAAACTCTTGGATGGCGCCCAGCACTTGAAAAGATTTATTTTTGTTAGCCCTTCCTATTTACGATATTAATACATAGTTGAATAGTGGACGGATGGCAATTGACACGTGTTTCATGTGTTCACAACGCTTCCTTTAATATTGTTTTTTTTTTTTTTTGTAATTAAGAACTTATTTCTTAAATCCAGTTTAAAAATCATTTAAACGCCATTTAAACGAGAATCCTCAACCATTTTACAATTTTTAATTGTGTTTCAAATTTCAAAGCAGACAAATATCCCATAGCACCACTGGTTGAAGTAATCAAGAAGACATTAGGGGCTAAGGTTTTTCAATGTATTTTTTGCAGCTTGAAGCAAAAACCATTATATCAGCTACTGAATAAAACGTCTATTAAGGCAGCAAATAACTTAAGGAATGGATAATGCATTCGCGTACCTATTAACTTTTCGTACCACCTGCATCAATCACTTGCAGGCTACAGACGTGCACAATTACATAGCTTAGTATTAACCTTCATAAAACTTGCTTCCTATGCGTATAATTATATTTGTCATTGCATTATTATGTGGCTATGAACGTGGGAACTCGACATCCTATTGTAATGTAGCATTGATGCTTTATAGATTTTTAGAGGTCTTGCTGAAGAATAGAGGTTTTCATGACCATTGTTGGAATAAATTGTAAAAAATAAGTTATTTTACAAACGTAGATATTTGACTATTTAAATAATTTTTGGTTTGAATTCCGGTTGCTTAACTTATTAATAATACATATTTTATGGAGGTCATTAACAATGTTGATGATTACCAAACCAATTAACAATCAGTGAGAAAAATTGCTAGATTTATTGTTGCACACTGTATCTAGATAGTTTATTATTCCGCTATAATGCAATGAGTTGAATAAAACGGAAAACGTGGGTTGTCAAGATATAAAATCCTGCATTTTACTACTGGAGATTCATATGGCAAAATTGTTCCAACTGAGGTAGGATCCATTACCCACCTACGTTACATTTTAACCGGGTAATATAGGCAATAAGCTACCAGTAGAAGCGGGATGGAACTGGGACACATTCTGGCGTGAAACCAGCACCCAAATTGCGTAAAACACTATTACTCTCAATTTGAATCGTTTGGAAGCATGTTGCTAATCCATCGCTCCATAATGTTCGAAAAGTGTGTCTGCTCAACAACGTAAATAACGCAATGAATGTTGTTGAACTGTCAAACTGAAACCCATGGCTACAGATAGTGTGTTACGCAATTACCCTGCTGATTTAGAACCTCCTTTCCGAAATATTTGGAATTTAGTGGACCAATGTGAAAAAAAAAACAATATTTCTATGCATTTTAATGATTCTGCACGTAGGCATATCTTATTAGTATCGTAAAACCCAGTAACTGGGTTGCGACAAGGTCTGATATAAGCAGTCGCTATATGTGAAATACAGGTAAGTTTACAGCTGCATTCGGTTCGATTTCGATTCGGTTAGACCCTAACATAATTGGGAAAAGGCTAGGCAGATGATGATGACCTACCACACTGAAGCAAATTATGAATGATTACGTACGAAGATATACAGGTACGTGATATTTGGCTGCTGCCACCTATGCACCTGATATACTATCTTATTACGATTACGACACTACGGGAGACTGCCCAACTATTCTTAGCCGCAGACTACACTCGATGCTCTCATAACTGTCGCAGGTAATATGTTGTGACGGACCGGCGCAGTGACGCAACATGTCACCGGCGCGAGAGTGCCCGGAATAGATCGCAAGATAGACGCACGCGAGACACCTGCGGGTTGTCACTAGAGTGGTGTCAACAACTACGTCTCACGCGCAAGTGGCGTCATAGTTTACCCGGAGTGATTGGCTCTTAGAAACGGACATTACTCGTCTGAGGAATTTGTAATACGTCTTTCACTTTGCTAATATTATCAAAATCAAAAGTCATTTATTCCAACTAGGCTGAGAATCAGCACTTTTCGAACGTCAACATTACAAAAGACAGTCTGGGGGACTGTCTTTTGTAACGTAAACGGCCGCCCCCCTGACTTTTGTAATGTAAACGCCCGCCCTTCACCACTTCCTAGTGCTTTTGCTGGGGAAAAGAAGTGGAGCAACAAACTCCCCAGCAGCACAGCTGTCTGTTCAGTTACAAAATACTTGAATGAATGAATAATTATATCATTCGAAAGATATAATTTTTAAATGTCTAAAAGGTTTTAAAGTCTGTCCGTTGTATTTCAGATGGCCATTTCATCGGAGTTAAATAAAAACAACTTGATGACGCTGAAGTGGCTATAAAAAAAAACTTTTTTACAAAAAAAAAAAAACAACCGACTTCCAAAAAAAAAGCACTACAAAGTGAAAAATAACTTTAATTTCGGAAGTCGGTGTCGTTGGTTTCGCATTTTCATTTTTTGACACCGGCTTCCGATATTATATAGTCGGTTGTTTTTTTGTAAAAAAGTTTTTATTTTTCACGTTTTAGTTGTACCTACCCCACACAAATTCAATTTAAAACTACTTGCTATGTACATATCAGTTTCAGGAAGTTATTAAAACTATATAAACTAAGTGGAAAAAAATCGTATTATTGAAGCTAACTCAAAAACTACCCAAGCAAGTCAATCAAATTTATATGGGACCACGCCCGAGGCATACCTTATCCATTAAAAACAATTCATAGACATACAGCTGCAGCCAAGCGGTGCCAAGCATTGAAGAATTGAAGACACCAACTAGAAGAATCATATTATGTGTATAAATTCGTATAGAAATGCCGGAGATGCAGTACAGTACATTTATGCATATAACTTCATATATAAGAATAATTACCTAATGTATTATATACTAAAACCTTCTTGAAAATATGTAGATCACGTTAACGAAAGAAACATCAATATTGGTTCATTTGTTTTTTAGAAAATCGCGGACATACATACATACCGGTCGAATACAGAACCTCCTTTTTGAAGTTGGTTAAAAAAGCGTCATAATAATTGAATACAAGGTAACAGTGGGCTGAAGATTTACGGGTATTATTTCAAATAATCCCAGTAAATCCCCAGCCCATTATACGACATTGTTCATTATAACTCGATATAATTCGTAAGACACCGAACATTGTTCTCAATAAAAAGACATGATTTATTCAGAAAGTCATGAGAATGAAAGAATAGTAATAGTCGATTTCAGTCTCATTATTATGTGACGCTTTTCCTTCGCAATTCACGTGATGTGTCTGGACAGCCGTTTAGTTGTTTTTCTTCATCAAAATGGAAATAATTGGACTACGGAATTGTCTTTTTCTACGAATTTTGTTTTTTGGGTTCAACGGATAGCCAAGAATCCACTATTTCCCTTGCAGTTGCCGCGAAACGTTCAACCAGATCTATACTTATTTTTATTGCATACAGAATCTTATAAACATCTGTTTTGGCCCGATTGCTGATGATCAACAAAATCGTTGTGGTTACACATGGAATCTAACTGAAATACTTCACCCTGTAATATTATTGTACAAATCAACCTATCCCATCGTTTGTTAGCCAGATTTATTAAGTTCGGTAATTGGTATATGGATTGGAAATTTTCTTGTTAGCGTGTCGATGGCAATCTTAATGGCCTGTGCCCAGAATTCTGCTACGTGTTTGTAGCAGGAAAACTACAGGAATCCAGCAAAGACAAAACTACACTCATAAGTCATAACTATGACTCGATAGTAACTGTACGTAATACCGCTATAAAATGACGCGCTTGTGACGGTTTCACACAGTCGTACCTACATCCCAAAAGTTAGTGTGTCGTAAAATATGATGCCAGCGATGCATGGCCAACGGCTATAATCCATGGCTAATAGAATATCAAAAGTTTATGGTTGGCCACTTATTATTTAAATGTGTTCTTAAATGTTTAGCACAGCTGCTTTGTCGCTAGAAAAAAATCTTCTTGCAATATGAATTATACTGTGCTCTGCAGATGGGCAATCGCGCTAGCGTGGGAAGTGTGATATTACTCAAATGATTTATGTTTACTTTATGCTTCAGTTGTATATTTACTTATTTATTATTTACTAGCTGCACCCCGCTGTTTCACCCGCATATGTCTCGATCTCGTGGGAATATCGAGATAAAAACTATTCTATGTGTTAATCCTGGTTATAAACTATCTGTGTGCAAAATTTCATCAAAATTGGTCCAGGTGTTTGAGCGTGAAGACGTAATAACAATACACACTCACAAACTTTCGCCTTTATAATATTAGTGTGATTATTTATTTATTTATGCACTATACACGTGTGCTTAACTAGTTTTCTTAAATATTATAGGCTAATAAAATAAGTGTTAAGGTCGGCTTCCCCAACCAGATATATTGCCTCTGTTGAAAGTAATAACGGGAAGAGCTTGGTATGGTAGCTTAGCAGAAGAAACACGACACCATCATGCTATAATAGAAGATTATTTTAGCCAACAACCATTGGCGTAGCTAGGGACTTTGTCGAGAAAGGCAGACTTTCCAGCTGAACGAAGTACAGTCATCATAAATGAAGGCTCGTAATAAATAATCCCACCAAAATCATTTCATGTAAAGTAAAAAGTTAATGGCCCGTATTAATAAACGTTCCTCAACGACGTACTCAAGTGGGTTATCATTTGATACGCCATTATTACGATATCAGCGTCTCAAGATCATTGCTAATTAATAAACACATGAAAACAGTTTCTCAGTTAAGTAACAAAATCAGCTCTTCAAGACGCTGTACTTAAGGGCTTGATCTCGTGAACGATTACGTCACATTGACCGAAGTTTAGAAAAACATTCATCACATTTCGATAATGCAATGTCGTACGATTTATTGAAATACTTGTACTTTGTTAAAATTTTCATGAATAGCGCTGTATCACGTTAGAAAGATGTTTTCTACCCAAGAAAGCCTTAACCGTATAGTTCGGATTGGACTTTAACACACGAACCTCCGGCGCCCGGCTCGGTACCACGTCCCATCGGACCCAAGAATTATTATTCATTTATAATTTACTAGCGACCCGCCCCGGCTTCGCACGGGTGCAATGCTGATCACTACATAGTGTAAAACACAGTCAGTTGCCGCTGTTTGTCTGCCCCTATGTATGCTTAGATCTTTAAAACTGCGCAACGGATTTTGATGCGGTTTTTTTTTAATAGATAGAGTGAGTCAAGAGAAAGGTTTATATGTATAATAAATGCATAATATAGTAGAAAAACACTGATAATTTTAGAGTCATTGTTTCTCGTAAAAAGTATAGGATAAAAAATGGTTATTGTGGGTTATCCCTAAGAGATAGACATATACCATCGCGGACTTTTTTGTAGACCTTTTTAATGTGTACAATACTGTAGTACATTATTTTGATCTATCTCGTAGGGCTCAGCCAGCGTTTGCAATGTAAGCGCCAAAAAAGTGTTTATTTGCGACATCACATTAGAAATCTCTAAAATTATCGGTGTTTCTCTACTATATTATATATGTATTATACATATAAACCTTCCTCTTGAATCACTCTATCTATTAAAGAAAACCGCATCAAAATCCGTTGCGTAGTTTTAAAGATCTAAGCATACATAGGGACAGACAGCGGGAAGCGACTTTGTTTTATACTATGTAGTGATTGGACAAATATTATACATAGTGGATTTATTTTTGATACTTTCTAATAGTTTACTACAGAATGCCCAATATACATTTTTAGGTAGGTTTAGCAAAATTTTGTTTGATTCTCAAACAAAATTTTGATGATAAATTAATTCTGTAAATTGGGTATTCTGCAAACACTTTTCAATATTTTTTGTTAGATATAAGAGTTTTTATTCAGTTTCTACATTTTTTTTTTATTATGAGTAGGTATCGATGAGGCTGTAGGTATGCAAGCTTTGAATCGAAATAAGAAAGTTGGGTGGACAGTCAGCACAGTGTCACGTCGCAACACAATTTTTAGTCATTTTTATCAAGATTTGAACGTGTTTTTTTGTAGTTTAAGTATGAAAAATGGTAAAAGTAAGAGTGCAGACAGAATGATATATCTTTATTTTTCCGTTTTGCATTTTTTCAGAAAGAGAGTAGGTTGTTTAATCAGTCCATCACTTGGCTGATAACGTAAACCAAAACCGTAAATTGAGTACGGAAATGACGTACGTTTATTAATGTGATCATGAACTCGAGATTGATATCAAGTGCGAGCTCTTGGGCTGAGTAACGCTTATTAATACGAGCCCTAATATAGAGCTAAGCCCCTATCTCTAAAAACCTGGCATCTTGGTCAAAATGTATGGCTCTATTAAAAACCCTATTAAAAAGCGATTAAACAGTAAGTATTATAATTCTTCAATACAGCCGATCGATTCTGTAAAAATCTCACCGTGAAATCATAAGTGAAGTGAGCACTTAATAGTGTTAATCCCTAGCATTAGGGAATGACAGAGCTCACTTCCCGTTCACTTCACCTAAGTTCTCACGGTGAGATTTTTACAGAATAGCACTGCAGTTAATCTTTCTAGGGTGGGCTAAGAAGTTTCTAAGAAGCTAAGAAGTTTCTAAGGTTGGTATATTATTATTATGGCAATTCCGTCTGGTGTCATCCCATCGTCGCATGCCAAGCCATTGGGTTCTAAAACAGCTGGCACGCCGGCGGTATATTAACACTTGACATGCGGGTAACGTATTTTTACGTTTTTTGCAGTCTGTCACTAGAACGCGGGTCACGTAAAAATACGTATTTAGTAGATTTGTGGCTCGCTGCACGCGTAATTCGGCGGCGAATAATGCCCGCATGCCAAGTGTTAAATAATATTATAGTATTTATTCTAGCCTAATAAGGTGGCACTGCAGGGTACAGTCCTCTACTCGTAAAAAGAAGCCTTGTCCGCATTTGAACCCTGTGCATGAGACTGGGCCATCACGACATAAATTAGGTACATAATGCGATTATGTGTTTTTATTTAATCTGTTACATGCACATGCCATTAAAATAGCTACAAAAACATGTTTATCAACATCACCAGGCATTTTCCTGTAGATATTATAGTTGTTAATAAATATTATAACATTCTGTATCACTTATTCGTATGTGCTCGTACTTATTGGCAGCTCTTATCTCGACAGGACGTTTTTGTGCAAACTCGATGATAATCAATTCCGTCAGTTATATTTACATAAGTCAAATTTACCAAAACTAATTTAACTAGCTTTTTTAATAAAATTAAATATATCACAATAATCATTGTTTTTGGAAAAATCTCAATAAAGTATCAAAATTTATATATCTCCCAAACTATATAAGTTTAGCTAGGGAAAGTAAGGTTCAATAATTAGTAAATGACCTCCTTTATTTGCGAATTTGCTATGGCGAGTCCAGATCCAGTCACCCTGTAAATCGCGGCAGTTACCTCTGGGCCACCCTGCTCTCGGTGTAGACTAAGTGCTAATCTAATAAATGTTTTCCAATGTTACTTCTATATCATGCCTCCTCAACTCCTCATATCACTACATAGTATAAAACAAAGTCGCTTCCGTCTGTCTGTCCCTATATATGCTTAGATCTTTAAAACTACGCAACGGATTTTGATGCGGTTTTTTTTAATAGATAGAGTGATTCAAGAGGAAGGTTTATATGTATAATACATGCATAATATAGTAGAGAAACACTGATAATTTTAGAGGTTTCTAATGTAATGTCGTAAATAAACACATTTTTTTGCGCTTGCATTGTAAACGCTGGCTGAACCCGTCGAGATAGATCAAAATAATGTACTACAGTATTGTACACCTTAAAAAGATCTACAAAAAAGTCCGCGATGGTATATGTCTATCTCTTAGGGATAACCCACAATAACCATTTTTTATCCTATACTTTTTACGAGAAATAATGGCTCTAAAATTATCAGCTTTTCTCCATTGCACCCGTGCGAAGCCGGGGCGGGTCGCTAGTTAAAAATAAACAACTATCTCTACATATGAAAAAAAATATATAATTTTTTTTTCTTTTTTTAACCTACTTGTATTAGGTGCACAGTGGCCGTCGGTAGCAATACTTGCAATCCGTCACACATAACTAGTCACGACCACGTGAAACACACGATTTCTTCACAAGTTGACTTGGATTTTGCGTCTATTTAGGTACCAGTCGGTCGATTCTGGAAAACTCTCACCGTGATAACTAAGGTGAAGTGAGCTTAGAGCTAGCTGTGAGTCATGCTGATGCTAGGGATTGACACTATTGACGACTCACTCCACGCTCACTTCACCCAAGTTTTCACGGTGAGATGGTAACAGAATCGCACGGCAGGTCTAGTTTCCCAAAGCATTGTCAAGTTTTTCATAACTAGTGGGTAAAAGGACCACCAGGTTACTTACTACCATCAACGCTAGTTTAACCTTGGTACAAAAGTCAGGTCAGCTCTGGCGAAGGTGTATTATAGAGGTAAAAATAATGCGTTAATATTAGTCTAAAATGGCAAATATGGCAAACGTGCTGCCATTACGAAGAAATTTGTAATAGGGAAACCCTAAAACACTTTGCCCGACTTGGGAATCGAACCCAGGACGACCTCACGGTCAACAGTTGCGGATACGGTATCTCCATCAACAGTGCAGACAATTACGGGGAACTAATTGAGCTTCGAATTTGTTTTGTTTTTTTTTTCTGAGCCCTTTTACATTTCGGTACTGAGCGCGCAACTTTTTTTTTTGTACAAATGGCATCTCGCAGTTAAACCGATGAGGTTGTCCGGGCTTGCCTGTGGATGCCTTAATAAATTAAGGCCTCCAGCCAGGGCGAACGCGAATCGCCGGCGCAGTGAAATTTAAAGTAGGTACTTTTATTTTATTAGTTAAAAAATAAAAGTTTTTTTTTTTATTGATCTCGTTTAAGCAATTATTGGAGACTATTTTTGTATAAATACTACGTGAAAATGGTGTAGAAGTTCGGAGATATTCAGACTTTTTTCCAGTAGAAAATTGAATTAGGTCCAGTAGTTTTTGTTTTATTTTATTTATAAGGCATATAACAAAATGCATTATATTATTATAAAAGTATGTGATTTTTCTGATATGAGAAAAATTGTTTTGATGGATTATATTCAACAGAGTCTGCAAATTACGAGCTCTCAAATCAGCTCTCCATGAGTTTTTGCCTAAACATGCATCAGGAGAACGATTATTGCTAAATAAATAGATAAATAATAAAAAACCGCTTTATTTTTATTGTAGAAGAGAAAACGAACTATCTTTACCAATTAATTGTTATTTATACCAACCAACGAATATTATTCAATTTCAACGAGGAAATCATGCATCTACGCGCATGTTTGTAATACTCCTCTTAAGTATTCCTAGTTTGATAAATTAGGTACCCACATAGTCTCAACTCTCAAACGGAAAAATAAAATCATATCATCTATTTTTTTATTTTTTTTATCAGGGGTTAAAAATTTATTCACAGACACAAAAATTACAATTTTCAAGCTAACACAAAAATATATACATATTATATACAAGTATATAAAAACGCTCCAAGTGGCTCCATGTAAAATACTGGTATTCAGCTGCATCCGGTTAGACTGGAAGCCGAGCCCGACATAGTTGGGAAAAGGCTAGGCAGATGATGATGATGATGATGATATAAAAAAATTAAAGAAAAAGACAGGAGCTCATTGAGCATCAAAATCGTCCGCATCGCTGTCAATGGGATACCTAAGAGCTCAAAAGGTTGGGCCCATTGTCATTGTTGGTCGTGGTTGTGAACATTACCTATCATCTATTTGCTTGAATAAAGTTTTTTAAACCATGTAGTACCTAAACAGAAGATAAAATATTTAAATATGATTTATTTAAATAATTAAAATATTTTTTACTTGAACCATTCATTAGTCTACGCAGTGTGCTATTCTCAATCAATATTGACATAACGGTAAAATTACCATAGACCAATCAATGTCGCTTAAATGTAAGGACTGAGTTCAACACACGGTTACTAATTGTGTCAGTAATAATATTCACCGCCTATTGTGTTAGCATGTTTATTGATTAGTAAATCAAACAACAATCGATAGCGTCGAACTGTTCGCGAAACATATTCGATAACGATTAAATTTTTACCTTCCGACAAGGCCTCACTATATTCGGAGAAGGAATGGGTATTGTTTATCATGCTATGCTACGAGGCGTGCTGTCAACACATCACACCACACCACACACAGACATTCAGACCACTCTGAGTTAAGGTTTCCACATACATGTTCCTTTGTCAGCTAATGTCCAAGACTAAAGAACAAGAATAATAAAACCATTTTAGTAGAAACCAGGGCCCTTACCCTAGAACAATACGAAATATTTGTCAATATAAGACAAAAATGACACATTTTCTTGACAGGTAAAAAAGACCAGAAAATGTATGAAAGAAACTTGTAAAATTGACAAATTTTCGGATTGTCGCCTGTCGGTTTTTCACTATTTCTAGGTCTGGTCCTATTGTCCGCCTTTGTACCTTTTGTGCGAAAAGTTTAAATAGATAAATGACACAAGATGGTTAATTTAATACCAATCCCAAAAGTAGACGACTTTGTATGTTTAGGAAATTATAACCGTCCATAATATTGCAATGTCCTTCAGAATTCACTCTTGCAGACTAGACACCGGATTTATAAACCAAGACAAAAAACTAGGAAGCATATCATCTACTTAGTAGGTAGAATAGCAGCTAAGTTTTGTTTTTATATTGTAGTTTCTGATATGTATTATAGCGCTCTGAACAATGAACTTCCTATCCTATTGGGGTGTGTGTTCATTTGGCCTTATATCACACAGCAACGGAGCGACCGATGGACGTGATTTTTTGTATAGATATAATTTATCAGCCGAAGATTCCTGTGGGATGGGAAGCAAAAGAATCACGGAAGCGAAGCCGTGGAAGCTTATACATACCTGAGATAGTTAGGATGTATCTTAACAGTCTGCATGCCTATGGCTGCGGTGATGGGTCGTGGCCAGAGGCCTCCGAATCTGCCGCAGACAGTTCTGCAGACGTCGAGGCTGCCAAACACCTGGCCGCTGGAGTTGCTGACGCTGGATGGCTGCGGGTGCGTCGTACGCTCGCAACCCTCGTCGGGCACGCATCTGTACCGCCATGCTGGTCTGCGGAAGGTATTTTTTAATGTCATTGGATGGCAACCAAGCTGACGTTCTCACTCAATCTTTGGCAAATTAACATCTACAATACCTAAAGGAGGCATCGCAAATTGACCGAGTAAATAGATTAAGCAAACAAAATTCTTACAATTTAACGATTGCACCTTCATTTTGATTACGTTTGTGGAACGTTTTTTTTTTATAACATTGTATCTTTTTAATTGTTAGATCATTTATTTCAATCATTTCAAGTACCTTAAAATACATGTAAAATAAATATGCAAATATGCAACTTAATTAATTTAGTATTATATTGTCGAATTAAACGTTATTTCAAAGCTGAAACCTAATAAAAAGACAGGCTTTCATATGAAGGCTAATTTCGTTACTTAAAAACGTTCAAATTTAGTCGCAGTTTCGTCTCTGCGACAGTTAATGTCAAAAACTAGTAAAAAATATAGGTGAGTTAGACGTATTTTTGACAGATTAGTATAGAATAGAATATTCTTTATAATGTACACCATAATTATTACAGATATAAGTGTAGGAATTTACACAATGGACGGTCTTATCGCTAAAAGCGATCTTTTAAATACAACCTTTGCATGGATTTAGAGATAAAGGAGAGACAATACTGCAGGTAGTCTGTGGTGTACTATTTAGATACATATATACAATAAATACATTCAAACACATAACTTATACTTATCTATATATATAAATAAATATATACAGTAATAATCAGATTGAGACGGAATAGAATGCAAACGTACTTAAATATACGGAATTGTCCCTCACGTCTTAACATAAAATTGTAATATGCTGCATGCAGTAATTAGGAACTGCCGGTCGATTCTGTGAAAATCTCACCGTGAAATCATAAGTGAAGTGAGCAGTGTCAATAGTGTTAATCCCTAATGACAGCTCACTTCCCGCTCACTTCTCCTAAGTTCTCACGGTGAGATTTTTACAGAATAGCACTCCTGCTGTAATTGCTGTAATGCTGCCAGCCTTTTGGGCACTTATCCCATTGACAGCGATGTGGATGAATTGTTTGATGCCCAATGAGCTCCTGCCTTTTTCGTTATAATTTTGTATTTTTTTTTGTTATATACATGTATATAATATATATATTAGAAACTTACTCATAAGTATGTGCGACTACTTCTTCCACCACGCTCTCTGAACACCCCACAAGTTGAGCTGTCGCTATAGCCAGCAGGACCCACGAACACAGGCCCGCCATAGTTGCCTGTCACACAAACAATAAAACAATTACCAAAAGAAGGTGACACTTTCTACTGTTGCCTTTCAAGAAGACCATTGATGGAGGAATAAACCTGTATTCATTTTATTTTTCCTAGAATGTACACACAAACGGTGCTAGGTGCGCAAAAAAGTGTGCTGTCAATGTTGAATAGAATACTCTTCATATAAATAACAGACATAAATATAGAAATTTTACAAAGGGTGACACAATGGGCGGTCTTATAGCTAAGAGCGCTCGATTTTTTCCTTGATTTGTGTGACGTTATGTGTGTCCTATCCTATTAAATATGACTATTAATATGGTGTATGTATGGTATGCCTACTCATTTAACTCGGATGTTTAAACTAAGCAGATGGTTTTACATTTATGTAAGTAAGTACTCCGTGTATATGATTTTTGCTCTAAGTACAGAACAACAGACAAACATAACCAAAAGTAGCAAAGTTAGAATGTAAGATATTTTTTTAATTAATTATGGAGTTTAATTTTTTGTGTTATTGGACTCCCAAACGGAGGAATAAGGTCATTTAATACAACATGTTCCAATCCTGTTTTGGTACCGAAGCTCTGTCACCATCTGCCTGCCTTTTCCCAACTATGTTGGGGTTGGCTTCCAGTCTAACTGGATGTAGCTGAATACCAGTATTTTTCAAGGACTGATTATTATTATTATTATTTCATAAAAAAACAGTGAGTAAAAATATAAACACACGTGTTCAATAGATTGAAGAAAAAACTTCGATTTTACTTCGTGACAATACTCGTTTAGATATTATCTCCATAATTATGACGGAAGTTCGAATCCAACTGTAATTTAGCGCTCCAATATGGCGACTATCCCATACACATGTATATCGTACAATATACAAATGTACATCATTAAATGAATATTGACGCGGTCGTCTCATTGTGCATATTAGCGGCACATATCGCGTGTTGGCTAACGGAACACCAGACACAAGTATAGATTCTGCCGGAACTATATGCCTCAGTGGGGCACTTCCGAACACGCGATCCAATGTTTGTTTATTCAGTTCAATAACCTTTATTAATTTGTTGTAAAACAACATTGAAAATCAATCAGGTGCTGTCTTGCAGACAGCCTTGAAAATAATAAATCTTAGCAAAAGAATAATCAGCCTATAAATTTCCAACTGCTCTCTTCGACAGGGATTCTCCATACTAAATCCTTTTGGAAGGGGCTACTAGAATCAGATCTATTTTACTGTAAATTTTGACGTTCAAAAGTGACTTTTATGTGCCTATTTGATATAAATGCTATGACTTTGTCTTTGATTGGGCTGTAATCTACTACGCGTGCACAGTGCGGGTTGGTAGATGACACATTTCTGCGATTTTTTTGTTCTAAGCCATGCCGGTTTCCTCACTTTCCTTCACCATTGTGAGAGTGAGAGACTGGGCCACCACTGCTCGCTTAGCCCTTAGGTACACTTACTGATCTTTATTTTGCTAAACGATCACCATCGTCTTTCTACCCTTCTATGTTCTATGTTAGAAGGTTTGGTTTCCGTACTTAGTCCTTCAGGTGGACCATTGTGCGCAAGCCATGACGGTCGTCAGTGGTTATTCTAACCAGCCCACCTCCCTCCAGAATTTGATTACATCTCCTGGTCTGTTAAGAACATCTGTGTAAGATCTGGGTGCCCCGAGGGTTTCTATCCTAACTTCCTATCTTGATCCCAATGTATTTTGGGTTTGTGCAGCATGTAGGTTCTGCCTTCTTATTTCATACATCTCTGTCAGTCATCATAATATATAAGTATTCAACCTTTCTAGTTTTATTTCCCAAAACTTTCCTAACGACACTTCTCTTCAATTCCAAATCACTTATCCGTCAATACCAAGACGATAGTTTTCCCCACAACTTCTCCATTTCAACGATACTGCACTGTAGTAATTATGTAACATTTCTGTTTAAGATGTTGGTAGACAGGTTTTTCCCAATATCCATTTATCATTAGCCTGCAATGGCTAGCCCTATTCACTGTATATAGCTTATATTTTTACATATATACGCCACGTTTCACAGTCATCTTCATCTCTCATGCGTATCATCTAGCGTCTGGTCTAGGGTTGACTTCCAGTCTAACTGGATGCAGCTGAATACAAGAATTTTATATAAAGCGATTGCATCGGACCTCCACCCAAAACCCAGTACTACTACTACTTTTTTGCAATAATTATACTATTACTACTTTTTTAAATTATACGTATGTATAATATTTAATAGAATTGGCTTAAAAAATGTTATTAAAATCTCGATTATGATTGTTAATGTATTCTTGGTCAATCCCTAGTATCAGGTGGGATGACACTGACAGCTCACTCAACGCTCATTTCACCTAAGTTTTCACGGTGAGATGGTTACAGAATCGCACTGCAGTTATATTTGACTGCCATTATTCTACTTCTACTATCATTAATCTTTACTTCACTTTGGACTATTCTTAATTACTCGTTACCGTTACTAATTAAGCCATTACTGTTAGGTATACAATTAAAATAGGTCTAGACTAAGGAATTGCCAAGCAGTTTGTGACTCATACGTATATTTAAAGCCATTTTTTGCGCGCATATTAAATCAGTTTTTTTTTTGTTCTTCTAAGGTCATGATAAACTACTCAAATTCTTTTTGTTACGTTCACATTAACTCTAACTCATGGACATTGCACGCTAACATCACTTTGCATCAACTTGTTGTTATTATTTAGTGTAGCTAAAGTTAGTGCAACAGTGTTGTAAATCCAATGCTTCATAAGTTCAAAAAATGTGTCTTCTCATCAACACAATGAATGTTGTTGAACTGTCAAAATGAAAGTCATTGCTACTGTGTGTGTTGAGATCGAACGGATTTGAGTGAAATTTGGCACACAGATAGTTAATAATCTGGACTTAAAGTACTTAGGGTAAAAGCTAAAAATATACTATATATTTTAAAATTACGGAATTAAGATGCAGGCCTGGGCGCCATTTGGCAAGCTGGATGATGTTTTTTAGGGATCGGAAGATACCATAATGTCTGAAAACCAAATTGTATGAACAATATGTGTTGCCTACATACATGACATATGAGGACAAAACATGAACGCTCACTGTATAAAGTCCAAGTTTTGCAAAGGGCTATGGAAAGCGCCATGTTAAGCCTAGCACTGAAAGACCGAGTCCGTGACTCAGAGATCTGACGTAGGACTAAGGTACAAGACTTAGGACTACAGGTAGCGGCTCTGAAATGGAGGTGAGCAAGACACTTGGCTAGACGTGGTGATGGCAAGTGGGGCAGAGCCCTCAAGGAATGGTTGCCAAGAAACGTTAGAAGGAGCGTTAGAAGCAAGCGAAGAGAGCCACAGAAGGGAGGAGACCTATACTCAGCACTGGGTGGAACAAGGCTACAAATGATGACGGTGATGGTAAAACGTGCCTATATTTTCCTATGTTTAGGGTTCCGTACCTCGAAAGGAAAAACGGAACCCTTATAGGATCACTTTGCTGTCCGTCCGTCCGTCTGTCTGTCTGTCAAGACTCTTTTTCTCAGGAACGCGTGGAGGTATCAAGCTGGAATTTATATTAAATACTCAAGTCTACTGTCCCTTGGAGCTGTGAAAAAATCAAACTTCTAAGCTAAGGCAATCAAAAGATACAGCCGTTTATGCCGCTCCGCAAATTTTCGACACTCGCAAGGGAATCAAAACCTACAGGGTACTTCCCGTGAACTCAGAATCTTGAAATTTGGTACGAAGCAACGTCTTATAGCAAAAATAAAGGAAAAATTGCGAAAACCGTAAGTTTGTAGTTACGTACCTACAAATTTGTACGGAACCCTCGGTGCGCGAGTCCGACTCGCACTTGACCGTTTTTTTTAGTTTCCACTGAGATGCTATTTTCTTTGAAACGCTATTTATTAGCAGTTAAAATAACTAGCATTTGATACAGTACAACGGAAATTGCATCACCGACAAGCATGCACAGAAATATCTAATAGGCAAGTAAGTTGTGTAAATAAAAAAACAATGATTGTAGTTAATGTGCTTACCATGAAATACGATGTCGAACACTATAGGACACGAGATGGGCTTCTAGATAACAACAGAGCTACAAGTCTACTAAAGGCCTACGATGCCAAACCTATCTTTTTATTATATTTCAAAACAAAGAGATAAAGTAAATAGTTGGGTAAATAATAAATAAGTTATCGATATCATCTACAATACTTAACAATTAGGACGCCGTGTTGGTTTGAGTCCTCGGATAAGATAAATATGTACACTGGGCCGCAAAGACAGCTGGTCGGTTATAAAAAAGACGATAACTTTTAAAATATCTCATCAATTTAAAATAAAAAGTAAATTAAAGTTTATTACAAACTAGCGACCCGCCCCGGCTTCGCACGGGTGCAATGGAGAAACACTGATAATTTTAGAGCCATTATTTCTCGTAAAAAGTATAGGATAAAAATGGTTATTGTGGGTTATCCCTAAGAGATAGACATATACCATCGGGGACTTTTTTGTAGACCTTTTTAAGGTGTACAATACTGTAGTACATTATTTTGATCTATCTCGACGGGTTCAGCCAGCGTTTACAATGTAAGCGAAAAAAAATGTGTTTATTTACGACATCACATTAGAAACCTCTAAAATTATCAGTGTTGCTCTACTATATTATGCATGTATTATACATATAAACCTTCCTCTTGAATCACTCTATCTATTAAAAAAAACGCATCAAAATCCGTTGCGTAGTTTTAAAGATCTAAGCATATATAGGGACAGACAGACAGGAAAGCGACTTTGTTTTATACTATGTAGTGATGATAGTGATAGTGATACTGAGATGAGTAAAACCTTTTTATTTCTTTTTGAGGGTTGTATTAAAAACCATAAATAAAAATAGAGACACATTTTAAATTTTAACAACTTTAAAACCATTCGTTTTACTTTTATTTCTGTTTTTTTGTTTCTGTTTATTAATATGGCATTTCTTGTGCAGAAATGCATTCTTCTAATTAAATGCAATTAAAAACATGCCAGTAATCCCTGAAGAGTGTACCAGAATTCTGACAATGCTTCAAGACGTGCGCAATCAGCGTTATACAGCGAGAACTGTTGGTGTGTCGCTATGAACCGTTCAAAGAGTGCCCCAGCGATTTGAAGAGACTGGATCCAATGTTCACAGACCAGGAAGAGGCTGAACAAGGTGCACGACAGTGCGGGAGGATCGATTTATGGTGTCCGCAATGATGAGAAATCAATTTGAAACGGCTGTTGAAGTCAAAAATCACCTTCTACGTGCTGGAGGAAGCAATCCGAGCACGTTTACAATGAGGCGGCGTCTTGCTGAAGCAAACGTGAAGCCATTTAGAACTGCAAATGGTCCAAAACATCGAAATTCAGCATCGAAGTTCAAGGCTGAGTTACGCTAGAGAACACATGAATTGGACTCTGGATGACAGGTCAAGAGTAATGTTTTCGGACGAGTTGAGGTTCAAGCTATACACGCACGATGGGAGGCAAAGAGTCTACAGAAGACCAAGAGAATGCTATAGCCAAGCTTGCGTTGAAGAGAAAGTGCCAAACTGCGGAGGCTCCATACACGTATGTGGAATTTCTTCCGAAAGCCGCACCGAGCTAGTGGTTACATAAATTGGCACTTTAACTGCAGAAAGATACGTGAATAAAATCTTAATTGAGTATGTTGGCCCATTTTTAGTAAACATGGGCGACAACGCCATCTTTATGCAAGATAACGCTCGTCCCCATACAGCTCGGATAGTGTTTGTCTAACTTGAAGATGTCGCTATCACACGCATGGAGTGGCCAGCAAGCAGCTCAGGCAGCGGCTCAGGCTTGAACCGGGACTGTGACGACGTGTACGCCAGCGAAATTCCCCTCCAATGGAGGAATGGGGGAATATTCCTTAGCATCGGCTCAGAAATCCGGTGGAAAGCATGCCAAACCGTATAACAGCTGTATTAACAGCTCGTGGTGGCAATACAAAAAGTGACAAAATGTGACAAAATTTCAAATAATAATACCCTAGCAGATTTTTCGAAATCTAGTGAAAATGGTAATTTATATTTAACTTACTTATATTCAAAATTAACTTCATAATCTTGAACTTTTATGACATTAATTTAGGCACTATAAAATTATAGTCTTTAGTTCATAAATCTAGCTCCAATATTTTGTATGTTCCGACTCGCTTTCTTTGCGGCCCAGTGTGCTTATCAGATAAAACATTTTCCTGTTTAAAGATTATCTACGTTCTTTTGTTTCCGGCTTTACAAACTATTTAAGGAATGACTTCTTTTTTAACCGATGATTAAAAAGAGGTTCTAAAGTCGACGCGCATGTTTTTTTTTGACTTGAGTATTTCTTTGTTTTTTTACGAAGTCTGTTACGAAAACTGATGAGTGATACAATTTAATGCCTGAAATCATGTTCATGTCTAAAAAGTGTGTGTTTATATTACGTTTATTTAGTTTTCTTTGGGTTTTTGTATTTTTTACGGACAAAAAGTGCAGTATTAGTTTGTTTGTTTAGTCCAGTTTAACATTTCCTCAAAAACGGTGTGTAAATAATGTCTTACTGAAAAGCTAACTATAATTTTTATTTTAAAATTATACATTATTATTAGGTATGTTGACAAACAAAACTGAATACTTTATCTATTGAATAAAATGATTCACATGCTTGCCTTACCTACTTAATATAATCCTTTTAATTTGCGAAGAAGTGTATTGACCCATAAACTGCGTGGGCGCATAGCTTAGTATAAAATAAATATGCAAAGTAACTCACTCGTATGGTAATCAAGAGGACGCTCGCTCCAAACGAAAGTTGCAAATTATTTTTATGGTCAGTTATGAATGATAACCAGCTAACACTTATCGATAAGACCACTTCATAAGTTAACGCACAACACTAACACTTCCTGTCATGACTAATTAACAGTTGCAATGACAATTAAATAATATTCTTAGTTTATGGCTGTAGTTTTTTTTTTTTTTTTTTAAATAGCACCAAAAATATATTTTTTACATTTTTTGTTATTATCACAACACGATGTTCATCGCAACATTTGAAACTTAACTGAAATTCATTGCAGGCTGTTTACAAGCCCTCGACTTTGTTTTTACTTTTTCGCTATAAACACTCGCCGTGTGTTCCCGAGAGAAGTAAACCGGACCGCCACGTTTTTGTCGTTTTATTTATTGTTTACTTTGTATTTGTTTTGTTTTTGTGCCGTATGCACGCAGTATGTGTTCACGGCGCGAAGGTCGCTTGTGCTTTGACTCAATGCTCGATTACGGCCGGCTATAAGTTATTTTCTTATAGTTTAATTAATGCCGCCGTCGCTTTGGAGCCATTCGCATTTTGATAAACGCGCGCGTGCGAGCCCCTCTGATTGGCGGACTGGCCAGAGCGGGCAGTACGCGCGCACTGAGCATTTTGGCGGGAGATCCGCTTTCAGCCGACTAAAGGCTGCGTAATGAGATGTAAACTTTACCTTTCTACTGCCTTGAACTTTATTTCACCCACTTAAATACAACTAAGTACTATATGTAGTCTTGTGGAGAGATGTGAATCATAGATAACCTATAAATGAAGTGTCGCTTCTAAGATAAAGGGTACTTATAGGTATAACAGCCGGTCGATTCTGTAAAAATCTCACCGTGAAATCATAAGTGAAGTGAGCACTTAATAGTGCTAATCCCTAGCGAATGACAGCTCACTCCACGCTCACTTCACCCAAGCTTTCACGGTGAGATGGTTACAGAATCGCACAGCAGGTGATACTTCATATTCTGTAAAAAATAGTATTGATATTAAATTACTTCAAACTTCATCATTTAGTAATTGTAAGAAAAGTAGGTACTTACAGTAAGTACTTAGGGATTGATTGGTTTTATTGTTGTATTGTATGTAGCTAAGTAATGTAGCAGTGCTGAATAAATAAATAAAACTATTACTGCTGTAAGTATCACTGAAGAAGGCGAAGAAATATTTTATTTACAGGTAGGTATGTAAGTAGTTGGTACCTACTAGATCTCGTCTGTACTATGAATGAATAAAAAATGTGAATGTCGTGTAAAATTGTACAGACGCCAGCTACTACAATCTGTCAAATTTCTTTAATAGATTTTCAACTTTATCGCCAAAGTATAAGGTTCAAAGTTGATTGGGAAAATTTGACAGTATCGGGTAGCTTGATATGCTGGCGTCTGTACATACTTACATAATCATAATTCATAAATAGCTCAAAGAAACATCCAATCCATCCAAAACAGTCAAATCAAGTGACAACGATTTCCTCATGCACAGCTCAAGGTAAATACCTAAATCGTAATAAACGTGACAAATATTTATGAGAGATCAAGCCATTAAAATAATTGATCTTAGAGAAATTAGACGTGGCGAGTAGCGTTCTTGTTTTAACAGAAGTTACGGCACGTTGAAATGGCTTATTAGTCGATTCGCACGAATGTACTCGCCTTTAAAGTGCGAATCGTTACTTTTAAATAATATTGTTTTTTTCTATATGCGACTCGCATGAAGTTGATTCATTTGTAAATCATAAAATTCAAAATGTGCCTAATTCAAAAAAAAAAATCAAAATATATCTGGAGTTGTCCACTCGTCCACAAATAAATTAATTTCGTCCGAGTCGCCTGAATAGAATAAATTTAATACTTATTGAAAAGTGACAGTGATTGAAATATAGCTGAGTCGATCACTCGACATGTTTACGTGAATGGCAAACCTTTGCCACGCCCGCTTTGAACTTTACGGGTTAATAACAAGAACTAGAGACTGGATCAAACAGGTGCAGGTACCTAGACTTCGATCTTATTAATAGTTATACGAATACACGAATAGCCCTTCTTCCCGTGATGTCAAACGCGCTGAGCGCAGCCAAACTCGCTCATATAGATTACACAAATGGGCCACCGCTATGTCACCCACTCTCTAAAATGGTGTCATAATAGTTTAAAAATATTGTTGAATTTTAAAATTAAATTCTCCTATTGTTGAACTAGTTTTGAGAAAAAACTGTCTTGTTCTAGATAAATCATGAAAATGCGGGATGATCATCAATTTTGTTAAAAAAGGTCGGTATTTCGTGACTTATAGTGTTAATGCAAGGAATCAGACGTTTACCGTTAATTCTTACACAACACCTACCTAAATTGTAAGTACAGACGCCAGCACATCAAGCTACCACAATCTGTCAAATTTCTTTTATAAATTTTCAACTTTACCACTAAGACATAAGGTTCAAAGTTGATTGGGAAAATTTGACAGTTTCGGGTAGCTTGATGTGCTGGCGTCTGTACTTATATTGGTTTATATTAAATGTAAAAATAAAGAACCTGAAACAGTGAAAACCATACCTACACACGGGGTATTTACCAATTTGTTATTTATGTATTTCGATATTTCCTTTCCTCATCAAATAGACGTATATTACCAGGAAAAGTAAAGTTGCCTTCGGTTGGAGTCCCGTTGAACTGCGTCGACTGATCTGACCCCATTATCTGGTCCCGTTAGCTCGAGTCGCTATGGTGTGATGCGAAACACCATTGTTCGACACTGCAATCGCAATACATACATACATATAAAAGCAATGATTTTATCTCCTTTATGTTTGCAGTTACAAATAACAATACAAAAAAGATTATTATTGCGAAATAATGTTCTAATAGTCTTTTGGCATAGTTGAAAAAATGTTTTTATAACAGGGAAACCAACACACAAAAGAAGTCTAATGTAGTCTGACGTTCATGTTGGTAATTAAAAAATATCGGTAGGTACTGTAGAGATTTTAGCCAATCTGTGCGGTTCTTTCCTCAAAAGACCAAGTCTGGACATTTTAAAAGAACCCTCTGAGTTTATTTCGGCCTTTCTTCTCAGAGTAGATAGATAGGAATCGCCAACCTCATCCAGTTTAAAAATATATATGAATTCCGTGTAAAATTGTACAAACCTACTATTGTTACCTGTTTCTTCTTAGCGTGTCTATGGTATACCTACCTACATTATTATATCGTTTGAAAAGAAGTTTTTTTTTTGGCGTGGTGATTGAAAGTGTGTTAGGCAGGACTAGCATCCTGCCTAACACACTTTCAATCACCATCTGAATAATTTTGAAGGATATTGCTAATCCATCGCTTCCTATGTTCGAAAAAGTTGTCTGCTCAACAACACAAATAACGCAATGAATATTGTTGAACTGTCAAAATGATTTTATTTGTTGCTACTGATCCTAAATGTGTTACGCAATTACCCCGCAGTACTCAGTAACACCATTCGCTGACGTAGACATTAGGTCCTCATGTGTGGGCCATGGTCTGCGAGGAGACGTCGCGTATACACTGAAGATCGGCACCATCTGCGAAACCCCACCTATGTCTTTGCTGCGGTTAGGTACAGTCAACCACTGACTGTGCGGTTGACTATGCCTTCGAACTGATGAACACGTTCTTGTAAATTTAACAAAGATAAAACATCTCTAAGTTCTTAGAACTCTGACCTATGGCTGACTTGAAATTATGCTAGATGCTTTTTTTACAGGCTCCTAATTTTTACAGGGTGTTCTACTCATGAATATGAACAACTTTCACTATGGGTCCAACTCTGAAAACAAAATTAGCTGTTTAATACAAAAGTTCAATACCTTCTTGACCAAAACGTATGAAACAGCTGATTTTTTTTTTCGTGATCTAAGAGTTGGTCCCATAGTGAAAGTTGTTCATATTCATGAGTAGAACACCCTGTAAAAATTAGGAGCATGTAAAAAAGCATACCGTATATTCATATATCCTCAAAAAACTTGTTCTGAGTGCAAAACAAGTTCCCTACCGCCGCAGGCCGTCTGGCTTTGTAACGGTTGGCCATTCTCCAATTTGATGGTCCTATCAAAGTTAATATAGTTGTATGTATATACTTTGCCAGCATGAAGTGACATATACAGGCACACAAATTAGAGGCACATGCGACATTACATGCACACGAGGCATTACAGGCACACGAGTCATTAAAGACGTATGACAAATTACAGGCGCATGCGACATTAGATGCACACGAGACATTACTGGCACAAGAGACATTGCCGGTACTTTAGACATTAACCGACGATACTCTTCAACATAACATTGAAGAGTTGCCATAACCCCGTAGTTGCAATAGCCCTGGTTCACCTTAATGTCTAAAGTACCTGTAATGTCACTTGTGCCATTAATGTCTCGTGTGCATCTAATGTCGCATGCGCCTGTAATTTGTCATACGTCTGTAATGAGTCGTGTGCCTGTAATGTATCGTTTGCATGTAATGTCGCATGTGCTTGTAATGTCTCATGCGTCTGTAATGACTCATTTGCCTGTAATGTCCCGTGTGACATAACCCCGTAGTTGCAATAGCCCTGGTTCACCTCATAGGCACAATAAAAAATTGAGGCACATGACATATTTCAGCTTTATGTCGGAAAAGTGAACGTATTCTATGATATCTCTGAGATGGAAATGGAATAGGCTGATACATGAGCTACCATCTACCACCACGTTAGACGCCATTTTTATTTTTTTCTGGTAGATATTCGGTGGACATGACCTTCAAGTTCCATGTGGGTATGCACAGCCTTTGCAAGTATATTAGGCACCCTACAAATTGTTGCATTACACACATTTGAGATGAAAAATAAAACTAGTTCTGTTTTATTTTATTCGTATCTTTGTAAACTTCGTAGAACTCAGAGCATGGATGTCCCTATTGACCCTCCTATAATTGGTACTCATAATGCACAATCGTCAAACTATGCAGCCGAGGCTTATTAACTCAATTGGTTTGAACTTAGCCAACATTTGCCTAGAGGAACGTCCGAGCGTTAACCTTTATGTGCAAATACTCGTACACAGAATAATGTTTGATGTTTTAGCTTTGTTTTTAGATTTAGATTGTCTTAATTAAACAGTAATTTAGGTACGAATCAAAAACTCTAGCAAGCACTGCTATTGTTAGCCTGCGTCATCTGTGATATCATATATCATCTATCATCGTCATCATCGTCATCACACTTCTGTGCTTCTCCCATCACCATGACTTCCAACTCTTTCGATCCAGGGCTAAAGTGGACCACTGGTCGTTTGTTTTCTCCAGCTCGTCCCGGTATCTTCTACGGGGTCTGCCACGACGCCTTCTGGTTATGTGAGGGCTCCACGTAGTGGTTGTTTTAGCCCACAGCTCATTGGGAATACCGCAGACGTGGCCAGTCCAGACCCACTTCAGCTTAGCTGTTTTGTGAGCGCAGTGTGGTGTTGCGAATATGGTATATAAAACCGCTCCACTGCACGTTGGCAAAGCTTGAGTTTGGACTTTTGAATGTTTGTCAAAGACCAAGTCTGTTCTGTCAATATTAGTTGACTTTAGCTGCACCTCGGATTCCACAGGAACCGTCCATTTTTCTGGCATAAAAGAGTAACCTATGTCACGCGGGAATAGTGTTGATTTCTATTAGTAAAATACTTACCGTAAGCGGATCTTTATTTCCTGGGATTACCTTTTACAAACATACAAATACTTCTTACAGTACTACAGTAACACGTGAATACTGATAACATCCTGTACCAACATATCTGAGTTCGTGCAACCAGACTGCGTAGAATACAATACTTACCTACTCAGGTTTGGATACCGGGTGCAGTTGCACCTCCCTGGGCTTCGACCAAACTGAGTTTAAAACTCTAAATTAGACATAGTTTTAGCTTAGTATATTACTAAGACAGATACTTAAGTCGTCAACCAGTCTTACCAAGGGGTATCGTTAATACGATACCCCTTGGTAAGACTGATGACTTGGTGAGACCCAGTAATCGGTTTGTGGAGGTCACATAGGCAATCGCTCCATGTAAAATACTGGCATTCAGCAGCTTCCAGTTTTACTGGAAGCCGACTCCAACATAGCGGAGACATTGAAAAGGCTTAAAAAACGTTCTGCGCCTAACTTGAGAGTGTGCTCCCCCCATTTCTCACAGAGAAAACATTCCCCCCCCATCCCCCTTCAGCAAACAAAAACAAACAAAACCTAGATCCGCGCCTACTAACAATAATTTATTTACAGAAATGTGGGTCAGTGAGTGACTATAAATGCGTTACTAAACTCCTGATACTGGCTAATGTGCAACAAAGGAGTTTACATTAGACATTGAGGCAAATGTGCAACCCAGATCTAGATCGTGCGCGTACGCATAGTACTAGCTAGTAAGTACCACCAACGGTTACCAACCGTCTGGGTTTGTCCGAACATGTCCGGCTTTTTGGCCCTCCATCCGGATTTTTCCCGCCCTTGTGATTTTTCCGGACTTTTGAACTTAATTAAGGGGATTTTTGTAGAAAATCATAATCAGCCTACAATGTTCCTACTGCTGGGAGACAGGCCCACGTTCTTGGAGTGGGCCGTAATCCACCTCACGGGCCTAGAACTTTTGGTTCTAGGACATTACGGTTTCCTCCCGATGTTTTACTTCATCGTTTTGAGAGCAAATAAAAAAAAGATAAATAAATACTGAAAAAATAAAAAACTTAAATGCCTGCCGTGCGATTCTGTAACCATCTCACCGTGTAAGCTTGGGAGAAGTGAGCGTGGAGTGAGCTGTCATTCGCTAGGGATTATAACTATTAAGTGCTCACTTGACTTATGATTTTACGGTGAGATTTTTACAGAATCGACCGGCTGGACTTTATTTTAAATGTTCGTTTTTTGTCATGATTATTCAAATTTCGAAATGGTAATCCTACCCTCTACCTACTCGTTATTGCGGCCATATTAAAATGTCGTTAAATCTGTGGCATGCGTGGCTGTTAACTCATTTAATGCATCTAGGGCAGAACGTGTGCGATGACGATAAGAGAACGCAATTGCTAGATATGCATACAATTTAGAACTAAGTTAGAATGTTAAACTGGTACTAAGTCATCCAGCAGTGCGATTCTGTAACCATGTCACCGTGAAAGCTTGGATGAAGTGAGCGTGGAGTGTGCTGTCAGTGTCATCCCACCAGCAGTGCCACTCTGTAATCATCTCACCATGAAAACTTGGGTGAAGTGAGCGTGGAGTGTGCTGTCAGTGTCATCCCACCAGCAGTGCAATTCTGTAATCATCTCACCGTGAAAGTTTGGGTGAAGTGAGCGTGGAGTGAGCTGTCAGTGTCATCCCACTTGAAACTAAAGATTGACCAAGCATACATTTATCTATGCGGTATACTTTATTGCATATATGTGGTTTCCATACTGATATTGTTGTCTTTAGAACTCCAAAAACAGGTCAATGTTTCGCCAACCATCTTACACTGTCGAATATTTACCTACTTATCAACCGAAAATGTAAAGAGCAAAAGGGAATAAGTATTGGTTGGTTACAAAGTGAAAGTTGTAGTGAAAGTCTAGATACACGAACATACAAACAGCCCCAATAACGTGTGTTATTCACATCACGGAGCCACGACTACTCCATTCATTTAACAGACACTCATTTACACTCATTTACCTATGTAGGTAGATGTGTCGGTATCTACCTATACATACTAATAGTAAAGGTGAAGAGTTTGTTTGATTGCTTGTGTGTTTGAACGCGCTAATTTTTGGAACTACCAGTCAGATGTAAAAAAATATTTTTGTATTTGATAGCTGAATTTTTGAGGAAGGCTATTGGTTGTTTAACATCACGCTAGAAAACTTATAAGCCGAGCAAAAAAGAAAAAGCGTCAGAAAAAACGCTAAGCGAAACGAGATAAAAGCGCGGGCAGGCGATGCGACGCGACGGGATGGGTCTGGGAACAAGAAATTTCACGCAAACGGAGTCGCAGGCAGACTAGTATATATGTATATATACTTTTTTTTTACGCTAACTTGATTGTATAGACAGCTGTAATCAATTTTACGTACCTAAAGATTAGGAGTCTGTAAAAAACATTAGCCTCATTCAGGTGGTTAGAGTTTAGAAACGTCAGCTTCGCTGGAAAGAATTTGAGACTATTTGCGGATCGTATAGGGCCTTCTAAACACTCCACATCAATTTTGTCGGGTAAAAATGATCGACAAATTGGATATAGTGATACCTATGACTCGAAACGGTGTAAAATGGGAGGTAAGTATGTGGCTAAGGCGGCTGATGGCGATGAGGGAAAGAACAAGACATGTAGCACTGACTAGAGATGGGTTTATGCCCTGGCAAATTGGGCGCTTTGAATAAACGCCGGATAAATGCCCGTAAACGCCCAATAAATGCCTTTTGCCTGGGCAAAAACTTTAACAGAACTTTCATTACATTTTTCATTCAAATTATTTGATTAAATTCATATTTGAGTGTGCAGAAAAGATTAATTGGTCCAAATAGCGACGTCAATACAAAAAAATTCGATTCCTCATACCTAGGGGTATCCGAAAATACCCCATATTATATGTTCCTTTTCCTGTTAATGAGACACTACAAAACTCTATACATTTTTTTTATCTGGTCAATTGTTTTCGATAATATTCTAGTGTTGTAGAATGTTCTAGGTACTTGTGATGTGGGGAAATATAAAGGCGCCCTCGCGATCGGTTTAGTAAGTTTGAAGAAAAAATGGACGAGCGACAAGTTCGAACACTGTTCTTATACGAAAATATGAGTACTTTTTAGGCCTCTCGCCCACGGCGACTTTTTGTAGCGATGCTGTCGCGCGTTCGCATCGATACAGTCGCGATGCGGTTGCTATAGAGATGTAAGTGCTGTATTATACCGTTTGTATTGAAACGTATAAAACGAATAATACCGTATAATACGGTATTATACCATTTGCTAAGGTATTTTATGTATAAATCGATTGTTTCTGTATTTTTTAAGTAAATTATCTGAGTAATAATTAAAATACTGAAAATACGATGGAAATGCACAGATATAAAACATGAAATGGTATTTTGAAGTGAAAACTTCTTTAGCATCGTTGTGATTTGAAAATCAATGAAACGAAAAAGCGACGGTAAAAAGAGATAAACACACATCTATAGGATTTAACGTGCGAGAGAATGAGATAGAAGTAGTGATGAGCAAAACCCAAGACCAAGACCATGATCGAGACTCGAAGTATTTGAGCAAGACCAAGACTATCTATACACTAGCAAGACCAACACCAAGACCGAACAAGCAAGACCAAGACCAAGACTGAGTAAGCAACACGAAGACCAATACAAAGACTGTCCCAGTCTTGGTCTTGGTCTTGCTTTGCTCATCACTAGATGACGATGACGATGACGATGATGACGATGACGATGACGATGACGATCACGATGACGATGACGATCACGATCACGATGACGATCACGATCACGATGACGATGACGATCACGCTCACAATCGCGATCACAATGACGATGACGATGACGATCACGATGATGATCTCGATCACGATGAAGATGACGATCACGATGACGATCACGATCACGATGACGATCACGATGACGATCACGCACACGCTCACAATCACGATCACGATCACGATGACGATGACGATCACGATGACGATGACGATGACGATCACGATCACGATGAAGATGACGATCACGATGACGATCACGATCACGATCACGATCACGATGACGATGACGATCACGCTCACGATGACGATCACGCTCACGATCACGATCACGATGACGATGACGATGACAATCACGATCACGATGACGATCACGCTCACGCTCACAATCACGATCACGATCACGATGACGATGACGATCACGATGACGATGACGATCACGATCACGATGAAGATGACGATCACGATCACGATGAAGATGACGATCACGATGACGATCACGATCACGATGACGATGAGGATCACGCTCACGATCACGATCACGATCACGATGACGATGATGATGATGATGATGATGATGATGATGATGATGATGACGATGATGATGATAATGACGATCTTCGTAGATTGTCGGTACTGCTCTGGGTGCCTTCAAGCAGAAACCTAATACGCTGATAGTCGTGTAACACGACTATTAGATTAGATTATTATATTATTAAATTATTAAATTAGATTAGAATTAGTCATTCTAAAATATAGAATACAATCGAAACTTCAAATATATTTTATTTATTAAACTACAACTCTTCGTAATAACGCAGGATCTTAAAAAGTGAATCAAAATATAAAATACATAAAATACCAATAATACCGTAAGTTATGGTAAAATACCTGTTTAATACCTTTTGGTATTATACGGTATTTTTACAACCATAGGTTGCTAGCTGTTTGCACTCGCTCACACCACGATTCTCAGTCGCGATGCAAACGCGATACTGTCGCGCTTCTGTCGCGATGCAAACGCGTTTCAGTAACGACACAAAAATTCCAGAGTTGCAAGATGGACTCCGTTGAGGCAACATTAGTCACGTTGTTTTTGGTGCTGTTTTTACAGCACTCGACCTGTCTTTGTTGCACTGATGCTCGGTTTTCCACATCTCCACTCACGCGCCACCCTCCCTCCGTTCTCTCCCCGATGTCGTCCGACACGGTCGCGCGTTTACTTCGATACAGTCGCGATGTAGCGAGTAGCAAGTTGTCATCGCTTCTGTAGCGCGTTGCAAATGCGACTAACGTGCGGTAGTAGCGATGCTGTCACGCGTTTACGAAACGCGGAACAGCCTCGCTAGAAAAAGTCGCTGTGGGAGAGCGGCTTAGGCCACAGTGCGCGGGCTGGGGCTGACAATATCAATACTGCATTGGGCGCTGGAAGTACAGACGCCAGCACATCAAGCTACCCGAAACTGTCAGATTTTCCCAATTAACTTTGAACCTTATGCTTTAGCGATAAAGTTGAAAATCTATTAAAGAAATCTGACAGATTGTAGTAGCTTGATGTGCTGGCGTCTGTACAAGCCATGCGACGGTGTCCCGATGGCTTGACCGTTTTAAATGAGGATACAGAAGCCTTGAAAGTCAGCCACGTTCAGGACGACCAACCGCTGTGAATGATGACGATTTACGCCGCGAACTGCAGTCGAATCCGGATGTTACCAGTTGTGAATTAGCGGAAGCACTTAACTGCAGTCACCACGCCGTGGAATACAATCTGCATGAGTTTGGGTATCGAAAAGTTTTGGCTCGGTGGGTACCGCACATCCTTACAGACGCCAGTCGTGCAGTCCGTGTCGCTATTTGTCAATCACTTTTGCTGCAACCCCGACGTAAATAGTTTTTGTCTGATCTGGTTACTGGAGATGAATCATGGATTCATCACGAGAACGATACACGTCGTGCTTTTTGACCGCCTCGAGAAGAAACGCCACCAACTCAACCGAAGCTGAGTCAAAAGAACCGCTTCAAAGTTCTGCTTTGCTGTTTCTGGGACGCGCAAGGCATGCTGTTTTATGAACTACTACCTGGGGTAGCCGGTTTCGCTCAGGGAGTTGATATGAGATTGTGTGGTAGTTGGAATAAACTTTACAACAACAACTTACACCACAACTTACAACAACTACTACAACAAACACACACAACTACAACTTAACAATTTTTTTATTGAAAATACATTCTAACTATAATACTTGTTTATAAACAACATTTTTCATTTTTCCGGGGTATGTATGTATAAATTTTTCGAATTTCCTACTCAATGAACGACTCGTAAAGCTCCTCAAGTTCTGAGTTGAGCTGCACGATTTTTGACAAATGCGTGCACTGACTGGACAGGTCCTCTCAATCTGTGTGGTTCTTTACTCAAAAGACCATTTCAGACACCAATCTACATGGTCTTCACATGATCTGACCAAGATTATGTCTGGACTTTAAAAGAGACTGTGACCTCTGAGTTTGTTTCGGCCTTTCTTCTCAGAGTAGTCAGATAGGAAACGCCGACCTCATCTAGTTTAAAAAAAAATGTGATTGACATGTAAAAGTGTTTGTACAAACCTACTTACAGAAAATAAATCATTTATCATTTATCATTTATCATTTATCAATGATCTAGGATGTTCCTGAATACTCTCGAATGTTCCCAAACATTCCACAACATTCCAGAATGTTCTTGAATGTTGTGGAATGCTCTCGAATACTCTCGATTGTTCTGGACTGTTCTAGAAATTTCCAGAGGGCAAAAATTCCAGCCCTCATATCTTCAAAAGTATGCCCTTCTGGTAAAAACGGGAACATTCTTCATGGACAGGAGATAGATGGTTACCACACCATATAACTCCCCTGATCGTACCGGGACTCATTTCTAAGTTTTAGCGGCATGCACATTGCACACTTTCTTTTATAACATACATTGATTACACAATGAAACTATAAACGGTGACAAATATTCAACCCAGCTCACCAAACTATCTGCTGATATCAAGAAAAACCGACGAACAGGAGTCAATGTAGTTTTACTACAAGATAACGCTCGACCTCACGTCGCTTTTCCCGGTATTTTTATGGCAGAGTAGTATATTACGTACAAAGACTATTGTAACAAGACCACTTCATTTTTCATTTAAAGAGAGTTAAAATTATATTTTCTATAATTACCTACTGTGATTTTTTTAACAAGACTGATTATTTCATTAAAATTTTAATTTACATACAAAATACTGACATCAAGTTTCATTTTAAGTTAAGTTCCTGCTTTATTTTTTTACAAAACAAAGTTATTAGTTTTTGCGCCCAGTGATCGGGCATTTATTTGGGCGTAAACTCGTTTACGCCCAATATGCCAAGTTTATGCCCATTCTGCCCATATTTGTTTTTGCCCTCGACCCATCACTAGCACTGACCGTAAATAAAAGGAATAAGGCAGGGGCGTAGCTACCGCCGTATCAGCCGTATCAATGATACGGGGCCCCCGGGCTACAGGGGCCCCTAACGCGTGTAAGCAAAAATTAGTAAAATGTTAGTCACTTAATCTCGTGCTTCCCGGGAAAAAAACATATAAAAAAAACTGTCATACGTGCCTATAGAGTTTTCACTTCAGAAATGACAAAATTCTAAATGACAATTTCTAGGAGGAAGCGATAACTTATAATGAATAAATATTTATTTTAATTTAATGCAAGCATTTTTGTTTCTTTTGTGAGAAATCTTTACCCTTCATTTGGGCCCCCCAACTAATTTTGATACAGGGCCCCTCCAAGGCACGCTACACCACTGGAATAAGGGCAGGTGAATATTGGCGCTGATTCCCTTGTTCACAGACTAAACTAAATTTAAGTTTAGAGCATCTTTTTCTTTCTATTTCATTATGAAAAGGACAGAAGTTAAAAATTAGTTTAGTCCTGTCAAATTAGTCGGAGCCTGACGTAAACTGACGTATTTTTAGTAGCCAATTTTTTTAATCACGTCTAAACTTGTCTATACAACGTGTAACGTTAAATGCGCAAGACCTCAGACACCCCAACTGATTTTTAATTCAATTGACCTATTTCAGACAGAAAATAAGTCATTAAAAAAAAATTGTAAAGGTTTTATGTGCTGTTTTAGTTTTACTGGCCATTCTGATCGTTTCTTGCGTCTGCGACGACGCTTTACCGAGGGAGGAGTCGTCACCGGGCCGCTGCGCCGCGCTGACATTGGCTTGCTTGACCTATTAATAAATAGACACGGCAACGTTTTTAATGAAGATTTTTTGGAAAATGTGACCTATATTAAAAAGTGGTTCAATTAGTTCTGCTCGTTATTCTGATCAAACTATTTTCAGGTTTTGCGCATTTAACGTTACACGTTGTATATTAATTTGACAGGACTAAACTAATATTCAGTCCTTTTCTTAATGAAACAGAAAGAAAAAGATGCACTGAACTTAAATTTAGTTTAGTTTGTGAACAAGGGAATCTGCACCTTCGTCCATCGCTTTCCATGAGTCGAGTTCGAGGTCCAGGAGCAGGAGAAGGACCAATTCAGAAAAAAAAAACTATGACAATTATAAATTGTGAAACAATTAAATAAGTATTTCACACATTTATCATCATCGTGCAGTAAGTATACTACGTTACGTATTACTCCGTAGATAGTAGAATTGTGGTGTGTGTAAGTAGGTACCTACTTAATACCTAGCTTCAGCCTGCACCCTAATTGCGTAACACACAAGAATATTGCTAATCCATTGCTCTATATGTTCGAAAAATATGTCTGCTCAACAACGTAAATAACGCAATGAATGTTGTTGAACTGTCAAAATGAAACCCATTGCTGCTGATAGTGTGTTACGCATTACCCTGCTGCACCCTTCCGTAACACACTTCCAATCACTACCTGAATCATTTTGAAGGATGTTGCTAGCACATAGCTTCATAAGTCCAAAAATACATGACAAAATTGAAAAAATTGTCTGCTCCAGAACGTAAATAACGCAATGAATGTTGCTGAACTCTCAAAATGAAAGCCATTGCTACTGTTAGTATGTTCCTGAGTTGCCATTTCCACCATTGTTAGTTGGTGGATACGTAATTAATGAAGCATTCTTTTTACTAATGCACAGCGGCCGATACCGTCGTATAGAATTTCAACCTACTTTTTAAATCGATACGTGCTTGTCGTTACTCTTCACTTCCTTCACTCGTGAATGATTGGAAGTTAACCACACTCAATTAACATCCAAGCATTCATTGCACAGTTGCTTCCTCCATGATATATGGGCTTACGTAAGGGTGCCACTTCCTGGGGGAAATATTCCACGGTTGCTGACAGCCGAATGACTAATCGTGTCGGTATTGTTCAATTGAAAGGTCCGGAATAGCTGGCGTATCACGTGAAACGTAACTATCCCCTGTTCAGTGGATAAGACATCGGACAAGCAAGTGAGAGGTCGTGAATTTGATGCCTCACTGCTGCACTGTCTACGGGAACATATGTGCTGAATAAAGAATAGGTGTTCACTTCTTCATTTACATGAACTGTGGTAAGTACCTGGGTAGGTACTTAGGTACTACAATTCATGTAAATGAAGACATATACTGTAGTCAGTAAGGTATTAAAAATATGATGTTTCCACATACCTCATTCAGCATGCAAACTTACAATAAATTATAATACTACAATTTACAATTTAGTAGTTACCAGTTTTTGTGCGATAAATGCGTGATGTGATGATAAATTATTTTCAACGCCATCTCGGGTTCTAAAACTAAAACACATCCCCAAGACAGAACTTACAGTGTTGCTATATAAAGTCAACTACACAACGCACTTTAATTTAAATATCTATCTGAAAAGAAGGACTTCCCGCCAAATACTTTTGATTGTTATAGACAACCACAAAATTATAAAATATTAAAAGATTATAAGAAAATAGATTTAGCAAATGAACATGATGGCACAGAAAATAAAAATCTAATATGAGGGTACATTTTCCGCTATTCTGAGATGGCAACTCTCGATGTTCACTGTTCAAAGTTGGTCTCGAAATATTCGTGTAGATTTTTACGTTTATTTTTTTAATTTCTAAGTGAAATTTTAAAATGTATACTGTTTCTAAGGGACCCAGCAAAATTGTAGCCAAAACTCGACGAGGTAGTTATTATGTTTTACGTAATTTGTTTTGAAACTAAGTTCGAACTTGTCAGTGATCATGTGAGATGAAAATGCCTATCGTTTACTTTCAATTACAGGCCTTTCACAAAACTTGGAACGATTGGATAGCCGTAAAGATCACAATAGAAAGTCTTCAGAGTCTGATAATGGAGAAATCATCAAGTAAGTTATCATTATTATGAAAGCGTACATTACATAGAGATTTCATCACTGTTTTTACATAACCTCATCGGCCAAAGATTTGTACTTGTTATGCAGTTTTAAGAATTCCTGAGTGACAAAAATGTGTGGTATGAAAAGGCAATTACAATACTCAACACAATCCCTCCCACCTATCTCAATTAATAGGTACGATAACTACAAGAATCTGACTAGATTATTTGTTTGTTCCTATTTCAGCATGCCCAAGCCTATATTTCATTCCAATGGTAAAAAGACAGTTCACCAAAGAATACAACACCATGTGATCACTCCGCAACATGAGGAAATTATCAGATTTATCAGTGAAAGTAAGTTGTCATGCTTTTATAACTCCCATCATAATTTTGTGTACACTTTTAAACTATTTAAGCTGATCCTGTACTAAGTAATATAATAAAAATTTTGTGATTTAAGCTTGGACACAGTCAGCTTATGGAGAGAGTGAGCCTTCAACACCAACAAGTACTAATGGTAAGTACTTATCTCATAAATAATTATATTCTGTATCTTATGGTAATATTTTATTATTAACCTTGATTGTTGACTGTCCAATATTTATTACTCACCAAAGTACCTCAAATCCAGTCATTTAATGCTGCAAGATTTATTAAAAACTTATACAATTTTATGTTCTTTCTGTGTTGCCACAGGAAACAACCGTCATTTGTAAATTTTAATAAGCGGTTTCGTGATCATGTAGTTTATCATAATTGGTCCAAACTGATGGTAACAATATGTCCTGTCAGATTTCTTACCAAAGAATATTTCTTTAAATAAGATTATTATCATTTTATTTTATTTTATTTATTAGGGACATTAAACAGTTACACATGCTATAAAAAGTACAAAAATCCTTAAAAGCTAAAGATAACAAATATGTAACCCACACCAATATCCACATCTTAACAAAAGAATTACATACTCAGTAGATTTTACAGAATACAGAGCTTTCTGTGACAGCTGTGTTTAATGTATTACAAATTAACTTATTCCCATTTAATTAAATTAAACTTATCTTGATTTTGTTTGATTAATTTATTACAAATTATATCAATTCCATGAAATTATTGAATCAATTTAGTTGAGTTCCATAAAATTGAGTTCAATGTATTTCAAATCAGCGACATTATTACAATAATCAGCCTATAATGTTCACACTGCTAGGACACAGGCCTCTTCACTTCGAGAGGGAGTATGATCTACCATGCGCGAGCCCAGTGCGGGTTGATAGATATTTTTTTTTTTGCAATACCTTCACATATATTCATAATACAACGTGTAACGTTAAATGCGCAAAACCTCAGACACCCCAACTGATTTTTAATTCAATTGACCTATTTCAGAGAGAAAATAAGTCATTAAAAAAATTGTAAAGGTTTTGATCGTTTCTTGCGTCTGCGACGAAGATTTATCGAGGGAGGAGTCGTCATCGGGCCGCTGCGCCGCACTGACCTTGGCTTGCTTCACCTATTCATAAATAGATACGGCAACATTTTTAATGAAGATTTTTTCAAAATGTGACCTATATTAAAAAGTGGTTCAATTAATTTCTGCTCATTGTTCTGATCAAACTATTTTCAGGTTTTGCGCATTTAACGTTACACGTTGTATACTGAATCAACATTGAACTGTCCATGTTGACTTATGGTGACATACTTATCTATGAGTGCATGTTGCTATTTGAATCAATTAAGGTCATTCATAGTGCAAGGCTTTGAGTAGCATTTAAATGTTCCCTTTAACTACCTCTTCAATTGATACTATTAGACATTAATAAGTTCTCATTGAGAAACCAAGATTTTGCAGGACATTTTTGAAAACATGGTATCATAACAGTTTCATAAATTACTTTCGAGTTACTGTTACACCTCACGATAAATAAAATTGATTTTAACTTTAACCATAAAAATTTAACCTAAGAAACTTACTCATAGGCGAGTTTGGATACTTAAGGCGAGGGGTAAAATGGCTTGTTTATGCCCGAGTTATACACTCTGCTTTTCACTTAGATTGCGAGAAAATGAAACAGCCATAAAGTATTTTCATTGTTCAAAAATGTTCTAAAATTGAAGAAGAGAATAGCTAATTCCCACCATGAAACTTGAAAAAAAAATATTTCTTATTTTCAACATGACTGTCATTTGACTTGGGTGCTTCATACTGCCAAGTAGCGTTGAAAATGCCGAAAATAACAATTTGTTTTTTTTTCACGAAAAAATACTAATTGTGGTTTTTTTCCGTTTTTTTCGCATGTTACATAGAAAAATTGACGGAAGGTATCCTTTGGAAAGAAACAGGATTCTTTCGAATGTTTCGCTTGATGTTTTGAAAAGTTGAAAAAAACAAGTTTTATTGAAATTGAAATATATTTTAATAGGTGAAATACACAGATGCACAAAAGTGGGGGCGGGCGCGCTTATCTCGCCGATATATTTTTTCATTCTACCCTCCATTTTATTAGTACGTATTATTATGGAAAGAGATAAAGCATAGAATATCTTAAGTTAAATATAGTAAGAACGGATTTCAATAATAAAAAAACATGAAAGTTTCCCGTTTCTTTCATATTTTTCGGTTTTTTTCGGTTTTATTAAAAAAAAACATGAAATATATATTGACAAATTTTCTTGAAACTTTCGAATGAAACATTGAAAAAAACAACGGAATTGGAAAGAAACGGGAATTTTTCCTGCTTTTTTCAACGCTACTGCCAAGTCATAAAAATGTTTCTCTGCGTTTTCAAATAATAAATGACAACTATTTTATCTGGCTTTATTAAATTAACGATAGAAAACACAGAAGTGATAAAATTAAAGCAAATAAAATAAAATAACGAATTTAATCTGCGACGTTTTATTGTGCGTGTGGCTGTTGGGCCCGATTATCTTAGTCTTAGAAAAAATAAAAATACTTATGCACTAAAGCGTAATAAGCGACTATATGTCGCCTACGCACAACACATAGACGAGCTTTTAGAGCATGTGAAGTGAAAATGAAATATAATTAATAATAAGGTAATATATTTCCAGAATCTGGCAGCTCAACTCCCCCACTATCAAATCTGTACTATCAGGATGATGACCCCAGCCCAATACTGCGTGACTTCAAACCATTCGACCTGGAGACATGGTGGGGCAAGAGATTGTTCCAAAACATCACCAACTCCCTTTGAGTTAGCAGAGTTTAATAAAAAGATGTGGAAACATAAAAGTTGGCGGTAGCATAAGTCACAATCATCTGTAGTTTACTAAATTTTTATTTAAACTGTGTCTTGTCACACCAAATTTCTCTTGACTACAAACAGGAGGCAGATGTTTCGTCCATTAAACTGAATTAGGTATTAGTTTTGAGATGACGAATGAGATGAATATTTGCCTATCCTGCTACTTCTGGTTCTTACTGATAGCTTTAAACTGAGGTCAATGTCAAGATTGCAACACAAATTTTTATCTGTATACAGTACTCATTCGAACTAACTGGTATATATAGAATAGTTGGGAAGAGGGTTGTAGCTCCCAGTATTCATAGCTCTGCGGAGGAATCTCCACCTTATGAGCTGTGTCCAAAAGTACTGCTTTCTGCATCAAGCCCTTGACCCAGCAACTTGAGAGCCTCCTTAAGAGATTGATTGTTTAGGCTCTTGACTAACAAATCATAGGCCATAAAACCCATCAGCACATACTTAATAATAATTTTATATATCGATTTTTACAAATGACTTATTCTTAAGAGTATATAAAAAAAAGGTTAAGTAATCTACAGTTGATTGTGGATCTCAGTAGTTATGTCATATCATAAGTAAATTTTTCCAAAAGCTCAATTTCTTTGCATTGATTCTGTGAACCAATATTCTTTAAGATTTTTGTTTTGTGTGAATGTTATAGATTTTTGTTGATGAAAATGATATATTTCGAATTCGGAGCAACTATATACCAAAGAATGTTATTATGTGACCATGTAAGGGTGCGTCCATTAATTACGTGAGACGTTCAAGGGGGGGAGGAGGTCGAGCCGAATCTCACCTAATCTTACTTTGGGGGAGGGGGAGTCTCGGCAAATATCAGGGAATTTTTACCCGTAATACGGAAAAAAATTCGTGATATTTGCCGAGACCCCAAATCCAACACATTTACACTATAAACAGCCATTTTGAAAAATCTCACGTGGGATTGGGGGTTGGGGGAGGAGATTGAGCCAAATCTCGAGATCTCACGGGGCGGGGGGGTCAGATAATTTCTAAAAACGCCTCACGTCATTAATGGACGCCCCTTTAAGACATACTGTAGGAAGTTTGACACCATTTTTTGCCAAATGAAATGAGCCAAATTGTTTGTACAATTACATTATAGTGAGTAGCATTGATCTACCGTCTTTATATTATTGAATGTTACCATCACCATTTTAGTCTCAAGTTATGTGTAATATTTTGCAGCTTCTTTACATTATACAATTTATCTTAAATAATGCCTTTTTGCAATAATTATATTGCAACCATACTTTAAAGTGCCTAAATACAGCAATAGTGTAAACAGTATTATAAATTGTTATGCAACTGTGGAAATATTGTTAAATTGTAAATATGTAAAGGTCCTCATGTAACCAAATCATTTATTGAGTATTATTGTCATACATATTCGATGTTTACTTGACATGTTTTTACCTTTATAAAATCAGAATTAGGTGATTCAAGGGGTCCATTGGGTATGGGTTAGTTTGTTGAATTTGTTTTGTAACTATGTACAGACACAAGTTAATAGCGCATTGCTAAGCACCTTTATAATTTTCTTTGCATTTGCCATGTTAGACCTAACGGCATAGTTGTGATATTGGACAGCTCTAAGTCTCATGTATCATCTCCTCTCATCACGTCTATCATAATGCCAACTTCAATCACAACTTTTTTCATCACGAAATTTCGTTTTTTCAAGTTTAAAACATTATGTTAATATTACTTACCCAAAGTTCCTGTGAACATAATACTATAAGTATTCTAAATTCTTGTGAAAATAGCTTTTTACTAAAAAAAATGTTGATGTTATTGTTGTGTAATGTTTAATACTTGTTTTCAATGTTTATTTGTGTTATAATAATAATAATAATAATAAAACCATTTATTTTCAGGTAACAAAGACCCATAGATAAATACCTTAACTTAAGTATACATAATATAAGAATTGTGTTAGTAAATAAAACTTAAAAACTATGTTAGTATCACTTGGTAGCACTAAGTCTTTGTGCGTTCCGGTGGCACTTGCCCGCGAAAGCGTCGGAATACCACATCCTGTGGCCAAAAGCTTTCGTCCATCACCTGATGCAGGTAGCAGGTTGGTATGCGCAACACAAACGCCTTAAAATTCACGTTGCGATGCGACTCCAGCAGCTGCACTCTCGGCGCGTACTTCAGCCTTTGGTGTACGTACTTCACGATGTCTTCCGCGTCCGTGGTGTAGTGGAGACGGGAAATATACACCGGGGTATTCGGCTTCGCAGCACGCAGTTTTTCGTTGGGCTCCGTAGGAGCCTTGCCGCAGCGGTTCTTACAGCTACTCTGTCGGCGCTTCCTCCTTTGCACCGTCACAAAGCCGTCATCATCAGCCCGGTTCGTCTCCTTCATGGTCACGGGCTTTGCGGGGGGAGCAGTGGGCAGTGGGCTAGAGGCTGAAAAATGTCTTCCAGAACGATTAGAAAACCTTGTCTGGTCGTAAATATCTTTACAATTTAAAAATAAACTGTTATTAGGATAGTGTAGCCAATATGTTGTATATTACATTATTAACAGATACAATAGAAATTCAAGGACTGTGTAGAGCCAAAGGATATTTTTTTTATTTATCGCTAATACTTCGCTTTATACGTATTTACACATCACACTAATGTAATATTAATACAAAATATTGTAGAAAAAAAAAGCAAAGACTTATTTATTAGTTCGTAACAGAATATATGACCAGACTAGGTAGTTTATATCAATTTAATCATGTTATTCGTCGTGTACAAATCTTTGGAATATTGGTTTTATTTCCTTTGTACATAAGAAAATTTACAAGAATGTTTATTTGTTATATACATTCAGTAACTGACGCCAGTAATAATACTTCACTTGTTTTGTATATTTTGGGGCTGATTTTTAATTGACAGATCATTTTTTTTTTTCTGGAATAAAATTGACGTCTGACAGTTTATAAAATTAACTGGCGTTGGAAAAATCAGCCCATACTGCAGTAATGTGAATTGAAAGTTTTACCAAAAAGGTAAATATTTACATTACTTGAACAGGACGTATCAAAAGTGAACTATTTATATTTACTGTTGTGAAAAGTATATATTATTAAAACCGCAATCGAGCAATTAAGTATAAAAACGAGTTAACGCATAAAGCCGATGTTAGTTTATGCAAATAAGCAATAAATGCAAGAATCGTAGTATAATTTTTAACCTTTTAGATGAAATATTTGAGTCGTTGTAGTTGTAATGCAGGAGAATATTTTTAGACTGATTTAGTTATTAAACGTTATGCTTTTTGTTGTAGTTGAATAAACCATCTGATGAATTACAAATTAATTTTATTTATTATTCTTTTGAACTAGAAAATAATAACATACTTACAAGTTACTAAGTACAGCCCGATTCAAACTTTATGACGGCTCGGAACATGAGGCGAGTCGCTGCGCATTTACAATTCACCTGTCAGCGGGGGTGAGGGGTGAGGTACTGCGCAACGTGTAGCGCAGTTCAGAGCCGCCATAAAATTTTAATCGGGCTGTACGCAGGTTGCCAGCTCTTTTCAACTTGTAAAAAATACTTTTTATAATGATACTTGAAGTTACCAAATGTCAGATTTATGAACGTGAATTTGATTTTTAAATTTCAAAACTTTGCACTGGTTTAGAGGTATTTTACAGGGTTTTTATATCGAAAACCAGAAGTAAAACATGCAAGGTGTAACAATACGCAACGATCTGTTTTCTCCTAGCAACGTAAAATGTTTCACAGTCAATAATTTTGCAGTAAGTTGACGAATTCTTACCCCATTGATGTATGATTTTCAGTCATATCAGTCTCATTAGACTGATATGACTAAAAGGTACTTCGTTTACGGCGAAGTACTTACGTTTTCGGCAAAAAAAAAAATCAGCTATTCCCACGGCTGTTCCCTACATTTTTGTTCGTATAACTCGTCAAAATGTACGGAATTTTGACGAGTGACAGCTGATTTTTTTTCACGACCGAATCGTTCATTTTTTGTATATCGTCAGAAAAGGCTTATCGCCTTTTCTGACGATAAGTATGTGGTAAGTACCTATAATTTATTGTATACGTGGTTTCATACTGAATACAATGTGTAACGTTAAATGCGCAAAACCTCAGACACCCCAACTGATTTTTAATTCAATTGACCTATTTCAGAGAGAAAATAAGTCATAAAAAACAATGTAAAGGTTTTATGTGCTGTTTTAGTTTTACTGGCCATTCTGATCGTTTCTTGCGTCTGCGACGACGCTTTATCGAGTCGCTGTGCCGCGCTGACATTGGGTTGCTTGACCTATTAATAAATAGACACGGCAACGTTTTTAATGAAGATTTTTTTGAAAAATGTGACCTATGTTAAAAAGTGGTTCAATTAATTCTGCTCGTTATTCTGATCAAACTATTTTCAGGTTTTGCGCATTTAACGTTACACGTTGTATACGCCGCTCGGCTGTGCCGAATTTAGCCGACCCGAACAACCGTAGGTACCCTATCCCTGATTGACTACCCTTCGGTTGAAATCTTTACTAAACATTTGTTCATTACAAAGCAAAGACACTTAAGTGGATGTGAGTAAGTGCGGGTTTACGCGCTACGCGTGTTTCACTCGGAGAATCCTGGATAACAAATTTGACGTGTTTTTTCTTGCGGTTTACACACGGAGTCACGAACAAGCACTAGTGTGTGATGAGTTGAGACTTGCTAGGTTAGCAGATCTACTTTTAATCCGGGTACATGAATCAGACTAGTAAAGCTGTTAGCAATAACTGTAAATAACAAAGGATTTACCCAAGTGTATATAAGAACACTTGGCTAACTCCATCCTTAGGCTGATTACTATACCTATCTATGGTTAGTTTAGAGTTGCTTAATTTGATCATAAACAACAATTCCTATCAAGTTCCTGTATACATTCCGTCCACAGCTGAACAGCCATCAAAAGAACTTCATTAACAGTGTTCAAAACGTCCGCAACACGCTCGAATGTCTAGAGCGCAGTATCAACAAGTCTAACGAGTATGAGCAGAAGCTGCTGCACTGTAAGGGCTCCCACAGACACTCACATGGCGTCAACGACTGGTGGGACAGTGAACATTCAGAGGAGAAAAGTTTCAAGTGTTCCAATACCACCAGTAAGTTTTAAAGGTAGCTCCGTCTCACAGAGAGTAGGCCTGTCTCCCAACAGAACGTTATATGCTGATTATGCTAACAGTAATATAATCTCTATTGTATTATTTGTTGGTAGGTTGTAGAACTGTGTGAAGTGGCCTACTATCATACAAACACAGACTACTCCTATTCTGTCTTTCGCCAAACGGCGTTGTGGTGTTCTAGTTAGTAGCGGGGGTATACCTATAGACAAGCCTACCTATGAAGCATTTCCGCTTAGTAGGGTAGTAAACTAGCCTTCGGCGTGGGAGATATAGTGAACAAGTGCGTGCGCAGACAGGTGCACTCTCATAGTCCGATGGGACGGCAATCCGACACGACCGGAGACAGATAAGGCGGAGGACCAACGGCTTAACGTACTTTCCGTGGCACGGGGGTATCACACCGCCAACTTCCAAACTCCGGGCTATTACTAAAAAAAATCCTAATGGAATAACACTGCCCGACCTAGGACCTCAGGCTCCGTAGTCGCCCTTGTAGACCACGAGAACAACGAGGCAGTTACGCCTGGAATAAGTGGTACCTATTATCTACAGATATCTAGGCGTCAATGAACACTTCCCATTAGGTGGACCGCGCGCTCGTCTTTCATTGGCAATGTTAGGGGGTGGCATTTGTATAGGAGTGGACGTCTTTCAGCTGTGATGATGATGATGATAGGTTTTCCTCCACTGTCTTTGTTTAGTTCTTGTTTTAGTTATGTATGTTTATTATCAATGGATATAATTATGTATATTAAAAATAGCCGCGAAATACAAATTTCGGGTCAGATTTTCGAATCCAGACAGGCGCTTTACTTTGTGTTCATTATTTCTTCACCACTGCTCTCAAAACGGTGAAGGAAAACATCGTGAAGAAACCGGCATGTCCTAGAACTAACAATTCGAAGACATGCGACATCTACCAACCCGCACTGGCCCCACGTGGTGGATTAGGTACGGCCCACTATCTCTCACAGAGAGGAGGCCTGTGTCCCTGCAGTGGGAAAAATACAGGCTGATTATGATATTAAAATTAGTGCCTTAGTCATTTTGTTATTATCTTAACAGGCACAAGTCAAGGCAGCAAGTCGTCAAGGAGTCTAAATGATTTCACAGACACCTGGTCCTCCATGAGCATTGTTTGTCTACAGTACCAGTAAGTTGAGAATATCTACCAAAAATTATAATAAGTAGGATATGGTCTGCTCCAAAAGTATCTGGTGAAAGTGTAAACAAATCGCATTCACGTAAAATTCTTACGCAATCACTCACTAAAAGGAATTAGTAAAACATGCATCTGTATTTGGAAGGTTTCAACTTTTCCCCATTAGGTATATCTCACCACCTTAGCCAACAATTATTGTTTGAATAACGTTATTATTAGATATAATTGAAAATTGTCGACTAAAATAAAATTGAGGGTATACAATTAACCTTAACTGTCAGAAGAAGAACATTTTTAAGGTAATTTCAAACTATAATTTCGGGTACTTATAAGTTTAGTATTCAAATATTGAAATCAAACTCTCAATTTAAATGTTGCACTAAAAATTGGGCATCCACATCACTGGTACCACAATTTCTGATATTTTGTTTATTTACACTTTAATCCGATACTTTAGAACAGACTGTGGGTAAGAGTTTGAAATGACACTTAATATTCCAGATACGAAGAGCTAGCCAAGCGGTACCGAGCTTTAATACAAGCGTATGACGAGCAATGTAACGCCGTTGGCATGCGCGACAGACGCCTGCAGCAATGGCGGGAACGCGTTGACTCGTCTCACGTGCATCTCACGCAAGCGCACACAGCATTGCTCTCTGTTGGAGAAAGGTATCTAGTGCTCAAGAATAAGAGGAAGTTGCAAGTATGTACCAACCTATTGAATTATAACATAATCACACTAATATTATAAAGGCGAAAGTTTGTGAGTGTGTGTGTTTGTATGTTTCTTACTTCTTCACGCTCAAACGGCCGGACCAAGTTTGATGAAATTTGGCACACAGATAATTTATAACCAGGATTAACACATAGGATACTTTTCATCCCGATATTCCCACGGGATCGTAACTTATGCGTGTGAAACCGCGGGGCTCTGCTAGTATAATATAATGTAAACTGTATATCTGTAATATTGAGTACTTAGTTATACTTTTTTATTATATTTGTGTGCGTTCGCGCAGCGGAATGTTGTTGAATTTAAAGATTTTAATTATGCAGATATTTAGTGTATGACGTCGTATAATTGTGTATGATTAAAAAAAATTTGTGCACGCAGCCATTGTGGAGAAATTCACCAAAAATTGATTCCGCTGGGCGAACGTTGTCCTGGCGGAACTTTTTTTAATCTATAGACTTTAGAAGAAAAGAGATGTGTCCAAAAATTAGTGTGTATTTGTGTGTAATTGTGTATGTATGAATAAAATTAGTGCATGCATAAACTTCGGAGAAATTCAAGTTTCCGCTGCGCGAACGTTTGGCCATTAGCTAGTTTTCATATAAAGCGCTTACATAGAGAGCTGTAGATTTTTACATACGTTGTTTTGAATTTGTTTATATTTGTTTAAAAAACAGATTTAGAAAAAATTGCAGGGCTTAAAAGATAAAAATATAAACGTAAAATACGCTTATTAGGTCTTAGTTCTTAAAGCATGCACTTTGGGGTCTAGATTTTCACGTTTATATAAACCTTGTAAGTGTCTGCAACATGTTGCCAAGTATCAATGATGTTCCGTTAGTAATTAAAGAGTTATAGGACAATTTACCATGAATAGATCACTGTTTACAAAGCAGTCAAATATCACGACGTTCTAAAGGAATTGCATGGTAAAATGTATGCTAATAATTAGTGTATTCATTCAACTATTCACATGCAAAATTTCATGTCATTAAATTCAGTAATTAAAGAAAAACAATTATAATACTGACGAAGCATCGAAAACCTACATAACCCGACCAAGTTCGGATGGCTACAAAAAAGCGGCCGTGCCATATATCTAAGAAACGTTCTTAACCTTCCAATATAGTATTTATTAATATGGTACAGTTGCGTACACAAGCGTTAGGAAAAAAGAAAACAATTGCATTTCTTGAATGAAAAATATTTTTTTAATAATAACTTACTTTACTTTACTTTATTAGTTGCTTTCCTTTTAAGGGGAGTATGTCTTAGTGATATAGAATCATATGCATAATTAATTATTGAAAAACAGCCGTTATTGCCATCTCTACACATAATCCCACAAAAAGAAAGTAGCTAATAAAAATCTGCCTTATACGTATATCATTACATATAGGTAATAAATATAAGGTGATTATTTAATAACAATATTTCTTTTCAACATTTCGTTACAATCTGGTCGGTCGTTTAGTTAATTCAGTAGTTATTCTGTAATTTTCTATTCAGTAGTTTGTCTTTAACCAGGAAAAACATCTACCTTGTTTTATTATAATATATGTCTAGTATAATAATTTATTATTACGAATTTAAGTAAATAGATATAGGATTAGATCAATCCGTAGATATTAACTTGGGTTTATGGTGTCTGTCCAATGTTAACATAATTATTATAATTTATCTGCCTAATAAACTACGTAAATGAATAAGTGTATAGCTATTAATTTATTATAAAATCTTACCTTATATCAGTTGTCCTTTTATCAGTTGTCTAGTACACATAGCACAAGCTCTGCTTAGTTTGGGACTAGATTAGTTGTGTGAAAGTTGTGGAATATTATTATTATTATTATTATATCTGTTATCAGCTTCTCACTATCACTTACTCAATATACCTACTACATAATTATGTTAAGCTTCACTGTTACACTATAACATTAATAACACACTTTGTCAATATTATTATTACAGAGAATTGGCGATGCATAGCAAAACAACAGCGCATACGCACATTGTCCTTGACTGCACATTTGTTTGTGACTGGGAATAAAACAAAATCAGGTTCAAGTTCAACAGCAAACGAATACGCGCGGGCCGCGGCTAATGAAAACATATTGCCCTCTCTTTTCTTCAAGGATGGAAGTACCGTTTCAAGCGGGAAGCCGCCTATCGCTCGTTGCGCGCAGCGTGTTGTCTATTTTTTCACACTAGAATATTTTTGATCAATTCATAACTACAATACTTAGACTATTTAACCAACGGACTAGCCTTAAGCGTACCGCTTCAAACAAAATAATTCTGCATATTTTGGTGGGGTGCGGGGGAACACGCTCACATACATAAGTCACTACCAGTACAACGGCTTACATCAATTAAAAAATCGATTCAAGAAGTAGTTTTTTTTAAGTTATTAGATTGTTTGATCCACTAAAGTTGCAAAGGGGAACGCTCGTGCATGCCTAGTCCATTGGTTAAATAGTGTAATAAGCTACAATATGATAAATATTTACCTAAACAGTAGTACTTACATGTGGTAATTATTTAACTTCCCTAAGGGGTCTATAGTTAGAATCCTGATCCGTGAAATCTTCAATAGAAATTAGCTGTATGAATTTTATTTGTCTTAAATAATATATCTAGATTATATCTCAAGTCTCAAGCGCATACTTAAATAAAGTACCTACGTAAATAGTACCTACTTTATGTCATAGTCAAATACATTTTAAAAAGTAGGTGTACAAAAATAAATGACCTATAAATTATATCGAAACAACAATTGTGTTATCACCTATACCAATTCAATACCGGTATTATACTGTAAATTTTGGGATGTTACCTAAATATATTGCACGGCCGCTTTTTTGTAGCCATCCGAACTTGGTCGGGTTATGTAGGTTTTCGATGCTTCGTCAGTATTATAATTGTTTTTCTTTAATTACTGAATTTAATGACATGAAATTTTGCATGTGAATAGTTGAATGAATACACTAATTATTAGCATACATTTTACCATGCAATTCCTTTAGAACGTCGTGATATTTGACTGCTTTGTAAACAGTGATCTATTCATGGTAAATTGTCCTATAACTCTTTAATTACTAACGGAACATCATTGATACTTGGCAACATGTTGCAGACACTTACAAGGTTTGTATAAACGTGAAAATCTAGACCCCAAAGTGCATGCTTTAAGAACTAAGACCTAATAAGCGTATTTTACGTTTATATTTTTATCTTTTAAGCCCTACGATTTTTTCTAAATCTGTTTTCTAAACAAATATAAACAAATTCAAAACAACGTATGTAAAAATCTACAGCTCTCTATGTAAGCGCTTTATATGAAAACTAGCTAATGGCCAAACGTTCGCGCAGCGGAAACTTGAATTTCTCCGGAGTTTATGCATGCACTAATTTTATTCATACATACACAATTACACACAAATACACACTAATTTTTGGACACATCTCTTTTCTTCTAAAGTCTATGGATTAAAAAAAGTTCCGCCAGGACAACGTTCGCCCAGCGGAATCAGTTTTTGGTGAATTTCTCCACAATGGCTGCGTGCACAAATTTTTTTTTACCATACACAATTATACTACGTCATACACTAAATATCTGCATAATTAAAATCTTTAAATTCAACAACATTCCGCTGCGCGAACGCACACATTATATTTATAACCATTTAAATTGAAATGCCTTATCAGGCAACTAAGTTCTAAGAACCTACCTATTGTTGACATCTTCAAAATTCTGTAGGTAGGTACACTTAGTTCGCAATAAAGAATTTGAATTTGAAAAAACAATCAGTAGGGAATGTAAACATTAGATGCTCGTTCAAAATACCATAATTTACAACGTGTAACGTTAAATGCGCAAAACCTGAAAATAGTTTGATCAAAATAACGAGCAGAATTAATTGAACCACTTTTTAATATAAGTCACATTTTTCAAAAAATCTTCATTAAAAACGTTGCCGTGTCTATTTATTAATAGGTCAAGCAAGCCAATGTCAGCGCGGCGCAGCGGCCCGGTGACGACTCCTCCCTCGATAAAGCGTCGTCGCAGACGCAAGAAACGATCAGAATGGCCAGTAAAACTATAACAGCACATAAAACCTTTACAATTTTTTTATTGACTTTTTTCTCTTTGAAATAGGTCAATTGAATTAAAAATCAGTTGGGGTGTCTGAAGTTTTGCGCATTTAACGTTACACGTTGTATAAACATACCCAATAGAGGATGGCGGGACGAGCTTACGCCTGCAGATAGGATTGGTCCACACTAGCTCAAGAAGCAGAAAGGGAGGCCTCTGCTCTGCAGTGGGACAACATAGGCCAAAAATAATAGTAACATTGAAATCTTTACTACACTTCCCTATAGCTATTTATTAATTGGTGCTTTATTGTCAGCAACATTTAAGAAAATTCAAATAATTTTGTTAAGCTGACATTACTTTTTGATCGTCAGTTATAAAAAAAACTGGCCAAGTGCGAGTCGGAGTCGCGTACGAAGGGTTCCGTACCATTATCTATAAAAATGGTAAAAAGGGTAAAACGGGACTCCCGTTTTATCCTTTGGGTACGGAACCCTAAAAACAGCCTTTAAAACGTTCACCATTCGCCACTTCCTAGCGTTTGAGATTGGAAGAAGATTTAGCGTTGCAAACTTCCCAGCACTATCTTTGTCTGTTTAGTTGAAACTAATTATTTAGTTGATGAAAAAAAAAAAAAATAAACTGATGTTATCATCTGAAATAAACGTAGCTATACATAAGGTACAGGGAGCAGAGGTGGCCCAGGCGACGGGCTAGTTTCCCGCGTCGCACAACCCGCCCGCCGCGCCCGCGCCACACCCAACGCTCGCCGCACGCAGCTCACCTCCGCTCTAGCCAGTACACATCTCTGCTCCAATCTAGCCATTACGCATCTCCGCATAGTATCTGTGGATTCACCCCATCTGTTAGGCCGGGACTCCACCAAAGCGGAGACGAGACGAGCGGAGAGGAGATGTTTTTTAAAAAACCAATAGAATTGAGTTATTGACACATCTCCTCTCTGCTCAGCTTCAGTGAAGATCGCTGTGCGGAGATGTGTAATATTTGTATGGCGCGATGGAAGCGGAGATGTGAGATGTTCGCGGACAATGCACAGTGGAGACGAGAGATGTGAACGGCGTGCAGTGAGAGATGTCACCCTACCCCCTCTCGCCCGCCAGCAACCCGCAGAGCCCCGCGCGCGCGCCAGCTACTTTTTTGTAATAATAGTGACATCGTCTACCTTTCGCACCCGAGCTGAAAAACATCTCTTCTGGCACGGCACACAGCACACCGCACACGTCTCCGCTTTGGTGGAGTCCCCCAAGCTGAAAAACATCTGTTCTCGCACAGCACACAGCACACCGCACACATCTCTGCTTTGGTGGAGTCCCGGCCTTAAGCATCTCTCCTTTCTGCTTCGAACATTTCCGCCCATCTCCGCTTTTGCCTAAAAGTCGGAGTTCTATATTCACGCTCGGGAACTTTAGATACTTACCGATACACCTATTTATAACAGAAGAAATGGTACGAAGACCAGTTAGTGGGCATGAGACAGACTCTGCACGACATGATGGATGTCACTACTCGTGCGCGAATGACGTTTGACGCAAGACTCGAGTCATGCATGGCAAAAGAATATGACTCTGATGCTGCCCTCCTACTTCAAGAAGTGAGTTTTTCTATTCAGCCTTTCAGTGGGAATAAGCCACGACAAATAAGAGAAGGTAAAATCAGGGAAATTAAATGTCAAGCAAATTGATTACCAACTTAAATTGTCCGTATATTCAAGTCACAACTACCATTCTTTGACAGTTGTATGAAATAGCTATATTCTTTGACAGTTGTATGAAATAGCTATATTCTTTGGCAGTCTTTGGCAGTTGTATGAAATAGCTATATTCTTTGGCAGTTGTATGAAATAGCTATAACACGGCTTACTTAGGAAGTAAATTCTCTTAACAGTCATTTTCCTTGACTGTATATTGAAGTACCTATCGTGACCCTAAAAAAGCTACTGAGAATCTGTCTTTTTTTCTGAGAATTTGTCACACGAATAATTGTTTTGTATGTTATATGAGTAAGTTAGTAATATGTCATGTTCGAACGTACCGAGTTAGATCTTAATTTCATTATTTACATTTAGGCCGCCAACAAAAGACAATTCCAGAGTTTGGCCTAAATCTAAGGTCGTCTATGGTGTAGCACTTGGCGTAGCACGTGGGCTCGTAGCACTCGCAGCTGTAGCATGCAGCCGTAGCACGTAGCGTTCCGTATTTCCTACCGGCTACAATTCCTACGCCAGCTTTGAAAATTGAGAATTTATGTCATTGTATTTTTCTATAGATACCTTTATTTTGTCATTATTTTATAATCCACGTGATCGAATCAGAAATGTATAGATCCACGGTAACCGACATAGCTCGAAAAATGACCAAAAAACAGACGGCCGATGGGTCCCGAAAGGTTCTAAAGTAGCGACCGCGTACCGGAAGACGTGGCGTTGAAAGGGCTGTCACAAGGTGGACCGATGATCTTATAAGATATAAGAAGACCACAAGAATCCACTGGATGCGAGAAGCACAGAATCGATCGCAGTTTCGATGCTTGCAAGAGGCCTGCCAATATCCAGCAGTGGACGTATTTTGGCTGAAACGATGATGATGAATATAAACTATGCTATTGTATTTCATCATAATTATGTAGTCATTGTGTAAAGTACTTATTACGAATAATTTTTCAGATACGTAAATGCAACCTCCTGTTTCTCGAAAACATGCAACTGAAGGCCCTTATTGAAGAGTTAATTCCGGGCCATGTTGAATGGAAACCATGATCCGTTTTATATATTTAAGCTCTGACTTATAATAAAATTACTTATTTCGATAGATCATATTAAACAAACTTATTGTATTAAATAATAATTTTATTTGTAACATTTAAACAAAACAAGTACCTAAATAAAGCAGTGATAATAAATTCTTGTGCACTTTTGATTTTAACAATTTTAACTTATCCTTTTCGCTTAATTAAATCATTAGGAAATTATTCATTAAAAAAAGGAATATTCACCTCGAAACTTTTATGTGATTTTGATCTTAAATTGTAACCGTTTCGAAAGAAAACACATAACGACGTCGAAGTGCCAATTTAACACCTAACTGACAATGTCAAAAATTTACACAAACTGAAAAAAGCTTTCAAAGTAGACACGAAAATGCCGTTGCAACTAAAAATACACTTAGGAGATTTCACTAAAACATGCGAAATTCAAAACGAATTTCTCAAAAATTGTCAGTTAGGAGGTATTGGCACTTCGCCGTCGATAAAATGACTTTATACCTACTTGTAAAAAATAGTAACAGACATTATATGAACTTAGCCTACCTAAATCTTTTAGAAAGATTAAATACCCACATTTTGGGCATTGTATTAAAATTCTAAGCTCAGGAAGGGCACTCTGTACCGTCGCATTATACTCGTAATCTGCTCAGTCTAAATAAAGCGATTACTGATAACAGATGCCTGGAAGAATATACTAGGTACCTATAATAGGTAGGCACACTTATACAGGGTTGATTTTTGAGACTGGGCAGTAAAGGCATCCTGCTCTCTAGACTGGGCGAAACCCAGTCTATTGTGTGGGTCAGAATGACGGGTGTATTGTTGCAGTAATGAATATGTGAATGTACCAGCAATGTGCTTGAATGTGCCTTTAATAAAATTCAATGTACAGACGCCAGCACATCAAGCTACTCGAAACTGTCAGATTTTCCCAATCAACTTTGAACCTTATACTTTAGCGATAAAGTTGAAAATATATTAAAGAAATCTGACAGATTGTAGTAGCTTGATGTGCTGGCGTCTGTACCTCCATGAAACAAGAACAATTATAATAATAAAGTGAGCCGCAGTCATGACAGTCAGAATGACGGGTGAATACTGATAATGAATGTAATAGATATGGTTACCTAATATTTACCAGAGGAATATCTTCAACGTACTTCATAAAAATATAATCTGAAAATATAATGCGACGAGTAATAAGACAGTATTAAAAACAAAATCAAGAAAACAAATTTTGACGCCTACCATGTTTTGATAGCAATATGAGTATAGTTTTATTTGCTCGTATTGAGAATTTTACGCTACAGTACAGACCTGCCGGTCGATTCTGTAATAATCTCACCGTGAAATCATAAGTGAAGTGAGCAGTGTCAATAGTGTTAATCCCTAATGACAGCTCACTTCCCTAAGTTCTCACAGTGAGATTTTTACAGAATAGCACTGCTGTTCTTACTGCCATATCTCAAAAATCCATTTTGTATAGCGTTTTATCTCATTTTAGACTATTTTGCTCAGACGTGCACCTTTACCTAGGTAATTACGACAACCGTAGTATGGTCGACCTCCTAATTATACCATTAAGTTTACAACTTATGACACAAAAAAAAAACATATGTTGAGTTCAGCTTCCAGTCTAGCCAGATACAGCTGAATACCAGTATTTTAGATGGAGCGACTGCCTATCTGACCTCCAAAATCAAGACTAGTTGTCGAGACTTTTGGGCTTCTGACCCGTAACGACTGTCAAAGTATGGCAGCCGGGACCAACGGCTTAACGTGCTCTCCGACCACTTTCCGAGGCACGGAGGGGTCTCGATGTGTAATGGATGGTCACCCATCCATGAACCGACCGTGGCAAGCGTAGCTTAACCCTCGAGCGACCTGTGCGGTATTATTATTTTACCACGAGCTCCTTATTTATTTATTTATTTATTTATTTTATTATTTATGTACACACAGTAAAAAACATATGGATATGACATTTTAAAAATTTGAGTACAAAGGTAATTATTATCTGCCACATAGAAATAAACCTTGTTGCTTTATGGCGTGCAAATGACATTGAATCTTAGGGTAATGAAGCTATTACGAAGTAGATACACCTAAATCTATATTAATAATTCTACTTTAAAGCTTTTTCGTCTTTTTCGCCACTGGCAAGCTGCTGCCGTTTGATGTAGCACAAGACATTGATCCAGAGGAAGGATGCTGAGGCCACGTATGTGACCCTCAGGTGAGAAGGAATGAAGAAGAAGTTCACAGTCTGTATCGGGATCCAAAATGTTTGATTTGCTAAAAATGCCGTTTTATACTTCTGTCGGAGCTCTTCAAAGATGTCTGGCTTTCTTTCCAGGACACTTAGAACTGTAAAATAAAAATTGCTGTTAATATTTTGATTAGGACATACAAGTATACTATACTGGATGTTTTTTTTTCAGGCTCCAAATACTTACAGGGTGTTCTACTCATGAATATGAACAACTTTCACTATGGGACCAACTCTGAAATCACGAGAACAAAATCAGCTGTTTAAAAACAAAAGTTCAATACCTACTTGACCAAAATGTATGAAACAGCTGATTTTTTTTCGTGATCTTAGAGTTGGTTCCATAGTGAAAGTTATTCATATTGATGGGTGGACCGTGGAACACCCTATAAAAATTTGGAGCCGGTAAAAAAAAGCACGCTGTATACAAGGTGTAACTTAAATAACGCACAACCTCTTAAGGTGTCATTGTACTCATCATAATGAACAACTTTTACTATGGGACCAAACCTGAAATCGCGAAAAAAAATCAGCTGTTCCCTACATTTATGTTCGCATAACTCGTCAAAATGTAGGGAACAGCTGATTTTTTTTTCGCGATTTCCGGTTTGGTCCCATAGTAAAAGTTGTTCATAATGATGAGTACAATGACGTTGTGCGTTATTTAAGTTACACCTTGTATATGAACTATCTTCTGCCTGCGACTTCGTCTGCGTGAAACTTCTCGTGGCCTGACCCATTCCGTCGCATCGCATCGTCTGCCCGCGCTATTACTTCGTCTTCGCTTAGCGTTCTTTCTGACTTTTTTTGTTTTTTCGGTTCCTTAGGATGCCAACGTCATGTTATAGCCAATAGCCTTATAGCCTTCCTCAAGAATTGGGCTTTCAAATGGCTTTCAAAATTGGAATTGCAACCCTGAGTATTTGATATTAATTTCAACTTGATAACTCCACGCGTTCCTGTGAAAAAGGGTCTTGACAGACGGACAGACAGACGGACAATGAAGTAACCTTATAAGGGTTCCGTTTTTCCTTTTGAGGTACGGAACCCTAAAAACTAGCCGTGCCATACATTTTAACCGCATTGGTTACGCGTGGTGACCGCGTTGGACCGCACTTTCCTATAAAACAGCAGATTTTTTTTATAGCAGATGAAATACGTTTGCATGGGGCTCTAGAATCATGATGTGCTGAATTTATGCTAACAGTTTACCTATAATATTCTACTTTATTATATTTTCGATTGTGTATCAAAGTTATATGAAACAGTATTTTATTAAGGAAGAGAGGCTGAGAAAGTAGTTACATTTTAATTAAATTTTCGTCACTCATAATCATAGAATCTACAATACTAAATAATATTCTAAGGAGAAAAGATTAGATTTTCTGTATGTTTGTTTGATCCGCTTTCACGCTTAAACAACTGAACGGATTTGTATGAAATTTTACACATAGGTAGACCTTGACCTGGATTAGGACATAGGCTACTTTTTGTGTTAATATTCCATGGGATCGAGACTTATGCGGATGAAACCGCGGAGCGCGGCTAGTTACCTAACACAACGAGCCGCATTACGTTACACCTACAATCTCACACATAAGTAGTACGTATCTTATGAATATTCACTTGATATAGTAGAATGAGGAATGATTTGTTAGAATTTCTTTTTGTAGATTATGCAAAAGTATTTCTCTTATTTCTGTTTTCTTCCGTTCTGTATCGTAATGGCAAGATATTTAATAAGTAATGACCCACTTTCAGTACCTAGTATATCAGCCAACTATCTCAGCATTTTGTTCAAATGCTGGCTAACTTCAATTGTTTTTACATTAGAATGTTTCGTTGCCCAGTTCAGCCAGCCCAGATGTTGGCATTAGGGACACTTGAGGTTGTTAATTCAGCAGGGTAATTGTGTAACGCACTATCAGTAGCAATGGGTTTCATTTTGACAGTTCAACAACATTCATTGCGTTATTTACGTTCTTGAGCAAACACATTTTTCAAACATATGGAGCAATGGATTAGCAACATGCTTTGAAATTATTCAAATTGACAGTAATAGTGTGTTACGCAATTAGGGTGCAGGTCAAGATATATAAAAAGAAAGACTTACATATAAAAAACATCGCCAACAGCGTAGGGGTCATTAAAAACTGGTCACACGCTACTTTTGTCAGCACCGTTTTGACAGACGTCCCGACGAATTTCTTATCCAGGAATTTGTACCTGTGAAATATATAATTTTGTAAGAAAAGATACATTGAGGTCTGCTTGCGCTAAAAATCATTTTACGTTTGCCGCTAATCGAATTTAAAACATCGTTTTGTTTCTGTCAATCGCTTGAAGGGAACAGAGACAGAATTATGTTTTTCATATTATGTTCAACGCTAAACGCATTTAATCATTATGTTACGGTTTCCCATAGATAAAATACTAAATGTACAACGGTTTCTTAGAAAAGCGATGACCGCATATACAGGGCCGCAGTGACGGCTGTCTTGAAAATGATGACAGCGGTTTTTTTTTTAATGGCATCTCGCAGTTCAACCTATGAGGTTGTCGTCTGCCTAACCGGGCTTGAATGTGGATGCCTCAGTAAATTAAGGCCTCCAGCAACGGCTTAAAAAAAATGCTCTCTAGAAAAACACACTAACTTACTTTCATAGATAACGTTTCAGTGACGTCATTTACCGGTAAATTACGGACGCCTATGTGGGCGATCACCGCTTTTCTTGGAAACCGTAGTTTTAGTGGTGTAAGTGGACCTAAGACAAACTATAATTCCATAAATTTCATATCGTCATCAAATTCACGAATACTCTATTAATGTAAAAATGTTCTCTCGTTTCGTTACACACGTTTTATGTGGAGATTAAATGGTTTGAAAAGTAGGTACGCTTTTTGGGTCAAACAGCCAAAATCGTTGTTAACGCTCTTAATGAATGTCTGGTTGGCTCCTCGCTTAGCCTAGTGCAATGGTTTAGTCGCAAGCCCTAATGCGAGGGTAGGGTACTGAGTTTGATTTCCGGGTTTGGTAGTTTACTGAGTTTTTTTCCTTAGAAATTCTCAGCCACCGTCCGGATCCGTTAATAACATGATCAGATTACCTACCAATAATATAAAGTAGGCGCGTAAAGAGTGCTGCCTACAGCGACAATGCGCGCTCCCGATGCCGGCTTGTAGTCTGGCTTATCGGGCTGAAACAAAACAAAATATACATGTAATCAGCCATAATAATACATTAGCAGCAAATATAATAATGTTTCCACTGCTGGGACTCAGACCCCTCTCTGTGAATACTCTGTGATTGACATGTAAAAGTGTTTGTACAAACCTACTTACAGAAAAATAAATCATTTATCATTTAATGAAGTGGGCTAATCCACCACGCGGGACCAGCGCAAACTCGGGTAACAAGAACAAAATATTTTATTTCACATTAATCTACTTGGGCACCACAGATGGGCACTTATGAAGCGTCAAAAGCGTGGTGCACGGTTTCAATTGGTCGTTTCCTTTTACTCTGCTACTCTTTAAAAAATGATTATTCAGCTTTTACAATATTTCCAAATTGCAATGTTAATAGGTATGGGAAGTCCAGTGTAGGCCTGTAACCTGTGCCGAGGACTTAACAAAATATAATATTAACAACAAATCGAAAATCATTAAACACTCCATTGTGCTAAAATAGTTCAATGGAGTGTTTAATTATTTTCGAATAGCAATACGTAGAGCTAAAAACAGATGTATGCGTCTGTCTATAAATATAATTACTAATTGAAATAATGTCATTGATTGATATGAGTACCTTACTACTTCCTGTAATGTATTAATAGAACCGATATGTAAATTTAATGTAGTGTGCTATGACGTCATCACGCAGAGATAGTAGCCGACAAATACGCGCTCCTTCTTCAATGGTAGCGTGGCCGAGCGGTCTAAGGCGCTGGTTTAAGGCACCAGTCTCTTCGGAGGCGTGGGTTCGAATCCCACCGCTGCCAAAATCTTTTTGTCGTTTTTAAATCGTGTATTAGATTTTTTATGATGATGAAATTGAAATTATTTTCTTTCGTGACGACCATCTTACAAATCTATTTGACATTTGATTCCTCAAATTATGGAGATGATTTTCATTCATATTGCAGTCTTGTAGAGTTAGTTAGTTAACTCTCTAAAACAACATATTCATTAAAATCACTATTAATAATAGGTGATTTTACTAGGTTTTTCTTACCTGTACTTATGACGAGATGAAATATTTTGATAAGATGGAGATTAAAAATGTTTTAATTCACCAGAAAGGGGTTCTAGTATTAATTGTCTTTAAAAAACGTATCAACGAACATTATTTTTGGAACAAAGTTCTTTAACGGAAAAAGCGTTATTCTGTATATCCGATCGGATGTCGTATGAAGGGGCCATACGACTTTTTATAACCTATAATAGAGAGAGTCAGAGAGAGAGAGAGATAATTTTCATGGTTTTCGAGGGTGCTGAAACCGATAGTGAGGTCAAAATGAAAATCCAAGATGGCGGCTGCATAAATATTCAATTTTTTCTTCATGGGTGTCATTTTCATGGTTTTCGAGGGTGCTAAAGCCGATTGTGAGGTGAAAATGAAAATCCAAGATGGCGGCAGCAAATTTTTTAAAACATCCGTCGCCATTTTAGTTCTTCATATTGAACTTCGTTCCTGTCGGAGGTCCAACGACCCCATATGTTTTTTTTATTTTTTATTCTCTCGGTTTAGTTTGAGCTATTATCATGAAGCATAGGTATGCAGAAAGATAAATAAGTAGTGTTGTAATCGCGGTTGTAATAGAGGTGGAAAATATGTATCAGCAGTTTTATCCGAGCTATGTTAGACACAAATAGGTAGGCACTAGCTTCGGCCCGTGACTTCGCCCGCGTGTTTCTTGACTTCCCGACCCACCCCGGCGCTCGCCTGCACTCGCTATAACTCCATTTTCGCATAGCAATCTCACTTACTGTTTTTCTTTTTGCTAGGCTCCTAAGAGAGTTAGCGTGATGTTGAATAGCCTATAAGTAAACCTTTCTCAAGAATTGGGCTGTCAAATGCAAAAATAATTTATCAGATCCGACCGGTAGTTCCAGAGATAAGCGCGATCAAACAAATAAACAAACTCTTCAGCTTTGCTATTACTCTTAGTATCGATTTAGATATGTGACTTTGATGCGCAACATTTGTGGCAGCGCAATGATCTTTTATTTACCATCAATACAGGACATAGCATCACTGGCGGACTAAGGGGGGGGGCGACAGGGGCGGCCCGCCCCGGGCCCCTGGTCCAGGGGGCCCCCAAATCTTAAGAAGTACTTTTTAATCAATCCCAAACAAGGTAAAAATATATATGTGAAATATTTCGATTTACGAGCTCTTGTCGCTCGCTCTCACATCCTTGCTTGCTTTTCATGAACAGCATAATGAGGAGATGAATATGCACCTCCCTGAAATACCCTGCTGCTTGCGAGGCCCATGATATAGGTAGAGTATACTTAATTATTACGCACGATATACTTTCATTTTTTTAGGCGTTATTCATTTTTTGCAAAATGTTACTAGAAATAGGTACAAGTGGCCATTTTTTGTATTACCGCCCCGGCGGGCCCCGGACAAGCTCAGTCCGCCACTGCATAGCATGTTGCCAGCAACATTTTCCGCAACAAAAAAAAAAAATTCTCAAACTGCGCAAAATTTTTCCCAATGTTTTTTTTTTTTAATATTTATAATTACCTATTAATGTCCCACTGCTGGACAAAGGCCTCCGTACTCTCTTTCGCAATGTATACTCGGCATTATTAGGATTGGCCGCTAGCCCTCACTCACCAAGTACATCTTGTTGAAGGTCTGCTGCGTGAACTCTGCAGCCGAATAGAAGGTGGCGTATACCGTCAAGTTGGTGATCAGGGGCCGCTTCTTTAGCGACTGCTGGAACATACGCCTCAACGTGCTCAGCATGTTTACCTCGGAGGTGACGCGAGGTATGACCTGTTGGAAATGGGAACACTTGTAGGATACTGACAGTTTTTTAGAGTTCCTCAAAAGGAAAAACGGAACCCTTATAGGATCACTTCGTTGTCTGTCAGTCTGACCGTCCCTCTGTCTACGGTCTCTTGGGGGTCTAATAAAACCAAGCTTCTAAGTGAACGCAATAAAAAATACGGTTATTTATGCAACATATTATGTTGATATGCGCAAAAAAATCAAAACCCATATGGTACTTCCCGTCAACTTAAAATCATGAAACTTGGCAAGAAGCAAGGTCTCACAGCACAAGAAAAGGAAACTATTGGAAAAGGAAAGGGATTTTATGAAGAGTTTTTGTTTTAGCTTAGCCCGCATTTTTACTTAATAAACTTAATTTCATGAAGACTCTTACATACAAGCTTTAACTTAAATAATGCACAACCTCCGCAAAAAATCCGCTGTTCCCTACATTTATGTTCGCAAACTCGTCAATAATGTAGGGAACAGCTGATTTTTTTTCGCAGTTTCAGGTTTGGTCCCATAGTAAAAGTTGTTCATAATGATGAGTACAATGACCCCTTATGAGGTTGAGCGTTATTTATGTTACAGCTTGTATATCACTTTTGATCTAACTTTGTTTTCCTGATTTGGCGCTTAATTAAATGTGAAAATTCTACAAGCTCAAACGTAAACGTATCTATCATTGTCGACCTCTGGATCATTACCATTTCAACCCGAACGAATTAGCATACCGCGTGCATTGTGTACGAATACTCGTACACAATGCACGCGGTATGCTAATTATCATTACGTAGTAGATACCTACGCTTCATTTGATCTAACAGTTAACCATTTACCAACCTCCTGAGTCCGCCATATTTATACGTCAAGATGTCGGAAAGACCGGTTGTCCTTAATAACGGACAAAATGGGCCCCAAGTCCTGAGATTATATATTTAACATTAATCAAAATTTGAATTCTCATTGGTTGACTAAATCAGGTGTAGCAGCGCCGATTTTAAACGAAAAACTAATAAATGTGTGTTAGGAAGTAGGTACGTCCGGTTATTACAAATGTATGTTAGGACATATACAATCAGGACTTTATATATATGACATACGATAATTTGTCCGTTATAATGACCTCAGGGACTCAGGAGGCTAAATAATTATCATTAAGGGCTGATTTTACACAAAGTCGATATCTTTTATCTGTGTAATTGTCAGCAGATTTTTTTTTCGCGATTTTTGGGTTTGGTCCCATAGTGGAAGTTCTTCGTGATGGAGAGTGCGGTGGCCCCTTGAGAGGTTGTGCGTTGCTTAAGTTACACCTCGTATACCGGGTGTCCCTGGAAGTATGGATCAAATCGAATAGGGGCGTGGGCATGGTCATTTCCAAACTTTTTCACCCTGAGAATGTCGGTGAATTTTTTTACGGTTCAAAAATTATTATCAATTTATGTTTTTTTCAATCACTTCGCATAGTGCTCAAAGAAAATAATAAAAAAAATAACTATCAATTCCATTTTTTTAGGACGTTGTAGAAGAGTGGACTTTATCTGTGGTAATACTTTTAAGCAGCTAGAAAACATGTGTTCAATAAGAAAAAAAACATTTACTGCAAAGGCTACGTGCTGGCAAAAAAATATTCAATTTCGAGCAAAAATTTTAATCAATTGCACCGACTTTCGCAGGGTTAAAACGTTTGGAAATGACCATGCCCACGCCCCTATTCCATTTGATACATACTTCCAGGGACACCCGGTATAATATTTTTTTTAATTGAAATTAATTTAATTATATTCTTCATGTGTGTTTTAAATTGCTGGATGTATACTTTGTAAAATGTAAAGTCTAAATATACAACGTGTAACGGAAAGGGGGTATCAACCCTGAAGGAGGTGAATGTGCTCATGAAACTCAACAACTTTCCCCAAAGAACATAGGTCGAAATATGAAAAAAAAATTTGGCCCTCCCATAGTAAATCAATCAGCTGGTACTTAGTCAGTTTTGTAAGGGAGGGCCAAATTTTTTTTTCATATTTCGACCTATGTTCTTTGGGGAAAGTTGTTGAGTTTCATGAGCACATTCACCTCCTTCAGGGTTGATACCCCCTTTCCGTTACACGTTGTATAGTGCATGTGGTGTTAGCCTGTAAGCAATTGTTGCATATATTATAAGTGTATTATCGTGTACTTCTAAATATAATGAAATGTATAAACAATTGTAGGCTGACCTATTAATAACTAAAATAATTATATTGACATCAGAGAAAATTTGTCAATAATTCAAAAAAAAATGTTAGGTTTAGACTTATTGTAGGTATAAAAGTTTGGTGAAATTCGTCCTAAGTAACACGGCTATAAACTTATTGACGTACTTATCCATCTCGACTGCCTCGTTGGTCTGTGCTCAAAATCGTTAATGCTGAGCATGAGGTCCTGGGTTCGATTCCCAGGTGGGACAAAGTGTTATTGGTTTTACTATCTATAATTTCTCAATACTCGTAGTAGGTACCCCACAGTCTGGACTTCTGCCCAGTTGACGGCAAGGCTCGCCCCCTATTAAGTACATGGGACTTACATAACTCGCGAAATGTGGGTGTACTATAGTTACACTTCTGCCTTATCCTTCGGGGAAATAAGGCGTGATGTTATGTTATGTTAAGTTAACTTCCACCTGGCGTTTGCCACAGTTATTGTTATCTCAAAATAAGACTGTGAAACGTTCAAGTGTTAAATTGACGAGATAAGATTTCAAAAACCTTGTATCCAATGCCAACAAATAGTAGAATATACAACAATGATATACGTACCTATGTAAAAAAAATGAATCTTGATTCGTAACAGGATATATATCATCACTCAAAAATAGATATCATATACTAATCTCAACTCAGATCCAGGTGAAATAGAGAAGCGCACGTGATCACCTTTCCAGAATAGAAGCCAGGCAGTCTGACGTATTTTTAAGGAGTTAATTTTTTTAATTCCATTGAAAACTAGCTACGTCTTGCTTGTGCTAAATACCTTTTGAAGCAATACCTATACTTTTAACATTCTGCCACACTCGCTCACCGTATCAATTCGAGTTATCGAAGTCTCGCATACTTAAATGCTGTCAACCGAGATGAAACATTATTTACGGTCGAAATCAAACTTTGTTCTTATCGATAGCAATGACCATACTGCAAGTTGGAAGCAATCATATAAATAGACGATCGAAATCGAAATAAAACTAGTATAAAATGAGCTGCACTGGACATAGAGGGACAAGTGCGGTTAAGCAGTCGACAACCTTCTAGGTTGAACTGCAAGATGCCATTCAAATAAAAAAAACATAGATGGGCCATAATCGGAACAAGTGAGAAACATACAGTAGGGCTATACTATTAGTTACGTGTGATGAAGAACTATTCAAACAGGGAGTTGAGACAATATCGGTACCACCAGGTCCATACAGCCGGTTGATTCTGTATAAACCTCACCGTGAAAACTTACGTGAAGTGAGCTGTCAGTGTCATCCCGCTGATGCTAGGGATTGACACAGAAAACATTTACAATCACAATCTAGATTTTTATTAGATAATATTTTTCAAGTCAAGTCATCGAGTGCTAACGGTGTGCCTGGCTGACGGACCGGACCATATAATTTAACCCCACGTAGTTTATGTGGCGTGATCACTTCACCCGTTAACAACATTTTGTGATTTGGGTGAAGGGCTATACAGCGTGTAACGGAAGGGGGGTATCAACCCTGAAGGAGGTGAATGTGCTCATGAAACTCAACAACTTTCCCCAAAGAACATAGGTCGAAATATGAAAAAAAAATTTGGCCCTCCCTTACAAAACTGACTACCAGCTGATTGATTTACTATGGGAGGGCCAAATTTTTTTTTCATTTTTGGACCTATGTTCTTTGGGGAAAGTTGTTGAGTTTCATGAGCACATTCACCTCCTTCAGGGTTGATACCCCCTTTCCGTTACACGCTGTATAGTGTAGGAACAAAAAAAAGAAAAAAAAAAACAACATTGAGATTCTGACTAAGTTTCTGTTTTGCTATTTTGTTTTAAAATCCCACAAAATAGTAATCTTTTGACAACTAAAATACTAGCTTTGAAATTATATAAAATGATCAACAGAATTAGCATAAAAAACATTATTGAAACCTCGGTTATGATTGTAAATGTATGCTTGGTCAATCCCTAGTATCAGATGGGATGACACTGACAGCTTACTCCACGCTCACTTCACCTAAGTTTTCACGGTGAGATGGTTACAGAATCGCACTACAGAACCTTATTAGCTTAACAATAAAGTTATAGTACTAATATTATATAGACTCAAAGTCATTATTTAGTTATTTAATAGTTCAAGCACATAAATGTACAGAGGCGGGCTTAATGCCATAGGCATAAAGTCATATATGAATAATTGAAGTTACTACATTATATGACTTCGAATCGATAGAGGATTATCCTCAACAACCGGTAAAACAACATTAATTTTACTATGCAAACAACATCAACTCGATTTTCGAATATGTCTTATAATATCATTAAGGATATACAGCGTGTAACGGAAGGGGGGTATCAACCCTGAAGGAGGTGAATGTGCTCATGAAACTCAACAACTTTCCCCAAAGAACATAGGTCGAAATATGAAAAAAAAATTTGGCCCTCCCTTACAAAACTGACTACCAACTGATTGATTTACTATGGGAGGGCCAAATTTTTTTTTTCATATTTCGACCTATGTTCTTTGGGGAAAGTTGTTGAGTTTCATGAGCACATTCACCTCCTTCAGGGTTGATACCCCCTTTCCGTTACACGCTGTATAATATTATACTTTACTTACAGTCAACTTCCAGAAGTTATAGCTACCGACGATGTCCTTGATCTACCGCTTAACAACAATAAACACTTATTGTATTCCACTATCAGTAAATTCAAAGTATTCGAATACAGAGAAACACTACGTCGTCGTATTATCGTGCGCAGGCGACTTGTATCAGCTGTTATTCAAACCGAACTGTCCCCTACATCGCAGTCAACTGACAATTGACTTCAATGGAATAATTAAACGAGGAGCGTCGTGTTCGTTGAACATTCACTTCTTGTTTTACAATACAAATCTGACCTTACATTGATTCTACCGTCTGTAACTGGGGTAGCAGAAATACTATGGATGGTGCGTATTGTAGCGTTACCGCATTTTCCATCAAAAATATTCTTACGCAGTACTGTAGAGGGTCATAAAAATAAACCCCAATGTAGACTGTTGTTTTTGGACACCCGATGATATATTATGAAATAACCACTACATGAAACATACATACACTTAATTCCTAACATACTAGCACATTTCTTCATCTCACCTCGTGTGGAAATTCCTTTGCCGCCGCTCATCCTATATCCACTATATTAATGACACTTTCGTTTGACAGACGTATTTACAGCCATTCGACGGCGAATAAAGTGTTACCACAAACTTTATGAATCAAGGTTATCAGCGAACTGACAACTTCCGTATCAAAACTTTTCTACGATTACGCAAGAAATTGTACTGCAAACCTGCATTCGGTTTTGAAGCAGTCTGGTGAATGACGGGAACTCTCAGCAGTCAGCTGTCCAGAGCATTTGCGCGCGCAACAGAATCTGGCTTACTGCGCAGGTAGAGATACATCTGTATATCGGATAATGCTGGGGTCACACCTAGAGGCTTTGGCGAACATTCCTGTGTTCGACACTCAGAATATGAGTACTTTTTGTAATTTTATGAGAATCACTTGCTTTTTACTTTCGTAGTAGAGAAAGAATAGCCAAAGAAACGATATACCTAAGGATTGTTTGGAATATGGTCCAGCTTAAATAGTGTTAATGTATAGACGCCAGCACATCAAGGTCCTACAATCTGTCAAATTTCTTTAATAGATTTTCAACTCTATCGCTCAAGCATAAGGTTCAAGGTTGATTTGCAAAATTTTACAGTTTCGGATAGCTTGTGCTGGCGTCTGTACTAAGGGAGAATAACACAGGCTACGAAGACCTAAAATAAATTGGGAGGAGGGCAGAAAGATGATGAGTTGATGATGACATAATTATTATCAAAAATATATTAATAAGTAGGAAGATCTTGACCATCGGGGTAATTGTATAACACACTATCAGTAGCAATGGTTTTAATTTGAGAGTTCAACAACATACATCGCGTTATTTACGTTGTTGAGGAGACGACTTTTTTGTACATATGAAGCAATGGATAAGCAATATGCTTCAAAATGATTTAGATTGAGATTCATTCAGCGATTTTGGCGCAAAACAGACACAGTCTAGTTTTGGGACTGTTGCAGAAATACGAAAATTCGCCAAAGCTCAGTTAGTGTAGCGTCAGCATTAGTACGGTCCAGGGGTAGGGCAGCAATCTGCAAAATCATTAAACTTGGACAAGAAGTTCGACATGTGAAATTGAAATGGTGAGCATGTTTAAAAGTAGATAATACACGACGTTTGTGGTGTAAGTATCTCCTAACAATTTCAGACTAGTTCGCACTCATAATAATGATATTTAAGTATGTTATGCTTTCACCAAACCGGCAGGAACAGCTGATATACCTACTGATGTAGTTTTGTAAGTCGTTTTTGTTCAAATGTATCTATCTATCTAGTCAGTTCTGTTTATGTGGCTTATTATTTTTCGCATTTAGTTGATATATTTCTCTCCTGCCTGTCGATTCTGTAAAAATCTCACCGTGAAAACTTACGTGGAGTGTCAGGGAGAGCTGTGAGTTTCATCCCACTGATGTTAGGGATTGATCAAGCAAACATTTACAATCATAATCGAGATTATAATCACCCATATTATAAAAGACTGAAAAGAGGTTATCATCTTTTACGACATACCATTGTGCGATCAGCCAAGCTGTCTTGGCTGAGCTGTGTTGTGGTGGTCCTAAAATGGTACCTTGTAGAACGCCTGCTTCTAAACTGGAAAAGATGAGTAAACACAGCGCCTCTTATTGCTCTCCATACAATTCAGTGAATTAACAATTTTAACTGCAAGTGAAGTTATTCGGAATTGCATTACAGAAAATCTGAGCGAAACTAACTGGGAATCGAACTCGGAATTCCACATTAAGATCTGTAAGTACTGCATTGTTTATTCACAACCACCCGACAGGATATCGTATCGAAAATGACACATTTCGAAGACCTGCGGGGTAGTTGCGCAACACACTATTAGTAGCAATGGGTTTCATTTTGACAGTTCAACAACATTCATTGCGTTATTTACGTTGTTGAGCAGGAATTTTTCGAACATATGAAGCAATGTATTAGCAATATCCTTCAAAATGATTCCGATTGTAATTCAAAGTGTGTTCCGCAATTAGGGTGCTGATCTGCATTGCCCACGATAGCAAACAGCTGTCCGAAGAAAAGTTTATTTGAATGAAACTGACAATTTTTTCGTATTTTGGACTTGTGAACAGCGTTTAGAGGACTCCTAACATTGGTTGATATTCGATACGGTGCGGAAGCTTATCGAGGGGTTCTGAATAACTATGCTGTAATAAACAAAAGTTGACTTACTTAACTTATTCTCAAATCTTGTTTCAGGTAAAAAAACACAAATCAAATGGACAACTTACCGAAGCCTATTGTCGAAACGGTGGAGACTATTTTTCTCTTTACTACTTTTCAGGCTACGAATGGACGAAAACACCCGCCCACATTTTGTGACCGTGGTACATTCTATGATAAAGCACGTCTGAATTACAAAACCAACAACTATACAATGATTGCGCTGATAAAAGATAACGCCTTTTTAACCGACTTCAAAAAAAGGAGGAGGTTATCAATTCGACTGTATTTTTTTTTTTTTTTTTTTTTTTATGTTTGTTACCTCATAATAACCGACTGGGTGAACGGATTTTCATGATTCTTTTTTTATTTGAAAGCTGGTGCTTCCCGTGTGGTCCCATTGTCACCATTTCAATATCTGATGATGGGATCTTGTAGAAATCGGGGGAACTCTTCAATAAATAACAGCAGATTAACCGCGATTGTTGCTATAGCATATCTAAGCATTGTTTACACCATCACACAACATAAGATCACGCCTGTACTCACTACAAAGGTTATAATTTTTTTTTTATTACCAGTAAAACAACCGCGATTGCTGCTATCGCATATGTATGCATTGTTTACGCTATCGCACAACATAACATCACGTCTGTACCCAATAAACGCAGATGCAGCTTCCTGTCACTGATATTTACATAGCAAGTAGTGTTTATATGAATTTGATTGGGGTAGATATAACTAAAAAGTGAAAAATAAAAAATTTTATATAAAAAAAAAACAACCGACTTCCAAAAAAACACTACAAGTGAAAAATAATTTTGATTTCGGAAGTCGGTGTCAAAAAACTAAAATGCGGAACCAACGACACCGACTTCCAAAATCAAAATTATTTTTCACTTGTAGTGTTTTTTTGGAAGTCGGTTGTTTTTTTTTATATAAAATTTTTAAGTATAGAGACGTATTAACGAGTTAATTCGTCCACAAATAACTTTTTGTGTAAATATATAATTATAGTATTTCCTGTAGCAGTCTTGTTGAGAACAAAGGACAGGAAAACATTTTTAGAGTTAAAGCAGGAAAATCATTTTGTCACCATATTTTTACATTTAATTTTGATTTTGGGCATAAGTGTCCAGCCGTGCGATTCTGTAACTATCTCACCGTGAAAACTTGGGTGAAGTGAGCGTAGAGTGAGTCGTCAATAGTGTAAATCCCTAGCATCAGCATGACTTACAGCTCACTCTAAGCTCACTTCACCTTAGTTATCACGGTGAGATTTATCCAGAATCGACCGGCTGATTCTCGTTTAACAGCAGTATGCTCATATGGAATTATGGGATAAGTGATGGAGATATAAAAATGTTAGAAAAACAAAAAAAAAAGCGAAATAAAACGCGAACTTATGCCGTGATGTTTTATTACAAGTAGTATCGCCCCCCAGCTAGATGGACGGACAACCTAAAGAAGGTAGCTGGGGTAGACTGGATGCGGAAGGCGGAGGACAGGGTGATGTGGCGCAGTCTGGGAGAGGCCTATGTCCAGCAGTGGACTGCGATAGGCTGAGTTGATTAATTGAGTATCTAATATTTACGTAATTTCACAATGAAATTAAAGTAAAATTAAAAGTGGTAGGGGAAACCATACAGTTGTTGGCCTCCTCATAGTAATTGGCATAGTAAATGGAAATGACGTGACTTAGAGTGAGATAAAACTAGTGCCAATAACTAAAATTAAATGACCAATAACTATACTGTTTCTCCTATATCTAAAAAAAAATACGTATACAGGGTGAAATTGAAAATATGCGACAAATCGAAATGGGAGATTGTACTCATCATTGTGAACAACTTTTACTATGAGATAAAACCTGAAATCGCGAAAAAAAAATCAGCTGTTCCCTACATTTATGTTCGCATAACTCGTCAAAATGTAGGGAACAGCTGATTTTTTTTTTCGCAATTTCTGGTTGGGTCCCAGGGTAAAAGTTGTTCATAATGATGAGTACAATCTCCCATTTCGATTTGTCGCATGTTTTCAATTTCACCCTGTATATTCACTATCGTTAAACGGTGGGGTTTTGTCAAAGTAACAGGTGATCAAATGAAATGTTACGACGAACAGTAAGAGGATGACCATGAGGAGCTTCACCAGAGTGTTCACATGGTTCGAAGAAGTCGTAACTCATTACCAAACAGTATGTCGTTCCGTTGGCTGGTTTGCCAGATTTTAATGGGTCTTCAAAAGTGAGCAGTTCGGCGCCGCTAGTTGAAATCTCTTCATTCTCATAATTTATTGTTAATTTTTGTACGACTATTATAGCATCAGGTTTTCTTGTGGTTATTTGTTTAGCTTTAGCATCGAAACGTCTGATAAAACAATTGCTCCTTGTATTGGTAAATTTCCAGTAATTACTGTACTAAGGTGTGCACATTTGCAAGTAGGTATTTCTATAAGCCCCTGTAACTTGACAAGAGAGCTTGGTTCAAAGAAATAAAACCGGTCAAGTGCGAGTCGGACTCGCGCACCGAGGGTTCCGTACAAATTTAGGGTTTTCGGATTTTTTTCATTTACTTGTGCTACATGACATTGCTTCTTGCCAAATTTCATGATTCTAGGTCAACGGAAAGTACCCTAGATAGGTTTTGATTCCCTTGCGAGACGAACGGAACATAAACGCCCGTTTCTTTTGATTGCATTGACTTTGAAGTTTTTTCACTGCTTTAAAGGATAGCAGCCCTAAGTATTTGATATTAATTTCAACTTGATAACTCCACGCGTTCCTGAGAATAAGGGTCTTGACAGACGGACAGGCAGACGGACAACGTAGTGATCTTATAAGGTTTCCGATTATCCTTTGAGGTACGGAACCCTAAAAATTACCAGTAGAAAGAACCTAGGTTTCTTAGTCTTTATCTAAATTCATAATGTTACCTATAAAACGTGGTTTTCTTTACTGCATAGCCCTCATTAGCCCTATTTTTCTAAACCATGGCAATACTCCATAGGCCTGTCAGAATATTGTCGTTGACATTGCAACCTTTAGGCACCTCGCGCACTAGACGGCCACGACCACGACCAATGGCCGCAACGAACGTCGCGCACTTGGCCGCAACGGCCAACTGGCCGCACACCGGGCCGTCACGACTGCTCGTGGTTGTGGCCGTCTAGTGCGCGAGGTGCCTCAGTCTTGTTGACGCAAACTAATGGAGAACACATTGATGTTGTTGTACAGGTACTAAAAAAATATTTAAACCACGTATTTTACATGACGTATTTTAAACATACACAATTTAAATAATATTACACACTTTTGCTTTTTACCTAGCATAAACCAGTGTAAACAATTGTTAGTGAACCAATAAACCCCAGGGTCATAAGGCATATCTTTGGAATCGTCTCCTCAAGCCCTTTATTCTTACGTAGGTATTAAACACTTCTTTCAAGACTATTGGGTTATAAAGTAAGCCATGTTCATTTTTATGAAACCTAATCTATTGAATTAGGAATTTCCTTAAAAATCCTTCGTTGTGATTGAAAGTAACGTGCGTTACGCTGGGTGGTCATCAGAGTCCTGACGACATGTAAATCATTATAATGCATCCAGACGTACATCTGAATGCCATGAAAGAATAACCCTTTGCAACCGGGAGTAAAAAAACTCGCATAGATCAGTAAAAACTTAGTAATCGCTTGGAATGTGTTCAGAGGTCCTGGGAAAAATACTGAAAAACATCTCACGCAAGCTGGTCTTCAGCAGTCAGGCCCTCGCATACATACGTGAGGTTCAGGAATAATTTGCTAGTCGCTCGATCGTGCTCAGAATTTTGTAAAGTCGAAACTCACGATAAAATCAACTCGGTTGGAAAGGGATAAAGAACATACATAGAGCATAACTATGTACCATACAGATACATGCGCTAAAAACATAACCCTTCTCGTCAGCCGGGTTTGATGCTTCCTATTTTATTTATAATTCTGTGTCTCTGCGTGTGAAAGCATCATGAATGTTTTGTTGTGATTTCTTGTGATTTCTTCAGGAATATCATAGGCTGTTTTTCTGGTTATCTTTTTTGCATTTCTGAGTGATTTCGTCTTTCTTGAACTATGGATTTTTGCATTGCAGTTTACTTCGGCAACAATAACAATACCTACAACGCGCATCTCGGACAACTCTGATTTTGTCTGGTTTCTAACGAAGATCCAACGTTCTATAAACTGGGGCATAACGAATTAATCATTTGTGATACAGTCGTTAGATTTAACTGAAATTAAATCTGTTGGAAGACATTGGATTATTCCGTGATCGACAGGTTTGAATTTAATTTTTTTGACCAGTTTGAAGACGAATTTTGGTGAAGGGCTATATTAAGACCCTTCCCAAGTCATCAGATTTGGGAACGGTCTTATGGCCCTTAACCAAGTTTGACGACGAACAAAAATATACAGGGTTTTGAAACACTATTATTGCTTCATAATAAATTTTGTTTTATTTTGTGTCCATTTCTGGGCCAAGCTTGTATGGGGTATGGGACCGGTATCCATGGCCTTTAAAGTTGAAGGTTATAAAATTATTAAAACGACTTCGAGGGTCGACGAGCCATCTGAAATAAATGAAAAATACTAAACGAAACTATTGAATTTACCTATAAATTCAACAGTTTACTAGGTATTTATTTAGGCGTAGAAAATACCTCTGAGAAACCAATAACGGCTAGGCATACCATGCCCATTAGGAAGCTCTTTTTATAACTGTTATCTGATACTACAACAGTCAGATCACCTTGAGATTTTTTTTTTGCACCCCCTGGTATAACGAGAGGCTCTTTTTATTAGACGAGGAACATGTCGCTCATCAGACTTTCGCTGACAGGTAGCTGACAGAAATGTTTACTGGATTTGCTAGCAAGGAATGAACTCATGAAAAGCTCATTGGTATGTATTCAATACCCGCACCCTAATTGCGTAACACACTATTAAGCACCTGGAAACACATCAATCAATCAACTCAGCCTATCGCAGTCCACTGCTGGACATAGGCCTCTCCCAGACTGCGCCACAACACCCTGTCCTCCGCCTTCCGCATCCAGTCTACCCCAGCCACCTTAAACACATAGTGGATCTGTATTTTCCGCGGAGAAATCCTTATGGACGCTCTCCGACTGCAACGTCTGGCGGGAATGGACGGTACGTATACAAGTTGTAAGTTAAATAACGCACAACCTCTTAAGGGATCATTGTACTCATCATTATGAATAACTTTGACTATGGGACCAAAACAGAAATCGCGAACAAAAAATCAGCTGTTTCCTACTTTAAAGTTGTTCATACGTAAAAGTTGTTCATAATGATGAGTACAATGACCCCTTATAAGGTTGTGCGTTATTTAAGCTACAGCTTGTATACGGGACTCCAACCGACTACAACACCGCGGTTCATTACCATGACAGACAATAAATCGGCAGCGCAGAGTATAATCGCACAAGATATGTTCCAAACAATTCGTCCATCGTCCTTTATGCAGCCTACCCAAATGTCCTTTCCTTGATATTGTTCGTCTAATCGTTGAGCTCCTAAGTTCCGAGATGAGCTCCATGATTCCTGACAAATGCGTCACTAACAGGACAGGTTCACTCAATCGGTATGGTTCTTCCCTCAAAAGATTTATCTATTTCAGACACCAATCTACATTACATAGTCTTCACATGATCTGTCCAAGATTATGTCTAGACTTTAAAAGAGACTGTGATCTCTGAGTTTGTGTCGGCCTTTCTTCTCAGAGTAGTCAGATAGGAAACGCCGACCTCATCTAGTTTTGAAAATATGATTGACGTGTAGTGTTTGTACAAACCTGCTTACAGAAATAAAATCATTCTACGAGTATAAAAGATTTTTTTTTGTCAATTAATATACATTTGAAATATCGATATTTAAAATACTATAAATCAAATAAAACAGATTTTCTCAACTCATACTTTTAAGTGACAACACTAACAGTGTATAGAACTTAAAAAATATGAACACCATATTACGTAAAACTACATTCTTACAAATAAATAAATTCTAATTCTAACAATGCTCGCTGACCCTCCCAAAAAAAAAACACAAAACATTTTTGTATTTCATATTCACGTCTGCAGAGTTTCGCTAGATAATTTAATTTGAACCTGTGTATTTTATCGTTCTTCTTTATTTGAAGCCTTTCCGCCATTTTCAACATCAGCATACCGATGCAACCTGTTGCATTGCATTCGGAAATCTGCGCAACTCTACGAAGTTTACGAAATTCTTCAAACTTGCCAAGTAATTGACAATTTCGTCTGATCTGAAGCATAAAGTGCAGTGATTAAGAAAAGTTAATTGATGCAATGTTTTTGAAACTGTAGAGCCGTAGACGGTAGAGTAGTAGTACCGGCTCGTGGATTTAAAAATTTGAATCGTATTCGTAAGGCGTGCGCCGGAGTGGGGGGCGCCGTGGTTGCCCGTACCAGGTAACAGGAGGTACGGTGGCATAGTGGGCTGACGCGCGAATTTTGTGGACAAAAATATTTATTGTAAAATTAGTTTTACAATAAATATTTTTGTCCACAGAATTGCAATAAAAAAAACTATGTTTTGACATAGTTTTTTATATTATTTTTATGCAAACGTTTTCTTTTTTTTTTTTGGAAATTAAGACGACTTGTTTTGGCTACTGTTTTCTCCGATTATTTTAAAATACTATAAATACATTCACCTTGTACTTAGCATGTTTTTTTCATCATGGTTTTGGATTCCGAAATTACATGGATTCAATCGTAACAAATAACCTAATAAAACTTAATGCTTTACGCACCTGTCACAAATATTTTTAAATCAATGGAGATGCAATCAAAGTTGGTTTACAATTTCTTTCCGGCGCAGCAAGTGTTTGTGCAACCGGAAATCTTTGCGATTACTTAGTGGAAAGAAAAACATATGCTGAAAAACTCATGCATTATCCACATTCATGTTAAACATTTGTGCTAAGTCACGAAACGAATCATATTAATAATTCGAAACATTTGTCTTGAAAGTGGAACACCGTGCGTTCTTGAAGCTTAGCGGTCGTCCTCCCTCCCACGTCACTGTGTATCTCTTTCTGACAACATCTCGCTATCTCTGTCTGGCAGCGTATTCAGTCAGCGCGGAACTCCGGCGTATTTCACAGGTGTGTTGGTCGGTGCGTGATGTTAGACGATCGTAAATAAAACCTGTTATAACAAATAGTGCTGAATTTGTGAGAATATATGAGTGTAAAAAAGGAAGTCACTCAAAATAACTGCTGCTGTGTTCATAATTTAACATTGTTTTCTCCAATTTGTGTCCAAGTGGTGCGTTTCGAAACAGTGACAACAAGTTTTTCTTGTGTTGTGAGTTCAGTCCTTGAGTCGGAGGCTTTATCATCGTCTACGACGCTTGCTCCTCTACTCATTCGTTTGGCGGGCTACTCGTGGTCAAGGTATGCAATCCAGCCTTTTAATAACATAAAAAAAATGTTCCGCATCAAATATAAAAGTTTCTGATTAGTCCCACGTCACTGAACAAGTGTGACTTTTTAGAAACATTTCCAAAAATAAAACTGTTATAACTACATTATGCACTTTCAAATTACTTTGTCGTCTCTACAATGTAAATTTATTTGGTAGAGACAAGTCGCTTTATATTGTTTATGCTTGTCAAGAAACCATTCTACTACTCTGGTGATTTTGGACCTACGCACAATCTGTCAAATACAACAAAAAAATCGTTTCATCCACTTGTTACTTTGGGGTCTGTCGTCAGGTGCTCTATTTGTGGAGAGCACTCAAGTGTAATGTGTTAGAATGGGGAACGTTATCTATGTTTACTCCACTACCTGCCCCGACATAATCCCAACGCAAATAAACCTGCCGTGCGATTCTGTAACCATCTCACCGTGAAAGCTTGGGTGAAGTGAGCGTGGAAGCTGTCATTCGCTAGGGATTAACACTATTAAGTGCTCACTTCACCTATGATTTCACGGTGAGATTTTTACAGAATTAATCGGCTGATATGTTGACTTATCATTCAAATTGCAATCCTAAAAGGTGCTTTCTATCTTATAGGTATTATATTATATTCTGCTCTATGTCGTGATCTCTGTGCCATAGATTTTGTGGATCAAAACTTTTAAATGTTTTTACTTCAACTGGATTTTTGGTGATCCACTGACCACATTGTATTTTTTAGCAACTTATATTTACCTATTTTTAGTCGTCATTGAAAAGTTGTCATCCATTATAAAGTCTTTTTGTAAAACTTTAGCGTCCATGACCGCTCGACCGGCATTCCGTCAATGCATCTCTCTGCTCGTGACTCACCTCGATGGCACGTCACCGTGATGTCACTGCCTCCAGGTACCTACCTCTTTAGGTACTAAAACTAAATAAACCAAGTGCTTTACTGCCTTTGTCAGTTTTGACAAAAAAATAACTCCAAGACTCCACTGATTATGATCTGTCGAGAATAAAAAAATATTGCTCACGATCTTTGCTGGCAAATTGTTTTATTCATTATAGCTTGGTATGAATATAAACAAGTTTTTAATTAAGTAATAATAATTGTATATTCATGATAGAATACCTCAAAGACTATTATAACCACTTGACTGCGTATACAGTGCCCCGACGCACGAAAACTATTAGTATTTTGTCGCCTATGTATAGGCTACGGTACTAGTAGCAATTTTAGTTGTGTCCAAGTGTTAGACCTGCGTGCACGCTAAATTAATATAATTTTTTTATAACGTTTATGCAATTATAACGCATCAAAATGCCTTCATGCGCGGTGAAGTGGTGTGGGAAACATTCTTAGACATCTAGTTACAAAAAGGATGACATAACTTTTCATCGGTACATAAACATTACATTGATTTAATCAGATTATAAGCCACTGCAGGGGTCTATTTAAAATGGTGGCTGGGTAAACGAGCACACTTTTTGAGTCGCGCGTTGATGTCTTTTGGAAAAGTCTCGTTCTTGTATTAGACAATTCTAATGCTTCTATCCCTTTCTTTCCTTTTGTATGTTTATCGTGAAAAATAGTGCTGTTATCTTTAATAGCTGAAAGTTGATATCGAGAAAAATAAAATGAATACATTTTTTATTCAATTCACATACTTTAATAAAATAACTATCTACTATTAACCGACTTCAAAAAAGAAATACCGATGAACTGAGAACCTCCTCGGTTTTCAGTTCGTCGGTTTTTTTTTTTTTTTTTTGTATTTTCCGGGATTTTTTAGTTCTTTCTGTCCCCGACCGGGGCCGATCAGTCCATTTCCGGGATTGTTTTTTGTAATTGATTGATTTTGATTAAATATTATTTCTATGATTTTGATTTAGTATTTATTATAATGTTAAAATCCATTTTATCGATATCGACTATTTTCTCTTAATGAAGTAAAGCAGCCCTAACGATGCAACTTGACCTTGAACTGACCAATTGCAGCCGCGCGTTCTTCCTCATCCCCCGGCCCGCAGTAGTGAGTCGTGTGCTTCGAAGAAATCGGCCCATACGCTCTCTAGTGGTTATATTCTCTATGGAATACCTATATGATGCACGAACAGCATCTACAAGTTTATAAAGCCATAACTTCTATGCGTGAAGTAAACACGAGAAACAGTTTCGAAGTTAAAAAGATATGCGAAACATCACGCCAACCACTACTTATCTGATATTACAAATAACACACGTGCTAGTTGTTCAAATCAAACAAATGCACGAAAAGGTGTAATTGCTACACGTAAAATGATATCATACTTTATTGTTATAGCAGATACTCCATTCAGAAATAATATCAATTCCGAGACGAGGTCGCCAGCCTTTCATTGAAACTGAAATAAGTATCAATCTAATAAATTTACAGTTAATTTTATTCGATGTGACCTCCATATATCTTGAAACGACGTTAAGACGTTGGTCCCGGCTGTCATTCTTGGATCTTTGACAGTCGTTACGGGTAGTCAGGAGCCCGAAAGTCTGACAACCAGCCTTACCAAGGGGTAAGACTGGTCCACGAATGACAGCCGGCACCAATGACTTTACGTGCTTTCCGAGGCACGGAAGGGTTTTCGTTTGTAACGTGGTTACCTGTCCACGGACCGACTGCGGCAAGCGTAGCTTAACCTGATCGATCGACCATATCGTATTACTCAGTAATTGGGTTGTGTAGGTCAGATAGGCAGTCGCTCCATGTAAAATACTGGTATTCAGCTGCATCCGGTTAGACTGGAAGCCAACCCCAACATAGTTGGGAAAAGGCTAGGCAGATGATGTGACCTCCGTATATCTTACAGAACACGAAACTACAAAACCATGGCTAAGCAGTTAATGTCTTAAATCCAATCCTTATCCCATTTCAGTAATCATTCAATTGACCGAAACGAACCGTAGTCTATCATCTATGGCTTTTTGAGAGGCATGAAAACCACAAAAAGGTCGATTGAGGTTCAATCGGAATTCGTTTCTCGTCGTGGAGAGTAAACGTCATCAGTTGAATTCACAGAACTTTTTTCGCCGATATTCAAGACAGCATTATCTGTTATGCAAGACGAAACTAAACAAAAAAAAAGCAAAATTTCTACTTTAATTTTATACTTCGTTTTTGCCGAAATGTGCACTGACTCTTTTAGAAAGAGCAAACATTTTGTTAGCTTTTTTAGTGAATTGAACGTAGTAATAAGCTGTGCAGATAGGTGTATATAAACAGTGACGTTCATAAAGCGGTGAAGACTATATTATTGTCTTAGATCCCGGAAGTACCGGTGATAATCAATCCCCGGAGGCTTAACTTTACAATACATTGTTCTTGAAGCTGATGAGGATTTAGTAGGGGATAACCTACTGAAGAATATCGGAGAAGAAACTAGGTAGGTAGATAGGTGGTTTAACAATATCGAAACAAACTCGTGAATGTAAACCGTCATAGTTTATACTGATGGAAATCAGATTTGCAGGAATCTAGTTTACTGATCGCCCTCAAATAAACGAATCATTTGCTAAAATCAATTAGTTGTTAGGTACAGCAAAATGCAAATGTCACGTGAATTAATCCCAGATCATAATGTGACACCACTTCAGTTTTTTACAACTACCTTTCCAATTGTAAATTAAATGCCTCATTCAACAAACAACATAGCCGCGATTCTAATTGTTGAAAAACACGAACACATCTCAGTTTAGAATAGGCGTAGGTTTGTTTACAAACTCTTGTTTTAGTTTGTAAGCTTTGAACTAGTAGTCGCACACGCATTCCGTGCATTGTGACCAGCCACGTGCCTGCACAATAGTAATTCCACATTAATTTGAATACTCGACATTTTTTCCAAGATATTCATAATTTGTACCAGAGTGCATCATTTGGGTCAAATTACGAAATGATTTGGTTCTGATTTTGAATGAATGCGATGAGTTAGCAGATTAAATTCTCATACATTCGTATTCAATTATTTTTTTTTTTCATTAGAAAGCAGTTTGTTTGACACAAAAAAATATCAGCTTTATGGCGTTGTTTGGCACAGTTTCAGCAAGATTCCGGTAAAATATTTTTATACGAGTATGTATATAAAATGTTTCTTTGTATACAGTACCTACTTATAAAACATTACTTCGCTGAGCTGAGGCCCTTTTGGTATTATAATCTTTGTTTTCTGGTTTTATAGTTTTAATGTGTATCTATTTTGCTGTAATCCCAATAAAAGCATTTTTTCTTTCTTTCTAGTTTCTTTTTATCTGTGAAGCCACGTTGTTCAACAAAACTATGCAACAGATTTTGATGGTGTTTTCACCATCTTTTAGGCAATTTATTCTGGAAGATTTATGTGTACCTACAATACATTATTATTAACTTACATACAATAATGACATCTCGATGTTTTATCAAGTCGAAGCAGGCGAAGCAGGGGCGCGTCCAGACTCGCGACTACGTAATCCAACTAGACATTTCTAGATGTCACATTTTATGGCGCTGCGTTCAGTCATGGTGTCGCCGGGTGCCATCGTAGCAAATTAAATCATTCAGCGCCATAGCCCACAAACACACTAGTGAAAGTGCGGCACAGTTAAACACAGATTGGTACCAGCTACTCTGATAGCCAAGCTTTTACTTAAATTTAACCTTAAACTACTTTTTGTTGGGTAACGGACTACGGTCTGGCTGCCAAGATAAGTGTGAATTGACAATTTGTCCAATGGTCAAGTGTTGGCTTAGGGCTCTTTCCCACGGCAAGATCCCGTTTAGGGCCCTTTCCCACGGCAAGGCAATATGTAAATTTAAACACGTAGTACACCACTAAACGGGATCCTGCAAAAAACGGGATCTTGCCGTGGGAAAGGGCCCTTAGCCTGTATGCTGGAACCAGAATTTATTTGACATGTATACAGGTATAATGGTATCGGATACCTAAGACTAGACGGAAGTAACGTGTATCCTTTGTTTAGGTTATTGCATTTATTTTGACTGATTGATCAAAGATATTGATGGGGTTGATCTGGCTATCAAGAAAACTCATTTTATGACGGTGCAAATGGGTTTTGTTTAAGAGGATTTTCAGTTGTTTTACTATTAAGTTCGTAGGTACCAATACTAACGATGCTTAGACATAGAACTGCTACCACAATGGTACACAGAGTACATAACAACAGAGAGAAAATCGAAGATATTTGAAAAAAAAAAAAATCAAGTCGGTATCTACACAAATATCAATCATCAGATACATAAACATAGACATATAAACATTTAAGTACCAAAATATGGCATCGATACACAAAGACCAACATTCACCCAACATCCACTACTTCACACAAACAACCAAAACATTAAATCACGAATCAATCCATCAACCCATCCGAATCATTTACTGAAATCGATCACCAACAAAAGAACTACCCACCGGACATTGGCCCACAAAAGGGTCGTCCTAACTCCCAAGTCGTAAATCGCTTTTGTCTTGCCTCACCTATTATTAGCGTTAACGGAATGCCAATGGGAAAGGTCAGGGAAGGTTACCCCAAGTGTTTCTCACGGCGACTGGGAAAGGAAGCCGCACAAAAACTCTTCACTCCTCAGCTCAGGAGTTAGAGGAATTGTCGCGGAACGGGCAGCATTAAAATAGGGTGGGTGCATTTATTATAAAAAAGGAAATGTTTATTTGAAAATGCTGTGCGATGTAATTGAGTAATTTTATTACTGTTCTTATCCTGTGTTTGTGATTCTTTGATGCGCCCGCGTTCTAAAACACCATCTTTCTTTTGTTATCTTCAAAGATGTGCAGTACAATACGTTATGTAACTATAGAACATGTAGTTTTCTGGTTTCCAGCAATTATACATATCGCAAAAATTATTGCTAATTAACTTCATTACGTTTGTTTTTCATATGTGTAGTAAATCACTACATAGTATAAAACAAAGTCGCTTCCCTGTCTGTCTGTCCCTATATATGCTTAGATCTATAAAAGTACGCAAAGGATTTTGATGCGGTTTTTTTTAATAGATAGAGTGATTCAAGAGGAAGGTTTTTATCTATAATACATGCATAATATAGTAGAGAAACACTGATAATTTTAGAGGTTTCTAATGTGATGTCGTAAATAAACTCATTTTTTTGCGCTTACATTGTAAACGCTGGCTGAACCCGTCGAGACAGATCAAAATAATGTACTACAGTATTGTACACCTTAAAAAGGTCTACAAAAAAATCCGCGATATATGTCCATCTCTTAGGGATAACCCACAATAACCATTTTTATCCTATACTTTTTACGAGAAATAGTGGCTCTAAAATTATCAGTTCCTCCATTGCACCCGTGCGAAGCCGGGGCGGGTCGCTAGTGTATTATAAAGTTAGTATCTTGGTGCCGTATTGTATTTGTCAGTAAGTGTATTGTGACGAATAATTTATAATTATGTAGATAAGCAATCTGCCTATCTTCAAGTTTATTTGTTACTAGCGTTGCCCGCGACTTCGTTTCTTTTTATTTCGGAAAACAAATTGGATTTCATGGGCTTTTGTTTGTACGGAACCCTAAATTATTTTCCTATGATAAAAGTAGCGTAAGTTAATCCTTATAATATCAGCCAGTGAAACTCCCAAACGAGATTACTCGGAACAAACACAATTTTACCAGCAATTTTAAAAATATTCTTTTTGTTGTATATACCGTATATACTTTCATATGCATTTAGTAAAAAGCTGTTATTTTGACAATAATTTAATCATTGGTATAGATTTGTGTAGATGAGATAATAGACTCCCAAATAGTACAGAATCACATACCTACTAACAGATATAGCGGCAAACTACTTTAAAAAACAAAGTAAGTTTTTTGAAGATAGCTCTGCAGTGTGAAAACCCAAATTCAGCAAGACCCATTTAGCTACTCTTCTCTATGCTGCGCTTTTTTTTTAATTTAACTTGTACTGTCTTACTGCAGAACAAAAGCCTCCCCCAAATCCTTCTAGGCATCCTTTTCTAGAGCCATCTCGATCCAACCACATACAATTTTCGTATAAAAAACACATACGAACGAAGCAAGCTAATAAAGCATGTAAAAATAAGGAAGCAAAATCTAAAAATATATTTATTTGAATACACTTTGAATTAATATTACGTCATATTTCATATATTGGTGGTGATTGCAATACTTAATTTATTACATAAGCAATAATTTCTGATCCTGTACTTAATAAATAAGGTTTTAGCAATAACATAATGCTCAATACTTCCAGTTTGAACTGGAAAGTGATAATAATAATTCATTACCTGCCTAGTCTTTTCCCAACTATGTTGGGGTCGGCTTCCAGTCTAACTGGTGGCAGCTGAGTATCAGTATTTTATATGGAGCGACTTTGGTTGTCAGACTTTCGGGCTTTTGACGACCCGTAACAACTGTCAAAGAACCACGAATGACAGCCGGGACCAACGGCTTTACGTGTTTTCCGAGGCACGGAGGGGTCTTGGCAAGTAAAGATGGTCACCCATACACGGACAAACCGCGGCAAGCACAGCTTAACCTGATCGATCGACCCGTGCTGCTGTTATTACGTAGCCACAAGCAAGGGATAATAATTAATTAACACTACAGTACACGCGCCCTGATTTTGCGATGTTTTACTCGCGCGGGGTGAATATTAAGACCATTTGTTTTTGTCGTTTTAAGGGTTTATTTTAATAGTAGTAAATAAAATTATTTTTATTATTGTTATACATTTAGTATTTACTTAAAATTAAATGGCACTTGTGCATTAGCATTAAAGGTAACATAAGAACTTAAGTCGACAAAAAAGTAGAAAAATTACAAAAAAAAATGTAAGCCTCTAGATATTTTCATATTTTTACAAATACCTGCTTAGTTTTAATTATTTTCATAACAATTTAAACACACAAGAACCTGATGATCGGGACATATCCATTTATTACATGTTTTGCAGAACTTTGAAACAGAACGATTACGTGATCTAGGACAATAAGCACATCGACCACTTCTTCCCGTTCTTCGGACGTTCATTGGTGAAATAACTCCAGTTTCGTCGCTTTCCTGTTTCAAAAGAATCTGGGCTTAGTTCTTATTTCCCGCGGTATATTTTTACTTTCAATTCGAAAGTTTATAGTGGGTTTTACCAATTCAAATGCTGTATCCAGCAGGAAAGTTCTTCGCACAGTAACAGCATTCTCACCATTAGCCATCCTGTTCATCTGATAAATTACCAAGCTATTGATGCCTCCAAGATTTATTATTATATTTGTAAGAAATCTGTAAAGAGGAAATGTAAAAACAATATTTTAACATGTAATAGTTTAAAATAAGTGTTTTCATAATAAACAGTAATTAAATAATAGCAAAACTTACCAGAAATGTTTCAAAACTGACCGAGATACTCCGTGACGCCGATACTCGCATGGGGTGAAATTTCGTCCCAAGCACTTTCTCGCCTTTTTTTAGCCACTTGCGCTCGCGTCCAGTGCCGGCGAGTTACTGACCTTGACTGTTGTTTACTCAACTAGGATTACACTAAGCGACACAATCAGTAATCTCATAGTTGAAAAACTGTGACCAAAAATATAACTCTGGGGCGAATATTCACCCCACGCGTGTACTGTAGTGTTAACTCAATTAACAAAGTACATTCTCAATTAGCTTACTTCGCAGAACTGTCACGGCATGAAATTGGATCAGTTTTGATTATTACGTAATTTATGTTTTTTTTTTCGGTGTAAAAGAAGGCAATTTACCTACACCGATTTCAAACAACACAATAATTGTCTCATGAGGTTTTATTTAATTTATCAAGGTCATAAACAAAAGACTATCGAAAAAAAAATCTTTTTCAAATTTAACTTAGTGGTTTATTCATAAAGGTTTCCTAAAGTTAGATAGTGATTAGCGTCCGTCTAACCATACATTTTTGAAGTTTGAACGTCACTTAACTTTAATCGTCGTTTATAAATAAACCCCTTAATGCGTAAGTCATCGAACATAAATAGTTTATTGTTCGTACAGTTATAGTAAGTATTTGACGGGTCATTACGTCACTGATAGATAATTACCATAATTTTGTCAAGTAGAGCTGTTTTACATTCATGATGACCCTTCCAGCTTTCTAATAATTATTCATAGAGGAAATTGATTAGATTCGATTAGATTTACTTAGTAAGCCTACAATTAATTAATCTTACATTTCCTGAGAAATAATCTACGCCATTTTCCAATTGCGAACAACGGATTTTACAAGTCAATTCGCACGAGTTTACTCGCCGAAAAGTGTGAATCGTCACTTTTAAATAATATTATTTTTTTCTAGCGACTCGCAGGAATTGACACATTTTGAATTGTATGCGATAAAGTACAGAAAAAAGGACACAGCGCAGAGAAATGATAAGAGTTAAATATTATAAAACGTGTAACTAAAAACGTCTAACATCATTGCATAAAATTCAAAATGTGCCAATTCGAGTGAGTCGAAAGTACGTATTAAAAAAAAAAAATATTTAAAAGCGACGATTCGCCCGTTTCGAACGAGTACATTCGTGCAAATCGACTAATAAGCCCCGATTTTACTTAAAGAGCAATCAATATTGCCATAGATATACCTACCCAACAGCAATCAAATGAAACACTAAAATTTTGAGCCAGCAATCAAAGAAACAATACTTGTAGAGCCTCGTATAAAATTCCTTTATAAATCTACTAAGATTTTTCCATGACCCGCTTTCTCTGATCGATGTAGAGTTTATACAACGTGTAACGTTAAATGCGCAAAACCTGAAAATAGTTTGATCAGAATAACGAGCAGAATTAATTGAACCACTTTTTAATATAGGTCACATTTTTCAAAAAATCTTCATTAAAAACGTTGCCGTGTCTATTTATTAATAGGTCAAGCAAGCCAATGTCAGTGCGGCGCAGCGGCCCGGTGACGACTCCTCCCTTGGTAAAGCGTCGTCGCAGACGCAAGAAACGATCAGAATGGCCAGTAAAACTAAAACAGCACATAAAACCTTTAGAATTTTTTTAATGACTTATTTTCTCTCTGAAATAGGTCAATTGAATTAAAAATCAGTTGGGGTGTCTGAGGTTTTGCGCATGAGCTAGCTTGTTTGCGATCGCTGAGGAATCTAACTTTTCTATGCTATAGAAATACATAATTTGAATTCAATTGCATGCAATTCAAGACCGATAAGCGAACAATAAACTATTAAACTGTAAAAAAGAAAATTCTCGCCATCATTCAGCAGACGTAAATGTGTTATCTTTTTCTATGTTTTTCTCGATCAATTGGCACCATCTATACTTATTATCAATTATAATTATTATTAAAGTCCCGTTTCGTGACTGTCTGTGTGATCGCGTTTTTCTTCTAAGCTACGTAACGGATTTTGATGCGGTTTTTGCCATCGTTTAGGGACTATTCTGAAAGTTTTATATATAATGTTTATACCGGGTGTTCGGAAAGTCATGGATTACCTTTTACCTGCTGATGGGCCACATTGGGATCTACCAATAAAAAAAAAATTACCATGGTAAAAGTCTTATGGTTTCCGAGTTTTTTGATGTTTAATGAAATTTTGGAAAATCTCTACCTTTGATCAGTTTTTTCCATGCCATTTCATTATAGGCTAGACAGTATAGGCTACTAAACAAATTAAAATAAAGTATTATAAAAAAAGTCTCGATGTTTCATCAAGTCGTAAAAACCATGCAAAGCAGGGACGGGTAGCTAGTGCTAAATAACAGAACAATCGATCCCGTTCATTATGTGCTTTCCAATAAAGCTTTCTCGCAGTCTAGAAATGTCATCACAACCGGCACACGCGCACTAAATACCTGTAAAAGTAACTCTCTCAATGTGACTCAGTTCTTATCACCCATTGTGAGCTGTGCGCACACGCATGGCTTACGTTTCCAATGATTTACCATGAGATTATGAACGCAGTTTCTTGCTATCCTGCTTTATTAACAAAGGTGTGAAGGAGAAAGAATGTCGGATGCCTTTCGAAGGAATTAAGTGGGTGTTTAAGTAAGTCGAGGCAAACTGTTCAACTTGACCTAGCTGTGGGACATTTCCATAGATAACTGTCAATTTGTCTTCTTTTTGTAATTATGTATTCACAATATGTTTATTTTTATTCCAATATGCGGAAAACCTTGAGTTTAGCCAGTGGAATTTAGTTTTACATTTCCGGAGTTTTCCCATCTCTTAAAGTCTGGTCACTAAAACTGCTCGTCTACAGCCGGTCGATTCTGGAAAAATCTCACGGTGATAACTAATGTGAAGTGAGCTTAGAGTGAGCTATGAGTCATGCTGATGCTAGGGATTGACACTATTGACGACTCACTCCACGCTCACTTCAGCCAAGTTTTCACGGTGAGATGGTTACAGAATCGACCGGCAGGTATCGGCACCATAATTGCATAACACGCTTTCAATCACAATTTGAATCATTTTGACGGGTATTTGCTAATTCATTGCTTCATATGTTCGAAAAAATTCTGATCAACAACGTAAGTAACGCAATGAATGTTGTTGAACTGTCAAAATGAAACCCATTGCTACCGTTAGTGTGTTACGCAGTTACCCCGCAGGTATACACGTGGATAGACCTTCATAGTGCCAGCCATTGAAGCGCCCCCCGATACCCACAGCCAGATCTACTTCCTACGTTAATGAATTACCTTAAAAACCGGATGTAGTAACTTGTGTCGTCGTTGAAATCATTATTCAATAAGTAGATCTCCTTGTCACCTTTAATGACAGACATTAACCCAATTTTTAAATGAACATCACTTACGTTATCCATACTAACTTTAATACGTTAATAATCACTGACTGACGGACGAGACGGTAAAGGAAAACATCGTGAGAAAACATGTACCTACCCTAATTGCGAAACACTCTATTACTCTCAATTTGAATCATTTTGAAGCATACTGCTAATCCATTGCTCCATATGTTCGAAAAATGTGTCTGCTCAACAACGTGAATAACGCAATGAATGTTGTTGAACTGTCAAAATCAAAGCCACTGCTACTGTTAGTATGTTATGCAGCTACCCCGCTGGGCTTATTTAGGGTCTAGGTACTCTGATGGTGCTGATTAAAGCTCTTTATTTGTCTGGATGAAACGGGAGAGCTTTGTTCTGAACGGTGACAGTTTCAGGTCATCATCCACAGCCTGAATTTACCTATTTACCTACTGCTGGAAATAGGCCTCTCGTTGTTTTGTCAACCTGCACGCCCCTGTACCCCTCTCATCCAGTGGGCCTACTCCATTAGTCCGTTAATAAAAATACGGGCCCGTGCGAAAGTATGTAGTTTGATTTTTCTTATACTCCATTTGAAATAAGATTAGACATTTAAATAAACCTCTTTTACAGTCCGTTCAACCGATTTTGACTTCTATACCGTAGTCATAAGGATGGCACTAAACGCTAAAAAGTGGTTACAATACCAACTGTTAACTGCAGTTGCCATGTGTCATGCCACCAACGAAATAGAATTCAAAATCGGTTGAACCGACTGTAAAAAAGGATTATTTAAATGTCTAATCTTATTTCAAATGGAGTATAGGTACGGGTAAAAACACATCTGGAGTAAGGACAACTGTCAAATCGTGTTGTCATTCGTTCTTAGTTTGGGCCCCGAACTAACCTTATGTCCGTAGATGATGCCGAGTAGGAACCGCCCGTACCTTTAGCCAAAATTACGGATGTCATGGTTAGATAGTAGGAGGGTAATTGCGTAACACACTAACAATAGCAATGGCTTTCATTTGGACAGTTCAACAACATCCATTGCGTAGTTTACGTTGTTGAGCAGAGAAATTTTTCGAACATATGAAGCAATAGACTAGCAATAACCTTCAAAATGCTTCATATTATGATTAATAATGTGTTACGCAATTAGAGTACAGGTTCGACCTGTTACAGGCCAGTACAAATCCATACTAATATTATAAATGATGAAATTTGGCACACAGGTAGACCATGACTTGGGTTTGTACAGACGCCAGCACATCAAGCTACCCGAAACTGTCAGATTTTCCCAATCAACTTTGAACCTTATGCTTTAGCGATAAAGTTGAAAATCTATTAAAGAAATCTGACAGTTTGTAGTAGCTTGACGTGCTGGCGTCTGTACATAATTTTTATCGCGGTAGTAAGTTTCCTTGGTATAATTTATAACCAGCGCGTCGAAAAACCACGGGCAAAATCTAGTAGAATATAATTTTAAAATTAGAATAATAAAACTTATTGAAGGCAAAAGAAAAACAAAAAATAACAAAACTTATTACTTAGTAAGACGATACTCAGATGGTGGGATACTTATCGGCACATTACTGACAGATACGTTTAGTGGTATCAGGCCTGTGTCATGTGTCCCTCGCACTAAACCGCCCACTTCCGCTCAATAACAGTTGGGATACAGTTACATCGGTGTGGTTACGTCCGTACACCATGGCTTATGGTGGTCACTCGTCACGCGATCCTCGCCTTACGCAATAACTGTGACCAAATGTTTTGCACCTTATTTGTCTCATTACATAATATATACAAACTTTTTCGCTTGAAACTTTTTTCTCGATAAAGAACTGGTTGGTTGGTTTGGTTTCCCTTTCACGTGTTGTAAAAATATTTGCGTAAAACTTGTGAATGAGTTGTTAAAGACTAAACAACACAAGGCAGTAACGTAACCTTGATTGTAAATTCAACTTTGAATCCATAACCACTGTGATATTGATATACACAGACCTTTTTCTGAATGCCACAAGAAAGAAAGAATAAAAAAGAACTTAAAGAATAGAATAAAACTTTTTTGAGAAACTCCTATTAAATAAATATGAATTAATAATATAACATGATGCAATTATGTATTTTTGGTAAATACAATTATGTACTAATTATACAATTTGCCACGTTTAGTTTCTCCAATTAATGAAAATGTAAAAACACTGCAGTAACAAAACGCAGCATTTAAAATAGCATCATATTTTCTACAAAAGACAACTTCACGTTAATTATTACCGTCTTCAATCGAATATCGATCGGTTATTCGATAAAGTCAAGGTAAAAACGATGCTACCGAATGTTTGATTCCTAGATTCACTTGCATTGTTTCATAATTGTATGATTTTCATAAAATTGATAAATTCACTAACCTTATCAATACTTATCATAATAATTAAGCGTGGTATATCAAACTACATAATACAGGCAGGGACACCGATGCGCAAACTGAATCCATGAAATCAGCACATGTACCGCCCCCCCCCCCCCCCCCCGTAGAAAGGTTTCGTTGGCTATCAAAAAAAAATCTGCTGTTTCATAGGTAAACAATACCTCATCTGCCTGGCCTTTTTCCCTATGTTGGGGTCGGCTTCCAGTCTAACCAGATGCAGCTGAATATCTGTATTTTACATGGAGCGACTGCCTATCTTACCTTCACAACCCAGTTACTGGGTAATACGATACCCGTAGGTAAGACTGGTTGTCAGACTTTCGGGCTTCTGACTACCCGTAACGACTGTCAAAGATCTACGAATGACAGCCGGGACCAACGGCTTAACGTGCTTTCCGAGGCACAGAGGGGTCCTGGTATGTGAAGATGGTCACCCATTCACGGACCAACCGCGGCAAGCGTAGCTTAACCTGATCGATCAACCCGTGCAGCTGGTATTGCTTAATCACAAGCTCCTCAGAAAAACAATACCTAAGGGGTTAATATGTATGGAACAGTTTTTTTTTTTTTTTTTAAATGGCGAAAAGTTTAATCGCCGCGTGGTTCAGAATCATGTAAGTACCTACTGAATGCATGGTAACAGGCTGCATGTCGATTTGTCTCTCACTCTGTAAATGCAATATGAACATGTTGTTAATTTTGAAGAAATAGCTCGAAGTTTATTTATTTATTCCTTTATTTCAGGCAACTAGGGCCCATAGAAAAAACAATACATACTACTAGAAACATAAGAATATTTATAAACTAATACATACAAAATTACCACAAATACAATACTATAATAATAAGACTTAAAAATACTATAAATACATACAACACAACAAACTTATACTACTGCACACGAAGTGTCGGCGTCGTGTTTCGCTGACTGGTGTCATGTAGCCGGCCGCGAAACCGGCGATACACAACACCCTTCGGCCAGAACTCTTCCTTGAGGAGCTTCTCGAGATGATGTGTCGGAACACGCACCACGAACGACTTGAAGTTCGTGTTGTGACGCGGCTCCAACTTCTCGACCCTCAAAATCCAGATGGTCTTCACACGCAGGTACTCCATGATCTCCTCAACGATCGTTAGTTTATGACTTGTGATTACATTATATCACGCCAGTTATATTATTTTTATTTTAATGAAAAACAAAAATATGACGTGAATGAAACACACCTGAGAAAACACCATTGTTTCTACCTACTACAAGCCGCGGCTGACGTCGTTACAACAAGTTTATTCGTCTTCAACATAACTTATTTAAATATTAATACTAATTTCCGAACAAAGAGTTGTCGGTGATACCAAAATTAATTCATTTTCTTCAATAAATCATCTCAATGTGAAATTCTCAACTTTAATCTAAATCTGCTTATTGGGTACCTATCTATACCTATTCTGTGTATTTTCTAAGGTTGATTTTTGTTTCGGATTGAACAACACGGACAACTCTTCCTTTAATACTTACCCACGTTAAGACAAGATTTCTCGGTCTTATATTATTTTCGTTCCACAAGTACCTATACCTTTTACCCCGGCTTAATTCTATCGAACTATTAAGTAAACTTTTGTCAGCAACGTATTTAACTTCTACATTGACTACTCGATTCTGTTTCAATAATACACATAACGTACAGACGCCAGCACATGAAGCTACCCGAAGCTGTCAAATCTTCCCAATCAACTTTGAACGTAATGCCTTAGCAATAAAGTTGAAAATCTATTAAAGAAATTTTACATATTGTAGTAGCTTGATGTACTGGCGTCTGTACAATAACATCACGCCTGTATTCACCGAAGGCCTCTGGAATGTCTCAATTTGTGTCTGGTCTGGATTTGTGCCCGGCTGACGGCAATAAGCTCGCCTCCTCATTACATGGGACTATAGGCCGACCGCTTAACTGAGACGTTGCCTGAGGTAGCAGCGCGGTGTGGGAGGGGTGTGGTGACGTGATGTGAGAGCTCAGTGATTCGTCAACTCGTGACAACTATCACCCCTCCCGCACCACGCAGCTACTTCAGGCAACGTCTCAGTTAAGCGGTCGGCCTTTAGACCATAACCGGAAAACGAGTTATGGAACTCAAATGGAGTTGGGAAGGTCACCTGGCAGGGCGCAGTGATGGCAAGTGGAGTAAGGCAGCGACCGAGTGGCGTTCGAGGACTGGGAGACGAAATTTCGGTCGTCCGGTGGCGAGATGGTCGGACGATATTGTTGCCAACGCAAGTACCTGCAACTTGGATGAGGCTGGCACAGGAGCGTGGATATCGGCACAGGAAAATCGAGGCCTATGCTCAACGGTGGGTGAAGTGGGCTGTGAATGTCTATGGTGATGATCTCACATCTGCCACAAATAATATCACTCACAAATATGACATTCATGGCACATCGTACGATACATTTAGTAATGCAATTGGCACATAACACGTTACATTTGACGCGGTGGTACAAATTAGCAGACATTATCATACACATTGTGCCAAGTGCGCATTATTTCCTGATCGCTTCTGTTTAGACACTCCTATGTGACAAGTATGTGCAAAAACATGATAAAAATAGAATTTTCATTATGCATAGAGCTCTGTGACTTTTCGTCTACAGTTCTACAGGCTGTTATGATTGTTGTATGTGTTATTCAATTATTATATTTTTCTATTTATTTGTATATTCCTTTCACAGTTGTTTTACATCCGATTTTGCACCAGAGTGCTTTTTATTCTCGTAGTTGTAAGGTATCTTTCAGAGGTAAAACAATCGGTGAAAGGACTGTACAATAGGCTAAAACTAAATATATAGTTTAAAAAAAATATGGCAACACAACAATCATAACGGCCTGTAGACAAAAAAAGTGACAGAACGCATTAATAACGCAAATTCTGTTTTTATATTTCTTATTTACTCGTATTGTATTTACCCGTATTTGCTTCAGATTTTGATATCAGTCTTATTAGTGACCAATTAAAATGTGATGGGATCCCCCATCTTCCATTAATACTTGCCCTTACTTAGGTATGCAGTGCTACTGCGACAAAATAAGGGTTTATTGTCTTCTTTATGAAACATTTTGAAGGATATTGCTAATCCATTGCTTCATATGTTCAAAAATGATGTCTGCTCAACAACGTATACAACGCAATGAATGCTGTTAAACTATCAAAATAAAAGTCATTGCTATTTTTAGTGTGTTACGCAATTACCCTGCAGTTTGAAGTTGTCAATGATTGTTATAAGCATTTTTACAGATCCCTACGAAATTGGTAGTGTTTGTGATAAATCCAATACTCCAATAGGTAGGTAAAATTTAGACACGCCAATTTGTCAGACTCAATTGGAGAAGAAATCTAGGTTAATATGGTACTTGCAAGCAATGAGCTGCAAACGTTTTACTACTATTCGAATATTTCAATGAGGTCAAAGTACCTACTTTATAGCGTAAAAATAATGGTTGGTTAGTAGGTACCTATAGTTTGACAGCATTTAAAGGTTTAGTGCTAATACACACGAGCGACACGCGTCAACAGTAGAGGCAACTGCAGCCGTCGACGTGTGCTGACGGCTGCCGTCAACGCGTGTGAGCGGCAGCCGTCGACAACATGCCGCTCGTGTATTTGAGCACCGTACTCAAATACACGAGCTAAACGCGTCAACTGCAGCCGTCAACGCGTGGCGGCGGCAGCCGTCGACAACATGCCGCTCGTGTATTTGAGCACCGTACTCAAATACACGAGCTAAACGCGTCAACTGCAGCCGTCAACGCGTGGCGGCGGCAGCCGTCGACAACATGCCGCTCGTGTATTTCAGCACTTATTATTTCCATTGTTCATCATCGCGAAACCCGCAAATATACAGGGTGTAAAAAGACCCATCACATAGCGGTCAACTATGCATTCTGTACATCAAACTAAGTAATATTACTTACACAAATAATTGCTGGGAAACAACTTTTATTTCTGGTGTGAAATTTTGCTGTTTGCGGTAGTGCGCAATGTAACACGCAAAAGATTGTGCTTATGGATGCATGCAACGGTACAGAGGTTGTGAGGCTGTTTAAAGTTGTTATATATCATTAAAAAAAATCTGTAAAATTTGGAATTTTGTCCTTCAATAACTCCGTAACCAGAAGCTTCCCTCCCAGGTATGATCCAGTACAAAAATCATTACAATGACGGGAAGAACAAGTTACTTTCGGCTTCGTTAAGTGTCTTTTTACACCCGTTAATTTGACTACACATTAACACACTTGTGAGTTCCCTTTTCTACAATGCCTTTCTGTTTATGTTTTACATACTTTAGTTAATGTTAAATGCGCAAAACCTGAAAATAGTTTGATCAGAATAACGAGCAGAATTAATTGAAACACTTTTTAATATATGTCACATTTTTCAAAAAATCTTCATTAAAAACGTTGCCGTGTCTATTTATTAATAGGTCAAGCAAACCAATGACAGCGCGCGGCGCAGCGGCCCGGTGACGACTCCTCCCTCGGTAAAGCGTCGTCGCATACTCAAGAAACGATCAGAATGGCCAGTAAAACTAAAACAGCACATAAAACCTTTACAATTTTTTAATGACTTATTTTCTCTCTGATATAGGTCAATTGAATTAAAAATCTGTTGGGGTGTCAGGTTTTGCATATTTAACGTTACACTTTGTATTAAAATCCAATTCTATTTGTTGTAAGAAAGTTTGTTTTAACAAAGAATAAGTATTTAATAATTGATTACATAAAACAGGCGATGAAACCTGAAACTTTATGATTCATGATTTCGAAGTAGTCGCCCTTGTTCTGCTTTAGCGGAATAAATTATTTTTTTAGATAATGATGCGTGAACAAGTAATACGATATATTGGTACTTGGTCAATTAGAACGATATTCGCATACATAAACGGATAGACGTACCTTCTAGCATTATTGGGGGCACATGAATCTATATAAAAACTGTATCGATTCTTTTAAACTGGGTAGACCAAGTCCACTGACTTACATCGCCTTTTGACCGAGTAGTGATACCAATCCGACAAACTAGAGCCACAGTCTACAATGTATTTTTCCTGAAATGTCTTATTTGGTAAACAAACGGAGTACCTACTTATCTCAGAAAATGTGTTCACACGAATTTTCCCATCATTCACATAGATTAGTTAAGTAGAAGCGTCTTGATCTTTTTTTAAACACATACCTATATGAAATTCTACTTCCAACTACCTAAAGTAGACCTTACCCTTAATTTTCACGTAATCGAAATCTTAGAACGCCATATTTGTCTACTAACATTTACGAGTCATTTGCGAAGAAGATACACAGCACTTGCATTTGCTAAGTCCGTCTACAGACTGTCCTAATTCCAGCCGAGCCTGCTAGATCACCTGTTAGTCTTGTGACTGGGAAGCCATAGGTGAAAGTCAGGAAGACGAGGGAGACTTACTATATCAAGTTGATTATTTATTAACAGTGCTACAAATCAGGCTCTACTCTAAAGATTGGTTAGAAATAATAAGGTGTCTATATACATACGTGACCAATTACCAATCGACTACGCGAAATTGATTCTACCATTTTCTTGCATCTAATTATTCTCTTATTCTTCAATCATTGATACCATTGCCTACACATTCCCGGGTAACTGTTGACTACTTATCATTTTATTATTTTTTTGAAGTACTTTATCATCATTTTTGTAACTCACAATAATTAAGTAAAATAAAATCTAGATGTGCGATAGACCTTTGAAATGAAATGAAATTATTTATTCTGTAAAAAGGATATTGGATCCATGTAGGTTGATGTCTGAAATAGTCTTTTGAGGAAAGAACCACACAGATTTGAGTGAACAATCCAGTCAGTGCAAGCATTTGGCATCGTGTAGCTCAACTCAGAACTTGAGGCCAGATTTCGGCCAATACCAAAATGAAAAAAATATTATTATTATTGTTTTAAGCAATCGTGTTTTTTTTTTAAATAATTATTGTTGTTCCATGTTTATTTTTATTATTATTATTATTATTTATGTTAAATTTATATTGGTTATTAATTTTATAATGTATGTCAAACACAATATTGATTATTGTTCATGATAAATAAATAAATAAATACAAACCGACTTTCAAATGTTTCTGACCTACTTGTTACACTAGGTATTGTACCAAATGGAATTCGAAGAATCCACCCCATCAAATACTCATTATGTACTGGTTCGTTGGACGGCTTTATGACTGTACCATGATATTTTCTATACATAAACAAAAGCATGTCATAAAATTTAACGACTTGTGGTGTGATAACCGTTCTATCTCGTGTGCTGCGCCGCGGAGCCGGCGCTGTTACTTGAAGTATCTATTGAAATGGATAGAAGTATATTTGAAAGAAGTTTGTATATCTGTGAGAATGAGTCTTTCTTTCTCAAGTCAACAAGATAGCTAGAGGGGCACCCACACCCAGGGTGGCCCAAACAGGTCAGCAAAACAAAAGAAACCGCAAGTTTAAGGTATGGTCAAGTATGATGACCAATCTAAAGAATCCCTATCAAGCGTATAGTAGAAATTCAAGCGAAACCTGTCCTCTGCAATAATGTATTATAATTTCGTAAGTGTCATTGGATGAAAAGTTTTTGGCCTGATAATAATGATATGAAGTATAATCTAGAAACAACTAGCGGTAGAGTACTGGTATAGGTACCGTTACTGCCACAATATACAAGGTGTTACTTAAATACCGCGCAACCTCTTCGCTCATTGTACTCGTCATTATGAACAACTTTTACTATGGGGCCAAACCTGAAATCGCGAAAAAAAAATCTGCTGTTCCCTACATTTATGTTCGCACAACTCGTCAAAAAATGTAGGGAGCAGCTGATTTTATTTTCGTGATTTCTGTTTTGGTCCGATAGTATAAGTTGTTCATAATGATGAGTACAATGACCCCCTGTACTTATACAACCTGTAACGTTAAATGCGCAAAACCTCAGACACCCCAACTGATTTTGAATTCAATTGGCCTATTTCAGAGAGAAAATAAGTCATTAAAAATTGTAAAGGTTTTATGTGCTGTTTTAGTTTTACTGGCTATTCTGATCGTTTCTTGCGTCTGCGACGACGCTTTATCAATGGAGGAGTCGTCACCGGGCCGCTGCGCCGCGCTGACATTGGCTTGCTTGACCTATTAATAAATAGACACGGCAACGTTTTTAATGAAGATGTTTTGAAAAATGTGACCTATATTAAAAAGTGGTTCAATTAATTCTGCTCGTTGTTCTGATCAAACTATTTTCAGGTTTTGCGCATTTAACGTTACACGTTGTATAAACAATGACAGTAGTCAATACACGACATCATCCTACTAATAGTCCAGAGTATTTAAACACTCCCTAACAGATGAACTGTGAAAGAATACACTCTGAGACATATTAACAACACCAATTATGTGTTTATGTCATTTTATGAGTTCTTTGCCCAATTAGGGTCATTAATATACACTATTATTAGTTCAGTGATTTCTCTAAAACCCTGTAACAGTTACTGGAAAGTGAATTAAGCTGGTTTTTAATTAACTTAAATTATAGAGCCCTAATTGACTTAAATTATTGGTTTGGTGTGGGAATTTTGCGTTGCGTTCATTAATAATTAATAGGTTACGAATAACGTACTTAACAAATACTGAATACTCGTATATCACACTAATATTATAAAGGCGAAAGTTTGTGTGTGTGTGTATGTTTGTTACTTCTTCACGCTCAAACGGCTGGACCAATTTTGATGAAATTTGGCACACAGATAGTTTATAAACAGGATTAACACATATGATTATTTTTATCCCGACATTTCTACGGGATCGAGACTTATGCGGGTGAAACCGCGGGGCGCAGCTAGTCCTCCATAAAGCCAAAAACGTTAATATCTGGTACAATAGTTGTATATCTATGGGAGATATATGTATTGTAACTTATTTGTTTCGGTTATCAACCTACAAACACTCGTAAAACACTTATGAAATGTTGATGTTTAATGAAAATTGCTCTTTCCACATCTATGTATGCCGTGAAATATGAACCTCATAATAGTACCATACCTACTATATACTATAACAATATAGTAAACTGTATGTAATGTATGTGTATGACTCTTCATGACTCACACTCGTATTTCAGACGTAACTACGGGTACAATGCCAACAATGGCAACTGCACTTATACAGCATGATTTTTTTTACCGTCTCCAAATTTGTACAGGGTGATCTACCCATCAATCAATCAATCAACTCAGCCTATCGCAGTCCACTGCTGGACATAGGCCTCTCCCAGACTGCGCCACAACACCCTGTCCTCCGCATTCCGCATCCAGTCTACCCCAGCCACCTTCTTTAGGTCGTCCGTCCATCTAGCTGGGGGGCGTCCCACACTACGCTTGCCGATACGCGGTCTCCACTCCAGGACTCGTCTGCTCCACCGGCCATCGGCCCTTCGACAGACATAGCCAGCCCACTGCCACTTCAGTTTGCTTACTCTGCAGGCTATGTCGGTTACTCCGGTTCTTTTCCAGATAATTTCATTCCTGATTTTATCCTTCAAAGAAACTCCGAGCATAGCTCGCTCTATAGTGCGCTCTACCCATGAATATGAATAACTTTCACTATGGAACCAACTCTGAGATCACGAAAAAAACCAGCTGTTTCATACATTTTGGTCAAGTAGGTGTTGAACATTTGTATTAAACAGCTGATTTTGTTTTCGTGATTTCAGAGTTGGTCCCATAGTGAAAGTTGTTCATATTCATGAGTAGAACACCCTGTAAAAATTTGGAGCCTGAAAAAAAATCATTCAGTATCAAACAGTATCAACATTTATCTTAACCGAACTCTCTATCTTTGTAACAGTGGCTTATTCCGAGAAAACTGCAAAGATTTAACGACTTTATCTTATCTTGATGATCTTTTGCAATATCGGCTAATACAACACTTTGAGAAATGCTCAAGGAAACACTACTATGAAATTAACTAAACGCACACACCTCTGTCCGACCCGGGAAATACGGGCGTCATGTTATGTTATGTGTTATAATCAACATTTTTAACGCAAACTATCATATAAGTAAGCCAAATCTCGCAAGACCAAGTCAACCTAACTTGGATAGAATAATGGAACACAAAATATAATCCCATATTGTTATGACATAATTCTTTTGGAATTCGTTGTTAAACGTATTATTTCAACAGAGGACACACTGAACTCATCTTAACGCTTCCCAAAATATAAGACCATCAAAAGCCATACATCTATGCCGAAGGGGAGCAAAGCAATAACTATGAACGGTTAGAATATTTCCCATAGATGCAGAAGAGTATCTCATAATAGATCATCCCATTAATCACCTTCGTCTATTTTAGGACAAATTAATTTGACGCACGTAACGTTAATGGCGGCGAAAGCATTAAATGATAATGGCCATTCATTTATGTTGTGTTAAGTCAAATATTGTAACGTATGTGAAATTATGAGGAATCTACACGCAAAGTTCTTCGTAGCTGAAGTTTGATTTACGATAATGCCCTTTGTTTATTTACTTGTTGAAATAATTGTGTTCTTTACGAGTAATTATTGCAAAATACTACTGATGTTCATATAATGTATAATGGTGACGTACAAAATAATTGAATTGGCAACATAAGGTTGCAAAAAGAAAGAAAATACCTACGTTTACAGAGAAAAAACACAAAAAGGACAAGTTGAGGGAAAATATACGGCACATCTACGCAAAATGAGCATTGCTCAGCGTAATGCTGCGACTCTATGCGAGACAGAGCCCCAGCGCTGGTTTGCCATTTCTTTTATGAACCTGAAATGATGGATGGGCCGTATGCAAGATTAAAATGGCTAGAAACGGTAACTACTGAGATGGCGGCTAAAAGAGGCCTAGGAGAAGATCACATTGGAATAAGGGCACTAGTATAATCAGGATGAGGAAAAGTATAAAAAGAAAAAGATTGGCAACATCTCGCCTGGCTTTAATCACCGCAAAACAACCCCACGATAGAAGACATTTTAAAAAGAGTAACGGTGCAGGTTCTTGCTCATTCTTCTCCATACGAAACTACCTTTTGGAAGGGGCGACTAGAATCTATTATTTTTTTTTAAGTCGAACTTTAATTGGGCCCGTGGCTAAATAATATCAGCCGCACAGGTCGATCGATCAGGTTAAACTACGCTTGCCGCGGTTGGTCTGTGGATGGGTGACCATCTTTACATAACGAGACACCTCCGTGCCTCGGAGAGGACGTTAAGCCGTTGGTCCCGGCTGTCATTCGTGGATCTTTGACAGTCGTTACGGGTAGTCAGAAGCCCGAAATTCTGGCATCCAGTCTTACCAAGGGGTATCGTATTACCCAGTAACTGGGTTGTGGAGGTCCGATAGGCAGTCGCTCCATGTAAAATGCTGGTATTCAGCTGCATCCGGTTAGACTGGAAGCCGACCCCAACGTAGTTGGAAAAGGCAGGCAGATGATTTTGAAGTCGAACTGTGCCTTTTATGTGCCTATTTGAAATAAATTATTTGACTTTGAGTGAAATGTTTAAATCGAATATTGTAACGTTAAATGCGCAAAACCTCAGACACCCCAACTGATTTCTGATTCAGTTGACATATTTCAGAGAGAAAATAGGTCATTAAAAAAATTGTAAAGGTTTCATGTGCTGTTTTAGTTTTATTGGCCATTCTGATCGTTTCTTGCGTCTGCGACGACGCTTTATCGAGGAGTCGTCGCCGGGCCGCTGCGCCGCGCTGACATTGGGTTGCTTGACCTATTAATAAATAGACACGGCAACGTTTTTAATGAAGATTTTTTGAAAAATGTGACCTATATTAAAAAGTGGTTCAATTAATTCTGCTCGTTATTCTGATCAAACTATTTTCAGGTTTTGCGCATTTAACGATTCACGTTGTATAAAGTATGGATAACCTACGTAGGTTCTAAATAAAAGTACAAACAGAGAGGCACGACGAGGCATATCGATCGAGTCATTGTTTGACGTACAGTTGTAGTTCCAGTGGCTTTGGTCGCAAATTGCAAATTGGCCATGTCGTACCGTTGGCGACCTTCATAAACGCACAAACATTTTGCTTCATTGTCAATGCTCATTTTAAAACGTATTATAAACGTAAACGTATGGAAGGTATGATCATTTTTATGTGAGCCAAACAATGTTTAACCTTTGTATTTTAAACCATATCTACGCCAAAAATACCGAAACTCTTAAGGCTTTCATTAAAATGAGTAAGCAGAAGCTAAAACGAAACTTCCTAAAACGCAGGATTCTCACTTTTTTTTTCTGCCGCTTCATCCTGTCCAAAAATATACTGGAATCAACAATTCCGTTACCAAGCTTTGTGTTGAGAATGTTAGCTTGCAATGTTCCGTCTTAAAAAGAAGAGAATTCTCCCATCAGACCAGAGGGGCAATTGCGTAACGCAGCTTTCATTTTGACAGTTCAACAACATTCATTGCGTTATTTACGTTGCTGAGCAGACAAATTTTTCGAACATATGAAGCAATGGATTAGCAATATCCTTCAAAACGATTCAGTTTGTGATTGATAGTGTGTTACGCAATTAGGGTTCAATGCAATGGCGATTATTACACTAACAAAGACAATAAACACCATGACAATGGCGCCGATTCTGTTGTTCACAAACTAAATTAAATTTAAGTTCAGTGCATCTTTTTCTTTCTATTTCATTAAGAAAAGGACAGAAGATAAATACCAGTTTAGTCCTGTCAAATTAAGATACTCCATAGATAAGTTTAGACGTGATTAAAAAAAAATGACTACTAAAAATACGTCAATTTACGGCAGGCGCAGACTAATTTGACAGGACTAAACTAATATTCAGCTTCTGTCCTTTTCATAATGAAATAGAAAGAAAAAGATGCACTGAACTTGAATTTAGTTTAGTTTGTGAACAAGGAAATCGTCGCCAATATTTTCTGGTTTTGAACCTATGGATAAATAAACAGTTGTTTGATTGCTTCGCTCGTGACGTCAATCAAAACTTACATAATTAATATGGAAACTTATGCAAATGGACAAGAGTTCTATCTTCGCCCGCAAACAGGAAAATACGACTATGTTGAAATTGTTTTTAGCTTCGTGTTGATTTGGAGTCAGCTGTTATGAGTTTGTTTGTCGCTATAAACATGTTTGGCACACATCAAGGTGAAATCGAACTATGTATGTTCAACTAGGTAGGTACATAGGTACTTAGGTACCTTTCCTCAAAGAAGACACTTGACTAAGGAACTTGTTTCGTTTCCTCAGGATAATAATGTTTCAAATGATGTGGTTAGTTGATTGATAGAAAGTTGGAACGCGACGCGTCTTTCTTTCTTTTCTTTCTTATACATATAAATAAATAAAACTGAAAATGTATAAGACCTCCAAATGATACAAAAAAAGTAATAGTCCTTCAGACCGAATTTCGGCCATAGCACCCAACCCCAACGGAGACTAGCCATCTACGCGGCAGATATTATAGTGCTCAAGTGTGCGCGCAGATACAGGTGCACTCACTCTTTCCTCACTCTCCATAAGTCCAATGGGAAGGCAATTCGTCACGACCGAAGAGAGATCAGTAGCAGGAACAACGGCTTCGCTAGGCACGGGGGTATCACACCGCCAACTTCCAAACAAGGTACAAAAAAAAAAAATATTGAGCGTAGATGATAGCATGTGAATATCCCTATCCGATATTGGCAAAAAAACGAACGCCACTCAGTCACTCGTGCCCGTAAATGCATAAAACCTCATTCAAGGGTGCAGACAATTACATACTCATAAAGTAAACATACATTGTGGGCATTGTTACAGTACATAAGATACCAATGTCATACAATGAACTAGTGAGGGACCTTGATCTTTGCAGTCTTTGCTACGTCTACATGACGTGATCCAAAAGTCGAGACGTGCCAAATCTTCTGCATCCATTGAATATGAAGTGGAACATATTATCTAGAGACATAAACAGTATGGCTGTTATTGAAACTAAAGATAACAAATAAAAGAAATAGAAAAACTCCTTTTCGGATAGGTATATGCTTAGAACTGTTGTTAAATACTTGGAAGGGCTTTTTTTATTTCTATTAAATGGTAGAATAAGTTGTATTATTATTAATGGTAGAATAAGTCAGTGTTGCAACAGTGACAAAATCAACGAATATAAATATTAAGGTTTTTTATTGATATTGTGACATTAATTTGAAGATCTACATATCTCGAATCAGGAGTGATTAGCATATAGAGCTAACCAACTAGAATATCGTATAACTAAAGAAGAAGATAGTTAGAGATATGAATGATATTGGAGAATTTAAGCCCCGGATACACTAGGGAACATTTTGTCCCGCAACATGACGCGCAACACAAAATATACGTGACGCTGCAACGTTGCATAGTGTCCCGCAACATGACCCACAACATTTTACGTGACGCGGGACATGTTTCTTGCTCCCGCTCCGAGAGCGAGCGCACGGCGCGACATTCTCTCGGGACATTCACGTAGTTGCCGAGCGCCATGTTCCGCGACATGTTGCTCCATTTGTCCCCTAGTGTATCCGTGGCTTCAATCAAACGCAGAAAAGTAGTTCAAAAGAAACCAAATAAGCCACGAATAAATAAACACAAGCCATCAGACAGAACAGAACCAACACAAACACATGTGCCCCATAAAAAAATATCATATCAGATCCAAATCATATGACCTAGAAACTTGAATAGAAAAGCTTGTAGGTATGACCTACAAAAGGGCTTCCATAAAGTAACGCTGTTTGTTTCCGCTCGCCCTACAAAACTCACTGACTATGCAATCAATAACGGTGGGTCGATGGCCTTACATCCTTATATGGAGCAGAGCTATTACTGAAACATGCTTGAAAATCGTTGCCCATAGACTGTGTGGTTAATAAATTACCATTGCCAACGGATTTTTACTTTTAAGTGCACCGGTTTTGGTGTTCAGTGCCAATTTATTTTGTTATGTTGTTGAAAGTTTTGTTGTTGGCAACTTTTGTCGCATTTTGCGTTTCCTGTTGCATAACTTCTTTCGCGTCAGCTTTACTTGCAGTATCTGCAATGACCTGAAAAGGATACATATCTGATTTCCTTTTTGGAACTTTTCATACTGCCAGCTCTAACAAAATAAAATACCTAAACAATCTCTTCAAATATTGTAAAACCTGCAGACGTTATTTGTCAAGTTTTATTAACACCAGCAAACCTGTTAAATGGATGGAAACATTTGTGATTGTATAAATTAGATATTCAGAAAAAGACAAACATTGTAAAAACACGAAATGCGTCATATGAGCAAAAGCCAAACCACAATATTATGCTTTCGAGGAATTACGTTGAACTTTGTTAAACATTTGCTGTTGTACGTTACTCTCTAGATTAAAGTCGTGATAGCTCAGGTATTATGGCCAGTATACTGCAGTGATCGGTTTAAAGCAAGCTTTATTTTTCCACATAAACCCTAAATTATGGTCTAGTCGTAGACATAGAATTTATTTTCTTCAGTCTACAGTAATATTTCTAAACACAACCAGCTTCTATCTCAAGCTCAGAAAACTATTAAAAAACCAAAAATAGTCTCGATTGATCAATGTTAATGGCTCAATTAGTCATTAAATGCCGAAGAACTATAAACAGAATTAATGAATGGGTAGGCTATGAATACTAAACCTGTTTTATCGCATGATACTCGTACCTATACCACCGAGAATCTGAGACCGCTCAAGAATTTTTATTTACGCTCAGAACGATCATTACCAACAGTTGCATTGACCTGCGATTCTTTTGCATAAAACAATCACGTTCACTACACTTTTTGCTATTCGTAATAAAAGTGTTTACCTGAAATAATTTACGATCCGGAACACTTACGCAAGTTTATCTTTTATTTTAGCCTTTTCTATCTCCGCTATCTTAATTGCATTGTTCTTTCATTCGCATACGTATTTCATATTGCACGCTATTTACAACTAAAACAAAATACTAACGAAATTTGCATTTGCAGCAGATATACGAGATAGCATGGCAGACTATTGGACGCCGCGCTCCGAAAATAGCGCGCATTAATAGTACACTTTATTTCCCGAGACTATTTCGCATTGAGTGAAATACGAGCGAATGTGTCCAGCTCCTGGAGCGTCGCCAACTGTTTGCCAACGATATAGGCCTCTGCTGGAAGATTTATGAAATTGGAAGGTGTTACGTCATGGTGTTTTGTCATTCTTAAATGCCTATCAATTTTATTTTGTACCAGGTTTAGAACGACTACCTCGTCGTCTAGGTGTATATTAATCATATTTGTTAAGGATGGTGCCGCAGTGTGAAGATGGCCATTATAAAATCCTTCTCATTTTACTCGCTGTCTGAGTTTGTGTGATGTCCCACCCCACCTCCTATCCGCCGTTGTCGGTTGGTGTCATTCGACACTCATGAAACTTGTAATCAACACCATAGTCACACCTAATGGCTGGTATATGAACAAATATTGCCAAAGTAATATGAGTCCATTGGGAAACGACAGTTTTCACAATCGTCATGCGATGGCCAGATATGAACCAAGCCTACGCAATTGCTGCCGCCATTCGCAACTTAGTTACTGATACCTTACTTACAAACCCGTTTACCTCTATTGGAAAAGATCCGTTTCTCATATGCAACGAACCTTACACATAGTTTAAGTACTAAAGTAGAAAATATTTATCCTCTCCGTGAGCTATCTTTAAAAGCTTATGCCTTTTCCTTACCTGCAGAGTTAACACATAACTTATTACTTTGCCATGAGCTGTTAAAACATACAGTTCTTAATGAACCATGATTTGAATATAGTAGATTAATTAAATGTTTTTGTATATTAACAGATAATACTAAAATAGGTACAATATTAAATTATCATACAAATAAGTAACTATTTAAACTAATGGATTAAATAAATCTTAAATGGAGCACCGATGGCCATCTCCGAGGTCATAAACAACATAAAAACCTATACCAAAATATCCCAACTGTGATCCTTCCATACCCGTATTGCATCTTCATGCATTAATTCTTCAAAGACCTTTCCTTTATTACTTGTCAAATAAACTTTCATGTTACCAGACAACCTTACACAAGCCATATCTCTCATCCATTACATCCACGGTGGCATCTAATCTGATCTACGAAGATTTATATCGTCGACCGTAGGTTCAATTGCTGTAAGGGACAAAATACGATTTTTCAGGAGAGGCCGACAAAGTTTTTTTTCGGACTAAATCGCCCATAACTTTTTTTGTTATTAACCTTTTTCGGGTCTGATTTCACACATAACTTGTATTTTAGTGCTCTATCTACATGTGTAACATTTATTTAAATGAGTTAGCTATTTAAGAAAATAGATGTCCCTTACAACAACGTATTTTGTTAGTAATGTCCCTTACTGCCCAAGTATCTTGTAGTCCCGTCCCTTACATCAAATTGACCTCTACGTTGGATCCAATCTATTAATGAAAAAATAGTGTAAAGGACATGTTGAACAAATTTATGAAAAAAATACAATGTAAAGAGATTTTTGACAGAAAATGAAGTACACACTTTTGACGTACGGATATCTTAAATTTGGAAATCGTTATAAGAAATCATTTAAAAGACATGAAAATGTATTAGAACCGTGTGTGTGGTTTTTTGTATGTCGCTTACATGCAATGTTTGTACATTGTAATAGCAAATTTGTATTAGTTCGAATAAAACAATTTTTATTTTATTGTATAAAAATTGTTTTATTAATAATTGTTTTATTTATGTTACCATTTTTTTAATAATTTGATTTTAATAAACATCTTATTAAAATCAAATTATTAAAAAAATGGTAACAATTTTACCTATACTTACTTTGAATTCTTATTCAAATAAAAGAGTTGCTGCAAAAACCGCGCACAATCCCGACCAAACATGTAGCTGAAGTTCCAAACGTTTGAATTCCAAAAGTAGAAAAGGCTGCTCTACTACTTTCTTATATGCAAAAAATCGAAATAATGAAAGATATATTGAATAATAAACCTTAATTACGATTAATAAGACATATCATTGTAACATATTGTTATTATTGCATTAGAAAAAAATATAGAGTGATTATCTAAATAATAAAAAGGGAACAATTTAATCAGATTACATTTATAAAAAACAACAAAAATAATGGCTTTTTGGCAAATTTAAGTTGTCTGGCCCCTTAAAACTTTTTGAAAAATTTCTGGAAAATCAACTAAAGAGTGCCGAATGATTTTCGAAAATATTTATCATCCGGCAACTACCCCTTCTATTGTTTATTTATAAAAAACAACAAAAATAATGGTTTTTTAGCAAAATTAAGTTCTCTGGCCCCTTGAAACTTTGTAAAAAATTTCTGATAAATCAACTAAAGAGTGCCGAATGATTTTCGAAAACATTTATCATCCGGAAACTACCACTTCTATTGCTTATTTTATAAAAAACAACAAAAATAATGGTTTTTAGCAAAATTAAGTGCTCTGGCCCCTTGAAACCATGTGTAAAAATTCTGGAAAATCAACTACATAGAGCCGAACAATTTTCGAAAAAATTTTTCATGCGGAAACCACCCCTTCTATTGTTTATTTATAAAAAATAACGGCTTTTTGGCAAAACTAAGTGCTCTGGTCCCTTGAAACTTTGTAAAAAAATTCTGATAAATCAACTAAAGAGTGTCGAATGATTTTTGAAAACATTTATCATCCGGAAACTACCCCTTCTATTGCTTATTTATAAAAAAAATCAACAAAAATAATGGCTTTTTGGCAAAATTAAGTTCTCTGGCCCCTTGAAACTTTGTAAAAATTTTCTGGAAAATCAACTACAGAGTGCCAAATAATTTTCGAAAACATTTATCATCCGGAAACTACCCCTTCTATTGTTTATTTATAAAATATAACAAAAGTAATGGCTTTTTGGTGCTCTGGCCCCTTGAAACTTTGTAAAAATTTCTGATAAATCAACTAAAAAGTGCCGAATGAATTTCGAAAATATTTATCGTCCGGAAATTAACCTTTCTATCATTTATTTATAAAAATAATGGTTTTTTAGCTAAATTAAGTACACTGGCTCCTTGAAACCTACTACCCTACTACAAAGTTTCAAGGGGCCAGAGCACTTCGTTTTCCCAAAAAGCCATTATTTTTGTTGTTTTTAACGACAGATGAACTCGCACTGCTACCACTTTTTTATGCCCGCGCGCTGCTTTCGCATTGGTACTATCCTCTCTTTTGCACACAGAAAGACGTTGTGAGATAGAAAAGGATGGTAATAGTGCAATAATTCGATTCAAATAGGTGTAACGTTGACACTGCTTAAAGTATGACAATGCAAATTGGGGTAAGGGACAACTATGTCAAAACTCGTGCAATCCATTTAAAGTATGGATGATATTTATTTTTTGAGACAACAAAGACATTAGTGTAAGGCCAGTTTTATTATTGTTTCTTAAAAAATAAACCATGTAATGGTAATTCGTTGATTGGGAAGACCCTTACTTTATTTGAAGTGGATTGGCGGCGATAATTACACCATTTCAAGTTCCTATATTGCATAGTTTTTCAGATACATTGTTATTATGGGGCTGATTCTAAATTTGGATCCAAAAATCATTAGAGTAAGGGACATTTTTTTTAAGCTAGAATTTTTTTATATTCACCATTCGATAGAGCGAAAAATTCTGAACAAAACTGTATACTCAACTCATTTTGGGTATTTTGTCCCTTACAGCAATTGAACCTACGGTCGACGATATATCAATCCTTCCTTGTGCTACATCGATTCGAAATGAGAGTTATACTACAGTCATGCATCAAACGCACTCACGCGCATGTGGCGGCTCAACACTTTTTATCGAGCGATTTATCTAAAATCTAATGGAAGCAGTTTTATGTGAACTTAAATCAACGATCAGACAGGCGATTAGTTGGATTTTATCGCATGTTTTTTAATTGACTGTCGTCCAAATTAATGTCTTAATCAAGCGATCAAATTGGAGGAGAAAGGACACAATCATGAAGTTATAAATACATCAGCGTTACACGAATGCCACAAAAACGGTTTGAACTTTTCTGAGAAAATATCGCATGACGCGTTATTCAAGCCTGTTGAATTATTTATTAAGTATTTACTAGAAAAGCTTACAAACGATACAAGTACATATTTCCATTCCCACGTACCTACCTTCAAAAATAACTATTTTTATAGCAATAGGTACTTATAAAGTTTACTGTTTCATATTTAGAATAACATTAGCATGATTAAAACACTCGTCTAAAATTCACACTGGGATATAAATACACTAATGTTGTATGTATTAACAAATTCTATATTAAGTACAAACCTTCAATAGATGGTATTTCTGTACCAATACTTCTATGGATTCGATCTATACTTAGAGGATATTCACTTTATGTTTATATATTATGTCATAGTTGTATCGTATTAAAACGATTGAATACCTATGTGTAACAATTAAAGGTGTCAGCTTTGGCATTCTCGTAACCATTTACGTATTATTTTATGATACTGATCTCGGTATAATCGGATATCAAAGACTATTATGCAACTGCAATTTGGTTCAATTGACTTGTAAAATCTACCATTCACGATCACGCCACAAATTGTTGTAAACTTGCCAACGATTTGCAAAAATATAATTATATTTTTAAACCGAAAAGTGTCCTTCACCTCAAACGTTTAGAGAAAAAACATTAGTACGCACTGTTTACAGATACAAACAATGTTTTTATCGCGTCTTCTTAGCACTTCCATAAACCGTCTTCGTCGCCGTCTTCAAAAACATTTGAATCTGTTAAGGAACTTATTTCATTTTGGAAACAAGATGTTATTTAAACATGTGGAGTATCTCGACCGCTGTAACTTAATCCAATGAAGAAAGATTTATACAACAAAGAAGTGACGTAATCAGTATCACCAAACGATTTACAAAACGGGAAGCGATGACTTGGAACATCGACAGCCGAAACCACAACGCGTGAGAAGAATTCTCAACCTTCTACAACCAACCATAAACGCGTCAACGCTTAGTAAAACTATAAACAATGTTTTCACGATGCAAGGACACTATATTCGGCATATTACGTCATCACTCTAACCAAGGTACGCCTACGATAGTTAAATAACCTTTTAAATAATGGTCATGACTAATTGACACGTCACGAAGGCATTGAATCCGCTAAGCCTAATAAGGATTGTATAAGAGTAGGCGCCAAGCATAAATATTCCAAGAACTTGTGCATTACAGAATGCAGTTAACAATAGGCTTTTATAATATAAACTGAAAGTGAGTAATCGCGATAAATAATACAATAGCTTACAACAAGGTTTCCGCAAATCATAGGTATATAGGCATATCTTTTTGACAATTTAGGAAAACAAACCATAGGCAATAATAACAGAGGGGCGCGTGGCTAAATAATAACAGCCGCTCAGGACAATCGATCAGGTTAAGCTACGCTTGCCGCAGTTGGTCTGTGGACGGGTGACCATCTTTACATACCCAGACCCCTCCGTGCCTCGGAAAGCACGTTAAGCCGTTGGTCCCGGCTGTCATTCGTAGATCTTTGACAGTCGTTACGGGTAGTCAGAAGCCCAAAAGTCTGACAACCAGTCTTACCTAGGGGTATCGTATTACCCAGTAACTGGGTTGTGGAGGTCGGATAGGCAGTCGCTCCATGTAAAATACTGGTATTCAGCTGCATCCGGTTAGACTGGAAGCCGACCCAAACATAGTTGGGAAAACGCTAGGCAGATGATGAAACCATAGGCAATAATAATATATTGAATGCAGATATACTGCTGATGAGTTTAAATAGATGCGAGATCAATATGATGTCAACGACTCTGGGTTAATGCTGTGTATGTGATTAGTTAGTAAGCCTTATTAAATAAATAAATTAATTAATAAACTACGTCGTCGTCTGGGTACATACAGTCAGGAAAGTCCATAATATTTTAGTTCATTAAATCAGATTTATCACTGAATACGATAATGATACTTATACAACGTGTAACGTTAAATGCGCAAAACCTGAAAATTGTTTGATCAGAATAACGAGCAGAATTAATTGAACCACTTTTTAATATAGGTGCCAATTTTCAAAAAAACCTTCATTAAAAACGTTGCCGTGTCTATTTATTAATAGGTCAAGCAACCCAATGTGAGCGCGGCGCAGCGGTCCGGTGACGACTCCTCCCTCGGTAAAGCGTCGTCCCTGACGCAAGAAACGATCAGAATGGCCAGTAAAACTAAAACAGCACATAAAACCTTTGCAATTTTTTTAATGACTTATTTCTCTCGGAATTAGGTCAATAGAATTAAAAATCAGTTGGGGTGTCTGAGGTTTTGCGCATTTAACGTTACACGTTGTATGTAGATGTGTTACGTGTAATGATTATGTGTCAGTGTTGCTTGCTGAAACTACGTTCCCTAGTACATGAAGATTTCTGACGAGAACTGTACCATGATAAAGAGTTCTGCGAGGAGGTTCATCTGTTACACTACACTGGCAATATAGTTTTAAACGTTTAAACTAATTTAATGAAGCAGTAAATGAAAGTAACTCTTGGTGTACTGTTGCAATGATTCTTTTAATCAAATGACACAATGACAAGTGTAGCACGTTCTCTTCCTAAGATTACATCGACTATCACTGTCGTAAGGTCATCTTGTCTATCACATCCGCTTCATTGAAGTGCACCGACATCAATCTATTAATGTTCATAGAACTATATAAAAACAACACTTATGTACAGACGCCAGTACATCAAGCTACCCGAAACTGTCATTTTTTTCCAATCAACCTTGAACCTTATGCTTTAGCGATAAAGTTGAAAATCTATTAAAGACAGACTGTAGTAGCTTGATGTGCTGGCGTCTGTACCTACTGCAAATCATGACTGAGATTGTTGTGATTTTTTGTGACTTTTCATTATCTGCCTAGCCTTTTCCCAACTATGTTGGGGTCGGCTTTCAGGCTAACCGGATGCAGCTGAATACCAGTATTTTACATGGAGCGACTGCCTATCTAACGTCCACAACTCAGTTACTGGGTAATACGATACCCTTGGTAAGACGGGTTGTCAGACTTTCGGGCTACTGACGACCCGTAACGACTGTCCACGATCCACGAATGACAGCCGGGACCAACAGCTTAGCGTGCTTTCCGAGGCACGGAGGGGTCTTGGTATGTGAAGATAGTCACCCAATTTATTTATTTATTTTTATTAAAATTCCTAACAAAATGTATTAACGTTAAAAATTCCCAACAATAAAAATAAATAAATAAATTTGAAAGAAAAAATGAGTCGAGAGGACTTGAACTTTAAATTCATTTTCTTGAAAATGAAAGCAAAGTGCGTCTTACCATTTTACCCAGTTATTGAGGGGAGGCAACCCTACAACAAATTTAATAGAACATTAGCTTTAGTACCTATATGCGAAACCCGAAACACGTGTCTAGTATCGTATCGTATAATATGTATGTAAAGAATCTATTTACAAAATTTCAAAACTGTATCATGAAAAATCACAAAGTTATAAGCTTGTTATGTTACCTGCTTGTCCGTACAAAAAGATGGTTAGCACTTATCACGCTCCGCCGGCCGACCGGCCGTGACCTGTGTTGTGCGCATATCATTGCGAATATGTACTTAGTATCGCTCGGTGTCCAACTTGTAACCTTTTTTAAATATTTCTGGGACAAAATATAACATGGTGTACAAAATAATCGAATCGATTCAGTAACTTATTCTGAACAAACTATGTTCAGGTTTACTATTGATATACTATATACTAAAAATAATATTGTATAAAAATCAGCAGCATCCGTGATTCCCAAGTTTGATACTCCCCTTTTAAGAAAGTGTATTTCTCTATTTTCGAAACTATACGGAACAATTAAACCACTTAAGAGAACCACGTTTACATAATAGCAGCCGTGGAGGAACTGCAAGTGATTGCGCTTGTGAATCAGAGCGGTCTTGCGATGGTAGAGTTCCACAGATAACCCTCGGACCGTGAACAAGTAGCCCGCTATGAATTACTGACACTTGCTTAAAAACTGGCAGATTCTGGGCCACACACAGATGTGCCTCAACCACGAATATCAAACTAAAAAGTAAGGAGGAATACACGTACAGACTATAGGACCATATCGCCATGGACAGATAAATAGGAAAGTAACAGCTATGTTTGAAACTACACCTGTCCTGTGGTGTCTCTTCACAGAGCACTTTAGAGGATTACCGACTAATTTATCTGGAAGGGTAAGTTAAGCCACGCTTGCCGAGGTCAGTCCGTGGATGAGTGACTATCCATTACGTACCGAGACCCCTCCGTGCCTCGAAAAGCACGTTATGCCGTTGGCATCAGTTACATCTGTGACTGGCGCTACGGGTTCAGAATCCTGAAAGTTTGACAACTAGTTTTAGAAGTCTTAGAAGAAGCCGAAGCAGACCCCAGCATAATGGGAAAAGACTAAGCAGATAATGATTGGAAACACGAAAAAGGCATGCATCCATGACTAAACAATGACTGTTTAGAAGACGACATGACCAGCGTTCAATCGACGCATACCCGTGTAACGGAAAGCCACCAAAAGAAAGCCCAGTTGATATTGACTTAAAATTCCATAACTTTCACAAGAATGCCTTTGTTTACTAACAACAGTCCAACAATGGTACTCATTTACAATAGACCATGACATGAAAACAATTCCAGTGACGTTTAATTTTAAACGTAAATAATTAAATCATTGGCAACTATTTTCACACTTTTGGTGGGTGTTTTGCGGTCTGTAGTGGTATACCGGAAAGGGTACTAGCAGAGAGAACATTGTAGGCTAATTATGAAGATCAACAGATTGATTGATGCAGGGATTTCTGACTTCTGTCTTCAGTGATGACTTAATGAATAGCTGTAGCCGTTTTGTGAAAAGCTTAGGCTCTAGGGTTAATAACAAGAATGACTAGACAGGGTGCTCCGGACGTATGTAAGTATCGTCTCCCGAAGAGGCTCTTTTAATGCATTCGGAGATTACCTTCGCCTTTATAAACGTCCAATGTTCAACATTAACCTCATTGAAAGCCGCTGCTATGACTGTGAATCGAGGGAATATTTCTTCAAAACACATTTTTCTAAATTGTTATTAGTGCAATAGGTGATGCTACTACTGAAATTTACTTTTAGAATAATCAATTGGTATGCCATATTTGAATAGACCTCCAACGGCAACGAAGGGGACCGGAAACTGGGTACTCGACCAACACTTCACCAGACCTATTGAGAAACAAAAGGGGGATAGATGGCCAAAGATCAGCTGACGTAGTTTAGTGTTTGAAACGCATTATGAGTTGTTTGCTTATTACCTTCGATCACCATTGTCGATTCTGGCGGAATTTGATACGCAACGACATAAAAAGTACCCATTAAACTGGTTCCGTCACAAAGGAAAAAAAGAGAACGATAGATATTGGGTAATCATTGATTTTAAATCAACAACAACAACAAATCATAATGCATAAATTCAACAATCAGTAGGCCTTCGTACCAGACACGGTTTTCACAACGGATTACGACACACGTACCGAAATGCAATTGATACGAATGACATGGATCGCAATCACAGCGAGACCGAGCGGCCTTACGTTACCTGCTAACTAGGTACATACTAATACCATTGGACAAGTATTCCAACAAAAACCTACCTATCACAAAAGAAAGCCATCTCCACGCACGACTTATACCGATCTCACAAACGCTTCAGATATGTAACGTGACTAAAACTGAAACTTATTTGGCAGTGAAAACAGAACGCGTTTATCAAACGTAAGTGCCACATTGCGCAAATTCCAATAGTCTAGCTCTAGTTTATAAACTAGAAAAGTATTTGCTCCTAGACGTTGACGCAACTACCACAAGTTACCTTATTATAAGATCCAATAAAAAAAATAAGTTGCAGTGACTGGATTCTTGTTATCAATCCAACTGCAAATCTAGGTCATAATCAGAAACTTAGCCAGTTGAAGCAGAAACAAACCTATTCAATTGATACGATTACGAGAGGCAAAACAAGGAATCAGTTCAATTTTTAAAACCATTAAGTAAGTCATTGTTAATCCGTAAACTACGGTACAATTTTACGTTTCCTAATCTTATGGCTAAGGCGAGTCGCGTTCTAATCTCAGAAATAGCATCCAGTACACAGACGAAGCAGTTTTGCACTTCTATGACCTTTCGACGGCACGCAAACCTCGCTTGCGACCAATTGGAATTACTATAAAAAGAGATAGAGCTGCTATTGGATATAATAATAGAAACGAACAGAACAAAACTCAGGAACATGTTGATAATATGTTTGTCTTTTCTTTCCAGATTCCGCGTCCCGGTGAATTTATTTCGAGAGCTGGACTAAATTTCTGGTAAGCACTTACTTTTATGGCAAACGTGCTAGTTTGTAATAAAATTAGTAATGAACAGGCATTCTGGTCACGTACCAAACATCCGTCCCTGCGGCATCCGCACTCGAACGACACTTTTTGTAAGTGTCGACACGAAGCCATATCCTCTAACGTGAGGAAATGCAAAAAAATCCGGAAGTCCTTACTGATCTAAAAATAGATTTAATGAGATGAGTATTATACAACAGTCATTGCTTTTTGCACAGTTTTTTTTTATATTGTTGGTGTGACGAAGGTGCAACGCCGAATGCCGGCCATAGTTGCGCAATTTGAGGTCGATGCCTCCACCGCTCCCACAGCTATCGATCTACTGAAACTGTTTATTCTTTTATTGATGCTGATTCACTAACTAGGCAGGTATCGTTTGGTTAAACACTAGTTGTTCTTTTTTAATATTCATCGTTTAGAAAGTAGAATCATTGATAACTACGACTCGTGAGGCGTAAACAAGTATAGAATTTTTATTGTTTTTTATATCGACTTGCCTTTCAAAGTGGCATCCTAGATTCCAAAACACAGTTTTTTTCCAATTCATATTATGAATTAAAATTCTCGCCAGAGGAAGTAGCGTGCCAACTGCCATTGGATCTCAAGGCCAGTCGTTATGCAAATGAGTATGATGCATGTGTTTTCGGTCTATTTGATTTCTATTGAATTTCTCAAATGGTGTCTGGCTGGTATTGGCCAAACGTGAAGCGAGTCGATTTAGTGTTGCGCGACTGAGTTGTGCTTGTGTATTCTGTGGTTGAGGTGAAATGTAAGAGAAACAGTGTTTTTTTAGTAAAATGGTTGGAAATCTGCCGCCACAATACACTTATCACAGCTGGGAGTCGGCACAAATGGAAATCTCTTTGTATCTAAACAATCGCTCAGTTTCTTCACGACATTCAATCTCTCTATGGAAAAATATGTTTCATTACAATAATAAATGAAATTTTCCTACTCTATTCTTTAGGTGATCAGTTTCATCATTATAATGGATTCTGTTGAGCTATTAAAAGTTTCATGAAACTCACACTATAATTGCTTCAGCGTATCTACGACTATTAGTCACGTTACTTACAGCTGTGCTTGCGCACTCTTTAGAAAAAGGTTGTAGGAAGCTCTAGAAGCAATAAAAGTCAGCCAATAAAATTCGAGAGGTGGCCCAGTAGTAACGACCTCAACTTCCGAGTTGTCGTGGGTTCAAACCCAGTCAGGCGTTGTTCTTTGTGTAATTTATTTCATCACCACTGCTCTGAAAACGGTAAAGGAAAACATCGTGAGGAAACCTTGTGCAGCATATTCTAGAACCAAGAATTCGAAGACATGTGACATCTACCAACCCGCAAAGGGCCCCCGTGGTGGATTGTGGCTCACTCCCTCTCAAAAGAGATGAGGCCTATCTCCCACATGAGGTCCCATGTGAGGTGTGTGTACCTAACTGTGGGATCATTATTGACAGATTATATAATAATATTTGTGATTATCGATAGGAGTTATGAAGCTAGAGACCTAATGCCAGAAAAGGTTTACTTTGGGTAATATTTTTCTATGATTTATATTCCTCAAGGCAGTACAAATCATAATTAATCAATTTCATTCCGGCTTCCACGCATTTCGATGTCCAATTGCATGGTTATAACGAGCTCGGAAGTTTTCTGGTTCAAGAAATACAGGGCCTTCAGGCAGTTGCATTAATAAAGCAAGTTTTTCTTCCGAAGAAAGTCTGTTTCCTCGCTGTACCTGTTCGATTGAACCATCCATGCAATGAGGCAACTTATTTATAAGGATGGATATTTTTAAATTCATAAGATTCTGTCGTGCCATTTAGGCTTACTTACTTAGATTGTGTCATCCTTTGAATGCACAAAGTCCACCAAGTTATCCACGACTTAGAACTTGTGGTCCACAGCTAATGTGCATCTTATAACCTTTATTTGTTTAGTCCAAATCGTAAAGCCATCTTCTTTGTGGTCTGCCGCTTTAATATCCGGCTCTGTCAGGGTTCCCATAGCACTACGGTTAATTTGGTTACTCAGCTGACTCTACACAAAAATATTTTAACTTTTGGATTTTGTGGTTTTTAATGGTACGTCAATGATTTACGTTTTGAAGTGAAGGCAGACGTTCGTTAAAGACAAAGTTTAAAGATCTACAGTTCAAAATGTAAAGAATCACGACTGCGCGTGTCTATTACTTTTTTTGCTTGAGTATAGTTGTGAGAAAAGCGCCCTTATTGTTAAAAAAGTTATCCAGTACTAAAAGTATTTAAATCTTATATTTAGTATATTCTAGCAGCACTTGCAATAATATACAAGCAAATTATGGATGCCGTGCACATGCCAGCATTCAAGTATTGCATGCCGTCGCGTTTCACTATTATTGATGTTTTTTATAACGATAGGATCTGTTTTCCGCAACTCTCTAGATCTTGATAATAAACTCACGTAAAACATCGTAAAAGGGTTACATTGTTGGAAACGCGACTTTTTTTTTTAACTATAAAACGAAGATTGTCTGAAATAATACGTGATAGATAGACTGTGTGAATATGGTTAGAAAGGGGGTGCTACCGAGATGACTACTAATAGAGAAGTATGGGAAAAAAAGACATGCAGGTGATCGATGATGATGAAGATGAGTCTGAAATAATCAACACGCTGTAGGTAAGTACCTACTTAACTCAATTCAGTCAAAGCGTCGATCTATGTTCTTTATTTCCTGAATGAGAAGAAATCTGCAGCAAGACCATTAAAAGCTGATAGATATTTCAATACTAAAGAACGTTAGAAGATAAACATTCATGTGGCTTGCAGTTTGACAGAAGATGCGCAGGCGCATCGATAGACAAATGGACCCATTTTTGCAAACAAGAACCAACCCACAGCCAACCTGCTGTGGGTTGGTTCTTGTTTGCAAAAATGGGTCCAAATGATCAAGTAAACAAAGGTTACAAAATCACTACATAGTATAAAACAAAGTCGCTTCCCTGTCTGTCTGTCCCTATATATGCTTAGATCTTTAAAACTACGCAACGGATTTTGATGCGCGTGTTTTTTAATAGATAGAGTGATTTAAGAGGAAGGTTTATATGTATAATACATGGCATAATATAGTAGAGAAACACTGATAATTTTAGAGGTTTCTAATGTGATGTCGTAAATAAACACATTTTTTTTGCGCTTACATTGTAAACGCTGGCTGAACCAGTCGATATAGATCAAAATAATGTACTACAGTATTGTACACCTTAAAAAGGTCTCCAAAAAAGTCCGCGATGGTATATGTCTATCTCTTAGCCATAACCCACAATAACCATTTTTTATCCTATACTTTTTACGAGAAATAATGGCTCTAAAATTATCAGTGTTTCTCCATTGCACCCGTGCGAAGCCGGGGCGGGTCGCTAGTGATATAATAAAATGGTGTTATTTCTAAGTCAATAAAAGAAGATTTAACGCATTAAAAAGTAAACTTTCGAATTAGGTTGGTACACCAAGTCATCATCATCATTTACACCCCGACTTCTCTCACTGCTCGGCATAGTCCTCTCTTTCCTTGTGCCAAACCCTCACTCTCCTGTGCCAGCCTGGGCCAGGTTTTGCCCGCGATTTACGACTACAACGAGTAGCCCAAGTCTATTATATTTTTCATCAATAACAATTAATTGCAATTTCAATAAAAATGGGTACTTAAATGTTTTTAATTTTTTCAACTACTTTCACAATCACTTCGACACTCACTCAAAAGTATCGTTATTGCCGTCGTGAATAATTGGCGTTTATAACGATTTCCAATACCTGTCTAACAAAGACTGTTTTTGTGTTCTCTGTTCGACTATTATCGATAATACCGTTATATTAGCTCTTGTTGCATAATTATCAATGAACTGGTTGAAACTGCGCCAGCGCAGTCGACAGCCGCGGTCGGCCCTCGCCGGTAACGAATCCTAACAACTACTATCCCTAAAAAAAAAAAAAAAAACAATAAAAAAATTTAACCTCATTTGTGAGAAATACTAAATATTTTTAATGTTTTGAAGTGTGTGGTTTTTTTTTAAATAAAGAATGTGGTAACGTGTGTGGTTACAATAGTAACAAAAGTGCTTATTGTGTGTTCACGTTGCCAGAGAAAGTTTACACAAATGCTTTGGACCTGGAAACTCTCGACGCTCGCGACGTAGGATCACGTAACTTACTGACAAATATTTTAATACGTTTTATGAATATTAATCTGATAGTTTTAGCATAATTTGATAAGAACTTATCAACAGAATAATAGATAATGAAACGAAATTCAAATGTTGTCTTCTGACAATGATTTCATTTTTATGAATGCCATGTTTAGTAAGAAATGCTTTCCAAAAGTTAGCGATTTTATATCATCGCTAGTCGAAATACATTCTTACATTGAGGTTAATAAAGGTTTGAATAATTTATTTGGTATAAAGCACAATAAACGGAATCCAGTCATCCATAAAGTTATCGAAATCGAAGGAAACTACAATTGTTTTTGTATATATGAAACAAATCAATACATCGGTTGGTTGGGTAATGTAGCTCGAAGGACGTACAAGTTTTGCGTAAATCGGTCGCAAGGAAACGCCAATTTCGCTTGCGTGTGTGAAAATTATTAAAACGAAATGTTTATTTTTAATTTTTATCGACCAACCAAAGCGTAAGAATCATTTTTCAAGTTTACTTAGTAAAACAAAAGAGGTTTACACATATAATTTAACAATTATACTGTCTCGCTTCTTGTCATACAAATTGTTTGATTGAAGATTCGATTTCACTGGTTACATTTCCATTCCTTGTAGGTAAATAAAATGAAGCTCACGACCCGAACGATAATGACATAGACACAGATGTAGAAGCTGAAGCTAAAAGGAAAGGACAAGACTATGATAGATATACACATAGGTGAAAAAAATACCGTTCGCAAAAAAAGAATTTAAAAAAATTAGATGTTGCCGAGGGCTATCCACAGATCTCTAAGCCCATACAACATCTAGATAATTATGACAGAAGATACACGATGTGCAACAGTATTGTGCTGACTTTTGCTAAGATTCCTGTTCAGAGAGCGTAAAGTCATTCGTACGGGTTCCATGTCCGCGGATTGCCTTAATGTATGTTCGTACTCACAGATCATCAGCTCATAGATGCGTTTCAATGAAATTCATACCAGCCGCGCGATTCTGTAACCATCTCACCGTGAAACTTGGGTAAAGTGAGCGTGGAGTGAGTCGTCAATAGTGTCAATCCCTAGCATCAGCAAGACTCACAGCTCACTCTAAGCTCACTTCACCTTAGTCACGGTGAGATTTTTCCAGAATCGACCGGCAGGACTTAATTGTAGATTTTAGCAACACATGTTCAGTGCTAGTTAAAAACGTACAAACAGTCAAATACCGAGTCGTGTGTAGCGACAAACCTATAATTAAAACAGTAGAACGACAAGAAACAGTTAGAAAACATTGTTAGTTAAAAAAAAAAAACTGTAAGCATGGTAGTGATGATTTTCTTGGAATACACTCATTATTACTTAATATATTTCGTAATTATAAAACTCACACCCGGTTTCTGAAAGTCTAGCCAACATAAATATTAGCTAACAGACAAACTCATGTCAAGTAATTTGATTGGCTGCAGTTGTATTTTTGGTCAGCTAATCACAACAGTTTGCGTGAGTTTGACATTATGTTATCCAATAAAAATTAGATAACGAAATGTCACTCACGCTGGATATCCAGTCTGAGTGTATCTAACATAACAATATTTTTATAAACTTACTGGTGAAAGGTGGAACGTGATCCATGATTCGTGGATCCATGTTATCTTGAACCATTGCAAAAAAAAAAAAAGAAATCCCTACGCTACGCATTTGTTTCTACTATCATACAAAATGAAAATTTTATTCTCACAGTACACTAAGCCGCTCCTCTTACAGCTATGTCCGATAACATACTCTTATCAACCGACTATGTGAACGCAACGCACTTGTTGCAACGAAACATTAACTTTCCAAACGATAACTACAGAATGCGAAATAAAATACACGAATGCCATTAAAATCAAATAATAAATTTTAAGCAGAAAGAACGGAATATTACCAGAAAGATATTCTTTGAACATGATAAGGTACAAAGCGATTAAAATAAAAGTAGCTGTTCTAACTGAGCCAATAAAACAACAATTTTGCTATGTTCACACTAATTCACAGACTTAATTTACGATGAGAAAAATGTAGACAGTAGAATACATTGAACACTGGAGCGATGTAATGATTTGCCAAGAATAATTTATTTGATGTGAAAAATTAAGACGGGTACTACGAAATAGTAGCATATTAAATGGAAGTTTACTTATGTGAATGAGAATCTAGGCATTGTCGATGACCATATTAGTCTGCAACCTGAACACACTATTAGCACTACAAAGGCGCAAGTTCTTAAATGAGGAATTGACCAATAGGAGCATGAAACGAATGAAAAGAGTAGACAAACGTGACGTCCCAGCCAATAAGACTTTCGAAGCGAATTAAGACTTAAGTGATGTAATGAGTGGTGGTATCAATGCTGACGTCGATGTCGGAGGTGGTGGTGTTGCTGAGGAGTGACTCGTATGATGTGTTCCGGCTGCTGGAGGCCTGGTGGCAAAGACTGCTGGTCCTAGGGAGACTGGTCCTGTGGTACTGCCGACTGGTGCACCAAACTATTTGTGGTGGGCATAAAATACCATTTTATCTGAACTTGAAGTGGGGGGCAGAAGTCTAATCAATATCTTCTATGAAGAATTTTACACGGTATAGATTAAGCCTTATTTTATACTTAAGTACCTATACTTACTTTAAATTCCATTATGTCTACGTTTTTTCTACAGTTAGAAACTAACCTGACCATGACGATAAGAGGAAAAGTGAATCTAAACACATATTTCTGGCGCAAAATTTTCACATCTCACAGTTTAGCTAGCTACAGCCGCTACAGGCCAGACTTTGAACTCTGTAATCTGTTACATAATGTCGAAATTACGAGTGAAGATGTCACCAGTTTCTTTAGAATCTTGTCGAATCAGACATAGTGTCAGTTGTAACAGACTGGAACCGCTGGGGTGTTTCGAAGGAGAACAATAGTCTTCACTTTGCTCCGCCGCGCTCAATGCAATCTGATCTTGGTCCTTTTGTATAACAAATGAACTTTCTGTCTGTGGTGTCAATACATGAAAACAGAATTTCTCTAATAATTCATACCATACAGCTGCAAGTCGAAAAACATAAAAAAAATCAGTATGTTTTTATATTTCATGTTTGTAAAAGTAAAAACTGTCGCCAATGATTAATCAAGAAATTTGCTACATAACATTTTTATTACTGAGTAATTTCTCTTTCTACGCTATAGTTTTCTCAGGTATTGTGCAGTATCTCTTTCCCTTCAATCGAGTAGTAATCAAAATTTGTTGATAACAAAGATAACCGCTATCGGACATTTAATTTAAACGCTACTTTACACTGGAGTGGAACAGTTTTATTTAATTAGGAACATTTTAAAGTGAAGTGAGTGTTATCTGAGATGGACTTCATTAATATTTACATAGTTAAAACAGGTGCCTAAATTTTTCAGTTGAGTGAAGAAATAGAGTTTGTTTTGTTAGCAAACACGGCCGCACACGAAACTAAAAGTCCATTGAGGCTATCGTGACCTTACTGCTTTGGATATTAGTTTTGAAAGACTTCACCTCGTTCTCAATGATGTTGTTGCGTGACTGCTAGTTCGGGTCAACGGCCGTTTTTCTTAGAACATATATGAGGTGATTTATCGATTTTTGTATCGTGTTCCAGAGCTGAAGGTGCCTGAGGAGGCAATGATGGCGCCGAGCGTGTTCCAAAGGACGAAGTCGCCGCGCACTTCACCCGGAAACTTGCCCAGAAAACTACAGGTAAATGTTACTTTCATTTATTTAACACAATAAACCACACTAACTACCACCACAAACCACTTCAAACTGTTATCTGTACTGCAAAGAATGACGAAATGTGTACGTTTCGACAGGTATGGTAAGTTAGGTCCTGTTTGGTCTGTCAGTTGTCATGCAATGTTTTTTTTTTACGGAAAATCCTTATTAATATCCAAATAGCGCGTAGGACAATAGTGAACTGAAACATACTTGAGCTAATCGAACCAGTAATCACAATTGACAATTCTTTAATTATCTATTTTTGGGATTTTCCAAGTAACAACCTTGAATGCTGCCCAAAAATAGATAAAGTTCAGATATAAATAGAGGAGATTCCAAATACAATGCGATGCAATAGTTATAATTGATATTTTAAAAGTATATCATCCATTAACAATGAATAACTAAACAATACATAGCAATGTTTTGTTTTTTTTTTTAAGATTTAAAAATTGGTTTTGGTATATATACAGGTTGAAATTGAAAACATGCGACAAATCGAAATGAGAGATTGTACTCATCATTGTGAACAACTTTTACTATGAGATAAAACCTGAAATCGCGAGAAAAAAAAATCAGCTGTTCCCTACATTTATGTTAGCATAACTCATCAAAATGTAGGGAACAGCTGATTTTTTTTTTCGTAATTTTAGGTTTGGTCCCATGGTAAAAGTTGTTCATAATGATGAGTACAATCTCCCATTTCAATTTGTCGCATGTTTTCAATTTCACACTGTATAATAATAATAAATAAACATTTATTTATCTTCCACAAAGGCGCCTTAAAATATCAAGACACTGTATCTGATAATTCCTTTGGTAGACTGGCATCTGCACTAGGAAAAACAATGATTGAGTATTAAATCTTAAGATAAATAAATTATTTTAATCTTTGGTAGGAGAACAGAGTAAACCAAAATAAAGGGAAAAACAAAAATATACAAAATTAGAATTATTATTGAGTAGTGTGAATTGGTGTGGTGTGGTGTGGTGCGGAGTGATATGGTGTGGTGTGGAGTGGTGTGGTGTGGTGTGATGTAGTGTGATGTGGTGTGAAGTGGTGTGGTGTACTGTGATATACTGGGGTTTGGTGTGTGTATAGGTAGGCTATGGGACCTATCTTTCATTTGAATAGTTTTACTAGGGAAATAGTTTCCTTTATCGACTGAAAAGGTATGAAAACTGGAAAAAAAACTAATTATAAAGAAACCACCTGTAGCAATCAGATGAGATTCCTATAACACTATTTAATAAAAACAGTGACGTCAGCTGTCATTTTTGAAATTCGAACCACAAATACCGACTGAATGTCGGTATTTGTGGTTTGTACAAATGCGGGCGACTCCGCCATTCATGTGGAATTTTAAATGCAAACTTTCGAGTAACAAATTGCTTCAGTTAACGCTAATTTATACACAAAGGATAACATGTCATCATGGTTAAAGAAAATATGCTTTCTAAGATACTTGTTTGTCATGATGAGATAACGTGCTATTAATAGAAATGTTAGCAATTTGCATATAATACGTAACTTGATATGTGCAGATTGGCATAATCATAATATTGTTACAGCGCCATAAGTAACTGCTTGTTTGTCTATTAAGTTCCTTGCAGTAATGTTAGTTACTTTAGTGTTTTATAAAAGATTTTTTTATCGCAAAAGTATATTATGTCTGGAGGAAATACTTTTTCTTCGTTTTGTTCTTCAACAGCAAAGAAATTTTTGATTAAAAAATCATTTAAACTCTTAAGCTTATTAGTCGCAAACACTCACCCTGATTTTTATGTCTATATTATCTATCTACAAATCATATTTTATACTCACACCATAGATTTCCGTCCACAAACCCTCTGATAAATTGGCCACTTTATTACACAGTAGTTTATCTCCATAATATACGAAAATCCCCATACTAATTTATTTCCCCCATGTTTCAGAACGGCACAGAAGCGGCCGGACAGTCAGTTCCCACCGCAGACTCCAGTCCTGGCAACTCCATATCCGATGCAGAGAACTTCGAGTGCTACGGAGAGGGAGACCAAGACGCTCCAGCTAACACGTTAGTTTTGTGTACCCTAATCCAGAACAGGTGAAATTGGCAGTCACCGCTGAAAGGTCGCCTTCGACATTCGCCTATAGAATTTAACAACACCATGTGAACATAATATGTATGTGGCCCTAAACAAGCTTTAGTGAATATGAGAAAGGCTAATGAGGATTATTGATGAGAAATAAGTTAATTACGCAAGAATATTAAAAAAAAACCGGACAAGGCGAGTCTGACTCGACTCGCCTACCGAGGGCTTCGTACAAATTTGTAGGTACACATTATAAATAGTTCAGGAATCGAGTCTGGAAAATTTGGAAAAAAAATCGTACTTCAAATAAAGACTATATTTTTTATGATTTAATTACAAATGTATAGTTTTCAGATTTTTTCCTGTACTTGTAGTACAAGACGATATTACTTGCCAAATTTCATAGATCTACGTCAGCGGAAAGTACCCTACCTTGAGTGTCGAAATATACGTTTCTTGCGGCATAAACGGCCGTATCTTTTTTACATTAACTTAGAAGTTCGATGTTTTCACAGCTTCAAGGGACTGTAGACCTGAGCATATGGTTTTAATTTCAACTCGATACCTCCACGCATTCCTAAGATAAAGAGTCTTGGCAGACAGAGAGACAGACGACAACAAAGTGATCCTATAAGGGTTCCGTTTTTTCCTAAACGACTATTCAATGTGGATATGGATCCAATTGGGCATTAGAGAATGAAGGGAAAGTTGATGCTAATAGATATTATAATAGATAGGAGGAATATGCTCCCTTTTTTCTGGCGAGGCCTTTTGCGTTTGGCTCCCTTTTAGCCCTGAATGTCGTAAAAATTAATTTAGGAATTATTGACCGTGATTGAAACGCTAAATACTGCTACAAAAAAACTACAAAGTAGATTTTAAATGCGAGATTAGCAGAAATAGTGATTATGTCTAGACGTTATCCTGTCTAAACTTATGAGTATAGAAGTAAGTAAGTAGTATGAGTAGCTGTAATATTACATAAAACCAAAACATGAATAATTTCAAATCTAGAATTCGAAAATGGCAGAAAATGCATATCGTCGCTCTTTATTGAATGTGGACTTAAACAAAACGCTTCCGGTTTGTAATATTTTTAATAATCTAAATCAAGGACTTAAACACAGACGTCCTACATCATATATTAGACGTATTATAAAACTCGTAGTTAAAGTCATTTATATCTCGGCTCATTCATTAAAATTGTGTTTAATAGTCTATGTCATCATCTGAATCTTAATGTCATAATCTTCCTGCCCTTGTTCCATAGCACTTGGGGTCGGCCTAGCACTTTCTTTTTCTTCACTTTTCTCCTGTCTGCCGTCACGTTATCATTCACTCCTTTTCCTTCCAAATCATTCCTCACACAATTCATCATTCTCCTGCCCCTATCCCAATTTATTTGGGGTCAGCGCAACATGTCTATTTCTTCTATACTAGTCAGTGTCACCCCCTTTCTAACACACATCATCATTCACATTCACAATTATCCAACCATATTTTCTTTGTCTTTCTCTCCTCCTCTACCCATCAACATTTATATGCATCACTCTTTTAGTTACATGCGTTTCATTCTTCATCATACGAAGACAAACGAGTCCGTTTCAACTGTTCGGTAATAGGGGCAATATTTCTGACTTCCTCTAATATACTTATTTCTTACTTTATCCATTCTTGTGAATCACACATTTCCAATTCAATATTCATCTAATAATCATCTTCACGGCCAAGCCGAATATTATATAATCCCCAGACATTCATTCATCTCGAGAACTAACAACATTCAATTGGCTTATTTCCAAATATCAATCGATGCGTTGCCTGATAAATTCAATAATTATATAATAAAGTAAACAAATTGTGTGTTGTGTGTTTATGAATACGAAGATTGTAATAAACTTATTTTCTTTCTTTCTTAATGTTCTCATAACCGATATAAATGGCGAAAAATAATTTTATTGTGATACATCAAGTGTTTTCTGTCATAGAATTTCTGCTTAATCAGGCTGATAAACGGAAAGACATGCGTCAAAATATTAACGTTGATATAATTAAGAAATAGTAACATAAAATATCAAAGACTAACGTTTATAGTCAGCATTAACAAAGATTTGTAATAGACACGGAGTAAAACTTTTATATAGCAACATTAACAGCGGTCAACGGTACCGTAAAAAACTTCCGTCAGTTAATTTGGTTTATGTGCACCGTTGGATTACCGTTTATATACGCAATGGTGATGCCAAACATTTTCGCTATAATTTTTCAACATTCTAAAATAAAGTAGGTCATATACGAGTTTTATAGTTTGTAGGTGCAGTAATACTTGCATAAAAAGTGACATAAAAACGAGTAATGGCAGAATATAGAATAAATATGGCAAAACATGTGTGTAAGATGTTCTAAAGCGTGGTATTAAAAAGTTTTGACAGTAATAATATAAATATACCTAGAGGAAATATAATAGCAATAACACATTTGCCGAGGTGTTTAAAATAAACTCGCATCTTGGTTAATTATTATCGATCTATCAGCTACTCGAGAGTGCAGCTCTCGGAATATCTAGATAGTAAATTTTTCTACAAAACTGAATGTTTTGTATTTAGATTTATCAGGACATCTTGTTTTGGGGAATCATTCGTGGTCATATGATGATGTTCATTTGTAGAGATACTACAAATTTCGTTAACAATAAAAAAGCGCCTGCAAAAAGAAAGTTCAAATATACACTTATCATTTTAGCCAAATGCTTGCGTAGTCGTACATCACACACATTAGTGACACAAATTAGTAGTTAGTAGCTACCATGTTAACTGTTTTTCCCACAGTATCTCCTTCAGCGTGTTAGTCTGGTAAATACAATTGGCATATAACTAAATCATTTGTTCTTTCACAGATTAGAGAATGGCTCCAGAAGTCCTGGCAACCCATTGAACAGACACTCATGGACAAGAACTAGTCTTAGGCGGACACCGCCCAGGTAAGTCGAAAGCAAGTTGAGGATATAGTCACTAATACATAGCTTTGTATGTAAGAAAGTATATAATAGAAGTAAAAATAGTTTTAGAATTGAGTGTTTGGGTAATTTTACAGTGGGCAGCAAAAGCAAGGCTGGTTTTTGGTTGCATAGAAGCAAATCCTAAAAGTACATTTCTAACACGAACCTCAGGTCAGGCGGTCAAACTACTGCCAGAGGTGACTGATACTCTAACTTCCAAATGGCCGACTGACCAAGTGCGTTTTGCTGCTTAAAGTCTCAATTTTAAAACTAAGAATAAATGTAATTAGTAAAAGAGTTAATTTTTTTGTGGTTCTGATGTTGCACCTATTGAGTTCACTGCGATACGCTTTTGCTTTCAGCTGGTGTTACCTTATTATTTTTTCTTCAGTTTTTGTTTATTTGGTTTTGTTTTGTTTATTCGTTTTGCTATCTTTTTGTTTGCTTTATCTATATTTGTGTTGTATCTTCCGTAGCCATCAGGAGAATTTGCCGCATCGACGATGGGGCTCCATGAGACAGTAAGCTATCTTTTTTTGTTTTCTTTTTTGTGATATGTTACAAAACACTGCAACAGAAAATATTATTATGAAATGGTCTTAATCTCGTTCCTATACCTCTTGGTCTTTCCATCCGGCGACTGTTAAATGGTTTTTACTATTGTCGTTAATTTGTAAAACAGATTCATTATCATATTAATCTAAGTCCATTCTAAATTTATCTCTTCTACTAATAACGTGTTCAAATATTAGCAATGTTTTGTTACATTTACTTTTTTTTTCATTATTTCTTTTCGTTTTGGGACAACGCAAAATTGTTAAAAAAAAATAATTAAATTATTTTCAATTATTACAACAGTGGATTAAATAAGACGACATAAAGCGTATGGCTTTATGTCGTCTTATTTAATCCACTGTTGTCTAGGAGCATTGTTATATAAAAGACTGCCACGAATAGACACGACTCAACAGTCGTCAATCGAAAATCTGCTCCACAACGTCCTGGAGCCAATACTGAAATAACAGTCTACATCCATCGAAGTGGTTGCCAAATAATTGTCAATCCTATTACACAATAATAAGGTCCTCTATTATTTAGTTAAGTGTAATGTTGTAGTGGCCGAGGTACATACTATTGTCAGCTGCAAACAATGCCGTCCCCACTATTTTCAGATAGTCAATGAGTCACCTCATCACGTCAGATTTAAACGTGAGCAAGTAGTAAAACAATTAGAGATTATCGACCTACGCTCAAATTCTCAGGACGGGCATGAGAACCGAAGCAATGTTGTACATACTAGTAAACAATAATGATGACTCTGGGAACTTTCATAACGTACATTATTTATGCTACATTTACGATCACAGCGAGCGTTACAACATAGTATTCCTTACTTAGTTCTAAAGTGGGTACAACAGACAGATGGCTCTTCTCACTTCCAACATATTAACTTCACAAATTAAAGTTTACGACTTTCCAAGATGTCTAATGCGTTCCAGGAAAAGAAAAATAATGGTATACTTAGTTCGCAAGCAAACGAGAAAAACTGGGACACGGTATAAACTTTTCTGCTTGACGAAGCAAGAGATTATGATATTAGACTTTTTGAGTGAACCCCAAGCAAGGAAATTACTTAAGCGAAAATCCAAGGATACTTGCAAATACTTAGCAGAACTCCCAAAGAAAGTGGTGCGAAACTCAGGCATAATGACAAGAATGTTATTAGACGAACACTTCCAGCTGACATCGTTAGTAAAGAATTTGTGAAATTCGTGGATGATATAGCGAACGGAGCTGCGAAATTAAAATGTAAACTATTTAATTAGTTATCTATCTGATCACGAATAGGCCTTAGCGTGACGGCTTCCTCTTAATACCGGTAAAACCATACCGTTTAATTTAATACATTTACTGGAAATTGGAAACCATTAACAATTTAAGTATCCTTTTTATAAGTCAGACTCGGAAGTCATCATTTAGTGTAATGACGATAAAAACTATGCATTTTATAATCTCGAACTCCGTAATAAATATTCGTGCAATTCGTACTTTTTGTAACAGTATAGTTAGTGAATACCTACTAACTAACCACGCATCGTTATCGACAATGTAATATTATACAATCTACGAGCAACCAAATATAAACCAGTGGTAGTAAAATGCGGAAAACCTCTTACTTCGTACAATGTTCGCAAAATAAACGACAAAACCTTCCTACAATGCGTTACGTGGACTAGCGTGTACGAACAAAAGAATAGTTTAAACACATATATAATTTTGATTATTATATCCATGTCCGTTCAGAAAAATGGTCTCTGTCTCTGGATTAATTGGAGCTATACCAAACAATTTTCCCGCCATTAATGTCAGAAGAATAACACCGGATAGGTAAATTTCTCACTTCCATTTTAATAGGATTAATATCTTAAATACACATATGGAATGGACCCATAGTATTCTTGATACAATTAAACCCAGTGACAGGTTTGCATAACTTCCTCACGTTTCCTGCAAATTTAACATTTCTAAAGAATAACGTAAATATTAGCGGTTGCGCCACTGTGCACTGATCGGCAATAACAACTGTGGTTAGAAACCCAATGCTAAATATTGCAATGCTAGGCTTTACTGCTACTGGGCTTTATTGGTGCATCTGAATTTGGGTTATTAGCATTTATATGCAAACTCATTGACTAACATTCTTAGAGTATAGTTTTATGCAAATGTGTTATGGTAATGATTTTATGAACAAGTTTCATGCACTCCTTTGCCTTGTACTAAGTCGTTAACATATTGATGAGTAAGTCGTCACCATTTAACTTAGTAATCAACATTATATTACGGTATATTATAAGTAAATGTGCTAATTATCTAATTGCTTTATCATCTTAATCGTTAAATAATTAGAAAATTTGGAGCAAAATGCTAGTTTGAGAGTCAGACTCGCGGGTTCGGATTCTCACCAAGAAAGTGAACTGTCCCGTTCCGGCTGGCAGCGCTCCGTAGTTGCCCAACGGTGCACGCGCCGCACTGCGTTGCTTTTTACTCATAACGCACACATAATCACTACGAACATCGGTAATTACATTTGTAGTATGATAAGTAAAATCATTTCGATCGAAATTAATTACAAGCTATTCGTTAGATTGGCAAACCTAATAAGTAGGATTGGTACCTTTAAAATTTTCAAGCATCGGATCGTTTTCAAATTTCAGTAGTCCGCCTTTTGTAGAATATTTAACAGGTTCGACAATCAATTTCAAAACTAGTCTAAAACCAGTTTATTCACCAATTAAAATGCGAAAAATTCAATTAATCATTTTCTATTTCAACGAGCTATATTCATTAATCGACTTTCATAATTTGCAAGCAATTAGACGATTTATCTTTCAGCAATTTTATAGACTCCAACACCAGCTGTTAGTCTGTTACACGCGGTATTTCCATAACACGATAATGAGAAAAGCAATCTCGGTATGCGTTAATACTATCTACTTTGTGTATAATATCCAGTGTGCGTCTCTCCATCTACAATCTAACTACTTATTACTGTAAAAGTCGGTTTCATAAATGGTATTTACGCAATCACGAAACGCTTGCAGAGATTATCCCGATAACTTAGGCATTTGTAACTATCCTGTATGTAACCTGGTACGGTAATATATTTATAGCAGGAAAATTTTAATAAAATGACCGATAAAATAATAGCGATGCTCAAATGGGTTCAAGAGTCAACATTTATTACTGTAACAATGCTGAGAAAATAATGATTTACCTACATAATTCAATTCCACTTCCTCGCTTTACTCGCGCAGTCACGCATCATACTACTTAAGTTTTTTATCTAAATACCTTGAAACCAGACGCTCGTAACGTGGTGCGACTCGTGGGATATAATTCAGAAGAAAATAGCAAAACTCGACCAAATAATAAAGACCCCTCGATAGTTTATGGTCCTATTAAAGCATGGGATGAGAAAAGTAATAGTATTAGAATCAAAGTTCGTACTGAAGTGGTCATTACGAACAAAGCAGTGGTAGCCGTCCATGACGCAACAACTGTCATTTGTCAGAACACGCAAAGAGAACAGTGAAGGACAGAAGTTTAATTTTACATGGCAATTGTTCTATAAACCAAAGCCATCAACTGGACTGAAGCTCTAAAACTGTTAGCGAAATTTGTGCAAGAAGCATCTGCTGAACCGTTTCTGAATGAAAAAAATAGTGGATCATATTACACCTGGCTAGGACAACCTACATTTGATAGAGGAGGCAATGTATTATGATTATTATGAATTACTGCATTTTTATTCTATTGCGCAGCTTAACTATTCGTGTCTATGGTTCTGTACACTCTGCAAACCTATTCTATACCCTATATTATAAATTAAGGTGAAAGGTAAAAAAATATATACAAAAAATATGGGTCGTAATGGTCAAAATAAATAGATGGAGAATTCCGTGCTCATGTCTCAAACGTTGTAAATTACTCATCTATGAACGGGATTGAATCGTTAGCAATTCAACTAGGAAATTAATGTTTTAAGAAAATTATGATTACAAAACGCAAAATGCTTCGCATCCGAGATTTGAACTTAAGGTGGCACTTGTCGATATTTTTTCCATACAAATTTCGGGAGGGTATTACTCCACTGATTGACATTGTGCATCCAAAGTTAAACATGTGTTATCGTTTTGTATTATTATGAATTTTGTCTGTATGGGAATAGAATAGTAAAATAGAAAGCCTTTAAAAAGTTATGAGCCAAAAAAGATTCGTTTTTCTTGCTATTTTTAACGTAACTTTAGATGTAAATAAGTAATCGTTTGAAAGTTCTGATTCTCAGCCTAGCTTGAATAAATTACTTTTGATTTTATATGATTTGATTTAATAAAACTGTTACAATGAACAAGTGCGATATATTATAACTCATTCAATTACATAAATGAATTATTACTGTACATTGGTATTATAGTTATTGCCTATTGTAGCAACATACGCACACTAATAAAAAACAGAGCTCGTTCGTTTTATTTAACGTTTGTGCGCGTAACTATTCATACGGACACAGCTATCCGTGTGTGTGTGTGGGATGTAAACCGAATAGGTTAGCAGTGTGTACACTTTTATTTTACGCTGTCGTTCATAGCATTACCTACAGTAGTACAACATGCAATAGTTTTAACAATACACACTTAAATGTTTACTCCTTTATGAAATTCTGCATATAATGCGATTTTGTTCTCTTTATTGACTGGACCTACGTCCGGTTTTTGAGAACGCTACGTTAGTCATTAATAACATTGCAATTTAATTATTCTTCTCGTGCTTCATTATTTCCTCTAACAACTCTCATAAAGCGTCATCGTGATTTCCATTGTCATCATTAATCATAGATTATTTAAGAAGTCCTGGTGCATCAATTTCTTCTTTGTATCATTTGCTATTGCTTAGTTCTTGAGAAACCATTTCATTTCGAGTTCCCTATTAGGTATGTATTTATTATACTCAGAATTTTTGCAAGAGTTTGCAAAAATTCTGAATATAATAAATTATTTCTGCATTTGGATGACTATTTGGATTTGCATGCATAATACATTAGTGGAAATGATTTGTTTTAACACAAATGTGGAAACGGAGGAAGATGCAATATGCTAAATTGCATTAACATACCCTTCAGATCGCGATATCGTTGCGCTTGACTAAGTTATTAGTGGCCATTAGTCCGTCCGTCCACCACCGCGAGCTATAATTTAATAACGGCGAGTGTTTCGCCAGCCATTGTCTGTTCTGTTGTGGATAATTCATACCTCGCGGTGTATTCGCTGACCGGTCCACCGCTGCGTTTGTTGATGCGTCAGTACATCGTGGCTGCTCGCACGAATATACCGAACGCGCCGCCTTCGCGCATGCCGCGTGCCATTTCGAATTTCGAACCATTTTTTTCTTTTCTTTTTTTTTTCAACTGTGATGTTTATTTTCTTGTACGTGCTGTGGTTTCGAATGAAGTGATGTGAATAAAAATCGTGTGTCGTGTTCCATGACCGGATCTGTTGTATTTTTTTAATCGTTACAATTATTTGTTTGTAAAGCTGGAGCGGAACGGTGTTTACATGCATTACAGAAAGCGACCCTACAGGTTGGAATACTTCAATGTTTATTGTTTGCAATTATATTAGGTTAAAATTCTAATTATTTTGTGGAGACATCCGTGCCTATAACACAGTGATACCAAGTCTTCAGTTGCGGAATTTATAGACTCTTGATTTGAGATCATGAATATTGAAGAGTAGTTAACTTTAAATTCATTTTGTTTAATGGGCCGAGACTATAAGCATAGTCTAAGCAGCCAAAACATAGTCTCCAATTGGTGGCTCAACTATTTAGAGAGTTGATAAAAACAAAAGACAGATAGATTTGATTTATACCTATTACAACACTTTTTCTAATATAACAAAAACAAAATCCGTTATGGCGCGATAATGACGTAATTCGACGTTGAGCTGTTGTTTTATTGTCACAGCAGATACAAAAGTACAACAATGTGTACGCATGAGTATTTCATTGCTAGCCACAGCATTGTGTTTTTAGCGATGGCACTCACTAATGTATGCCTCTTGTAAGCGCACACATTATAATCAGGCAATGTTTTTATTTATTTATTCTATGGTATCCTGCCCGCCCATACAATGAGGCAAATTATTGATATCGATCCCTGTAACTCGATAGCCAAATCGTTTTAATGCATGATGATTTTAATCGTTTACGGTACATGATTTAGTTAGTCAGACTAGTTTTTTTTTTCATTTTTTTTTTCATGTGTGTATTACGCAGATACCATAGATAAAAATCATTCTACGATAGTCTTCTATAGTCCCAATGTATGTAGATTCCTACTCACCTCCCTTCGTATATTAAGCGCGCTAGGATTCTAATATGGAGTGCCAGGAACAAAACGGTTGACACAAATATTTTCGATTGTCACGTAATTGTAAACAGTCAATTGGACAACTCATTGCCACCGGTGGCGGCCGCGCCGGGTGATTACACCAACAATTTACTTTTTTGGCGTTTTCTATCTACACTAATATTATAAAGAGGAAAGATTTGATTGTTTGTATGTCTTGAATAGGCTCCGAAAGTACTGGACTGATTTGAAAAATTGTTTTACCATTAGAAGCCCACATTATCCCTGATGAACATAGGCTACTTTTTACCGCGGGAAAATGCTTCATTCCTACGGGAAAACGGGTAATAGGATTTAAACGGCGGGAATTCCGAATTCTACGCAAACGAAGTTGCGAGCGGATGCTAGTAAGAAATAACGTGGGTGGACTTGTTCTCAATTGGCCATTCGACGACGACGGACGAAACATTTAGCATCGATTTACATCATTTTGCTGAATTTTCGTATATCACCTATTCTGTTTTAGTTTTGCTTTCATTGATCAAACAATTCCAATGTAATCACTACATAGTATAAAACAAAGTCGCTTCCCTGTCTGTCTGTCCCTATATATGCTTAGATCTTTAAAACTACGCAACGGATTTTGATGCGTTTTTTTTAATAGATAGAGTGATTCAAAAGGAAGGTTTATATGTATAATACATGCATAATATAGTAGAGAAACACTGATAATTTTAGAGGTTCCTAATGTGATGTTGTAAATAAACACATTTTTTTGCGCTTACATTGTAAACGCTGGCTGAACCCGTCGAGATAGATCAAAATAATGTACTACAGTATTGTACACCTTAAAAAGTTCTACAAAAAAGTCCGCGATGGTATATGTCCATCTCTTAGGGATAACCCACAATAACCATTTTTTATCCTATACTTTTTACGAGAAATAATGGCTCTAAAATTATCAGTGTTTCTCTATTGCACCCGTGCGAAGCCGGGGCGGGTCGCTAGTTTATAATAAAAAAATAAAAACTCTGCAAATTACCCAAGGGTACTAATGATATTTGGATGTTTGTTACTCAATCACGCAAAAACTACCGAACAGATTTGGATAAAATTTAATAAACAGATAGTTTATAATCAGGATTAACACATAGAATACTTTTTAACCCGAAATTCCCACTGGATCGAAACTTATGCGGGTGAAACCGTGAGGCGCTGCTAGTATTAAATAAATTAAGTTTAATTTAGTTTATTCAGTCTATACCTAACACAGACAAAATAGACAACTCGAATAATGGGCCTAAAACGTAACGTAGGTAAACCGCTGTTTGACCTTAAAAGTTCTACTTTGAAAGCATGAATTAAAAACAAGATTGTCAAGACACATTGTGCAACAGCTTCTATTTCCCACAAATTATGTATTACGAAATATAAGTGTTTATGTACTTATCTATTCGTGTACGTACCGAGTAGGTACGTAACGATTTGTATGAAGCCTTCAATATTGTAACCTCACGCTTCATATTAGTCATGAATGCCGCTATAATTTAGACCAAAGTCATGCAAGAAACAAAGTCTCAAGGCAAAATATTTCCAGATAGAAACTTTGACTAGATAATTAAGGTGCCGAATACTGAATCCCAATGGGAATCGCTATAAGTAGCTACGATTCATGTTTTGGACTGAGGTCTTTGTGCCAATCTCGAGACCAAAATACAGACGGATCCTGACAAAATTTAATTGCGATGCAACAGAAAATGGATAGGTGTACTGTAGTGTTTAGGTTCAATGGTTTATTTAGGTTCAATGATATACAGAGTGGCAGGCACAGACGCCAGCACATCAAGTTACCCGAAACTGTCAAATTTTCCCAATCAACATTGAACCTTATGCTTTAGCGATAAAGCTGAAAATCTGTTAAAGAAATTTGACAGATTGTAGTAGCTTGATGTGCTAGCGTCTGTATATCGTGCACAACCTGCAGGGTAATTGCGTAACACACTATCATAGCAATGGGTTTCATTTTGACAGTTCAACAATATTCATTGCGTTATTTAATTGTTGAGCAGAACATTTTTCGAACATATGGTGGATTAGTAATATGCTTCAAAATGAGTCAAATTGAGAGTAATAAGAAAAAGTGTGTTACGCAATTAGGGTGCAGTTATCATAGATTCAGAACGCTCCTGCGTTAAAACTTTTCGTCGGTTATTAAAAGAAAATTTGCTCTGCCATAAATTTTGACCGCGTAGGTCTAGGTTTCGCACTTTTCTATGAAATAGTTGTTTTTTTTTTTTATAATCGGCTAGAACAATGTGCGTCAAAAAATTAACAATAGCGCGTTAATATCCTTGCTACCCTGTATACTACGCGGATAAAAACAAAAATTACCGATAGCATTACGAAGCATTTTTGATAAAAAGAAATGGGATTTAATAAAAAACAAACATTGCAAGAAAAATTAAAAATAAATGTATATTATGTAGTTGCGTCAAGTTAAGTACATACATAATTTATTCCCCTAAAACTATGTATTACATAATGAAGGATAAATAAAAGAAACGTTAAATTACAGAATAACGCGTGTTCAATTGATTATGTTCAGCGGTTATCCAACTCTTGAATTGTATGATTACAATACCTATCCACAGTATTCACAACAATCCCAAGATTGTACGCCTATTTAGTTAATCAAGCGTGATGATTCTATTAATTCGTCACAAACATGCAATGTATTCAACCTATTTATTTTTATTACAATGGTAGAAAAAAACTCCAAAAAAAGTATCAATTGCCAAGACATGATATAACCGATCATCACGAAAGGTTCGCCAATCATTAACAAAAGAAATTCAAAAAGTTTTTATGCGGGGTTATTCCAGCGGCAGCACTTTTTTTTTAATCTTCATGAGGTGATCTTTATTTTTACAACCAACCAGTTACGCAGCCAGTTATGTAGATTTGAATCTTTTTGTAAAGTTGTAGTACACACGCATTATATTAGTGTCCATACAGGGTTATTTCAGTGGCAATTTATAAAAAGAACTGCGGATACAATCTTTTTTTACAACCAGCCAGAAACTTTCTTCGTACTTAGATTGAGACCATTTGGTTAGATTGAGACAAAGTTGCAAAACCCACATTATTTCTGTATCAGTGTCCAATTGATGATCATTACGTTCACAAGTTGGTAGTCTGCTCGTCACTTTCTTGCGCAATTTCACGGCGTACGCGCACCCATGTTTCATTTGTCGCCTGCTGATTTCTCCGACACTCCCCACGGACGTCCTGACCGCTTGCATACGATACACTTGACAAACTATGGTAATCGTGAACTAATGCTATCTAGTGAGGCTTTTACCATTATAATGCACTCGTTATAGAAACGTTAGTGGGTACAGCTGGATATTACTGTCTGTCAATAATTCGATATCATCAACAGCGACATATTTTAAAGACCAAGCTTTAAATCAACACATAAAAGTCATATTCGATGTTCATGACTTCGATCCGTCATGGCTTCTGTAACCGTCTTTGAAGTGGAATTTCGTCAATTCCAATTATTTTAACCAATTGGTAAATCAACAAACAATTGATTAATGACGCGAGCCACTCAAAATACACCTCCGTAGGCTCGTAGCGGTCGTAGCGCCTGGCTACGAATCCAGGACATGAAGTGCTAGTATCCCTAGGAAAGAATTATATTTAAAAAACCGGCCAAATGCGTGCCGGACCACGCACAATGAAGGGTTCCGTAGTTGGAACGAATTTATACCAAGAAAAAACTTAACATTGTAGTTGAAAATCGTGTTCTCCCATACATTGTAACTGCAAATGTAAGTTGGTCGACTATTATTCGTAAACTTGTAAAGCCTACTTAGCTGTGATAATTTTCCTATTAAGTTCGTTATATGTTTTATAAATGATATTTTTTTTTTTTTTTTTTTTTCCTATTACCTTGAATTTTTTCGCATATTCAATTACAACCATTTAGCTGGCAGACGGAGGGGGGACACTTGACTACCAAAAATTAACATTTTAAAGCTTAACATTTCACAAACGGCTGCCTGAATCAAAAAATTGCTTTCACAAACCCGCAATATTAAAAAAAAACATCCCCACTTTGCGTGTACAGTAAATGATAAATGATAAATGATTTATTTTCTGTAAGTAGGTTTGTACAAACACTTTTACATGTCAATCATATTTTTTTAAACTAGATGAGGTCGGCGTTTCCTATCTGACTACTCTGAGAAGAAAGGCCGAAACAAACTCAGAGGTCACAGTCTCTTTTAAAGTCCAGACATAATCTTGGTCAGATAATGTGAAGACCATGTAGATTAGTGTCTGAAATGGTCTTTTGAGTAAAGAACCACACAGATTGAGCGGACCTGTCCAGTCAGTGCACGCATTTGTCAAAAATCGTGCAGCTCAACTCAGAACTTGAGGAGCCTTACGATTCGACGAACAATACCAATGAAAGGACATTTGGGTAGGCCGCATAAATGACTCAAACTGCCAGATCATGATTAAAACTAACTAAGAAGGAAAACCGAAAAAAAGAAATGACCCACATAGTCTTCACACTCACAGTAATAATAATAAAAATAAGATACTTTACAAAGTAAATATCCATGTCATTGTTTATATAAAATTCATCAATGTCAATGTGTATATAAAAATCCGGATATAATCTTTGAGGACCATGTAGATTGGTGTCTGAAGTGGTCTTTTGAGGAAAGAACCACACTGAGTGGACCTGTGCAGTCAGTGCACGCATTCGTCAGTAACCGTGCAGCTCAACTCAGAACTTAAGGAGCTCAACGATTCGACGAGCAATACCAGGGACAGGACATTTGTGTAGACCGCATACACCACTCAAACTGCCAGACCATGATTAAAACGGAAACAATGACCCACATAGTCCTCACATTCACAATAATTAAAATAATATAAGACTTTAAACAGTAAATGTTCATGTCATTCTGTATATAAATAGATATTTAGAAAAAAAAAAAAAATAAATAAAAAAAAACAAAAGTGTAAATCAGCAAAATAAAAAATAAACAACATTCACTGTCTAGACCTATTGGAGCAGCTCAATCCCAAGCTTTTTTGTCCTCAATATAGTCTTTTACAGTATAATAGGCTTTCTGGCATAGTTTTAGCTTTATGAAAGTTTTGACCTCTGAGTTTGTTTCGGCCTTTCTTCTCAGAGTAGTCAGATAGGAAACGCCGACCTCATCTAGTTTAAAAAAAAATGTGATTGACATGTAAAAGTGTTTGTACAAACCTACTTACAGAAAATAAATCATTTATCATTTATCATTTATCATTGAATTTATTAATGCTTAGTTCTTGAATGTGGCTAGGAAGTTTATTATAAAAATGTATACATTGGCATCTAAACGAGCCACCTATTTTCTTAAGCCTTGTTGTAGGAACAACATATTTGTGTTTGTTCCTAGTATTAATATTATGGATATCACTGTATTTTTTAAACAGATTAATATTTTTATGTGCATACAAAAGATTATCATAAATGTACTGAGAAGGCACAGTCATTATATTGATCCCTTTAAATTTGTCTCTGAGGGAGTGTCTGGGACTTAATTTATAAATCGAACGAATTGCCCTTTTTTGTAAAATAAAAATTGTCTGAATATCGGCGGCATTTCCCCACAACAGAATACCGTATGACATCACACTATGAAAATAACTAAAGTAAACTAAACGGGCTGTCTCTAAATCAGTTAAGTCACGAATTTTCCTAACGGCGTATGCTGCAGAGCTAAGCTTTTTTGACAATTTATCTATATGGGGGCCCCATTGAAGCTTGGCATCCAAAGTTATGCCTAAGAATACTGTGGTATTTTCGGGTTTTAACTCATCACCCTTTATAAGAACACTAGTTTCTACTTGTCTAACATTTGGTATCGTAAACTTAATACATTTCGTTTTTTTTTCGTTAAGAAGTAGGTTATTAACATTAAACCAGTTAACTACTTTTGCGAGGGCACTATTTATATTGTCAGTAACCAGCTGCTGACGTTTGAGTTTAAATAAAAGTGAAGTGTCATCTGCAAACAACACTATATCATGTTCGTCCCTTATGAGGTAAGGCAAGTCATTTATATCATATAAGTCAGTACAGGAGGTATCGTAAAAAAATGGTTTTTTTTTTCATGATTTTATTTTACCACTGTGTCGACGTGATTAATAGATATGTATATCCATGCCAAATTACTCTGAGCTAAGCTGCGGACGGACAGACGGACATGGTGAAACTATACTCACTCTCATAGTCCGATGGGACGGCAATCCGACACGACCAGAGAGATCAGGCGCAGGACCAACGACTTAGCGTGCTTTCCGAAGCACGGAGTTAACACACCGCCATATTTCAAAAGCCCGGGATGTTAATAAGAAATTTCTAACGAAAAACCCAATAGCAATTTACCCAACCTGGGAATCAAACCCAGGAGCCCACGCTCAGCAGTCGCGCTTGCGACCACGAGACCAACGGGGTAGTTCATGAATACTGTAAAGATTACAAAAATCAGTTGTCATTTTCTATAAAAGTACCCTTGCTTTGCTTTTAGAAGGGTATTTGTCCGCAGACGAAGACTGCTAGATTATGCATTCTTGCATATTGCATTGATGAAAACGTCGATCGCAATGTAGAGTAATTGCCATAATTATGGACTAAATCATAACATTTCAAAACAAGATTGTCCAAAATTGCTATTGGCTTACACTCTGCACCGCCAACGGATGACCTAAATGATGCAAGCGTTGTGCGTTACAGAAGGTCGATATGCCATTCAAACTGTATTATTTTAACTGTTAAAATAAAACTATTAACTCTGCGAGTAATTAAACGGCTATTCCTAGACGTTATGTGCTAACAGCACACGTGTCTCAATTAGTTTTTAGGGGAAACGGAAATGCGTCAGCACTAACCGAGAGCGATACTAAAAAGTTTTTTCAATAAAATTTAAGTAAGCAACTTCATGTTACCTTGTGAGCTATGTCCATAAAATATAACAAGGAAATCTAAAGGCGTGTACAGACGCGTGTAATGTGTAATGTAATTTATCGTGTAATGTAATGCGAATTCTGCGTGTGGACGGGACTACGAGCGATACATGTAATATTCGTAGTCCATTACACGTGTCTGTACGCCTTGACTGTTAGCTGACCATCCACATATCGGCAGCAAAAATATTCAGATTCGTTTTGCGCTACATCGATACCTCCTAAGTATACTGAGTCAACTAACAAATTTAGGTATTTTTATATTTTTATATAAACGTACATGATAAATCGTGATCTTAACGTTTGTGTTAAAAAAAAATAAAAAAGAACAATAATTACCGAGATAATTTCACGTATACAAAATCAATTTCAACATCAGTAAAAATCGTACATTGTAAACTGATCTAAATAACATCGTACCAGTGTACGCGGGGCGTGAGGGGGGACGCATTGATACAAGTTTATTGCGCGGCTCAGTATACGATGAATGGCGGCGAGTGCGCACGCAATTTTAGGTAATAATTCTGTTTCGTAAAGTTACTATTATTCGTATATAATATATCGTGGATGTATCATCACTACATAGCATAAAACAAAGTCGCTTCCCGCTGTCTGTCCCTATGTATGCTTAGATCTTTAAAACTACGCAACGGATTTTCATGCGGTTTTTTTAATAGATAGAGTAATTCAAGAGGAAGGTTTATATGTATAATACATGCATAATATAGTAGAGAAACACTGTACATTTTAGAAGTTTCTAATGTGATGTCGTAAATAAACACATTTTTTTGCGCTTACATTGCAAACGCTGGCTTAACCCTACGCGATAGATCAAAATAATGTACTACAGTATTGTACACCATAAAAAGGTCTATAAAAAAGTCCACGATGGCATATGTCTATCTCTTAGGGATAACCCACAATAACCATTTTTTATCCTATACTTTTTAAGAGAGCTTTAATTGAAAGACAGACGAAAGATAAGATGCTTTATACGCCTGATCAATGGTATACAGCTTTTAGATTTGCCAAATCCGATGAAAAGCCATACAAAGTTACTGAAGTGTCTCAGGATAAAATAATTAATTAAAGATTTTAAATCAAAGCTAAAACTTATAAACAACTGGACAACTACTACTGGATATACTGGATGGATCAAAAATGCCTTGGAATAAAGTAACGGAAGTACCAGTTAAAGCGGAATATCCATTTAGGCTGCTTTATAAAACGAGTTACCAAGATGATGCTTACAAGTGGATAGATTGTGTAAAGAAACCTAAAGCTACACGAAATCGAAGAGAGTTAAATATTGATATAGATATTGTAATATTTCTTTAGCTTATCAGCCACCCATTCCTATTGACCAAAATAAGCACAAAGACTTGATGGATCTTTGTAAGACACTGGTAATTCCTAAGGAGTATCCACGGACTAGATTTTTTCTAGTCCGTGGGAGTATCATTTATTTTTTAATAATTTGTTTTCAACGAACTCTAATGCAGCTAACGACAGCGATTCTGACTGATCTCTAATTTGTTAAACCTTATATCTTTTGAGCATTAGAAATGCCTAGACTGTTGTGTTATTAATTTCTATTATGTTTATTAATATTGTTTAACGTAAGTTACCATTTTTAGTTCTTATTACTTTTATTGACGTACTGGAGAAGTACCTGTTTTAGTTTTTAATAGTGATTTGCTTACGTTGTAGCTTTTAGTAAAGCTATTATGTTAAAAAGAAATTCCTACTTAATTATGGCGAAAAATACATTGTGATTCTTCAAAATGAGTTGTTTTTGGTTTATGATTCTTGTTCTTCTTCCTAGCTTTTATTTTATTTAAAAAAAAAATACTAATAAAAAACCTCGGTAAATTACATTGGTCCAGTATACGTTGAGGTTTCAAATGTTAACATTGCTAAGTACTTTCCTAGTATAATGAGTCAAGTGATATAATTTCAACATTTTATTATTAAGTGAGACAGAAAACCTCAAAAACAAACAAAAGTAAAATTATATTAATAAAATGACAATCATATTTCATGTGATTTTGATGTAAACGATGGATTTTGATGGACAACGTACATGAATATAACTGGTAGTTAAACCATTTCACTATTGAGTCCCGCCGGCGTATACCCAGTCATGTACATAAAATGTCATTTAAAAACAAAAATCAGCAAAATCATTTTATACCAAAGGAAGAGCTTACAATTTTTATTCAAAAAACATTTACTTTATTTCGAATTAATTTGATTTCATTAAAATATAAACGATTTGCCTTCAAATCACTCTCCTATAAAATAACTATAATGTTAGTTGACTCATTATACTTAGGAGGTATCGACATAACAATTATTCAACATCTAAAACAAGCCTAAATATATGTTTTTATAAGCACAATAGCTGTGTCTGCGACTTCGTATTTTCAAAAAAGGGTGCTAATTTTCAAAAGAAAATTAGCGCCCTTTTTTTTAAAGTTACTTATAAAAGTAAAAGTCTAAGTTAGGTACCTACTCCTTGTAACATCAGTTATCTGCCAGTGAGAGTCCCGTCAAAATCGTTCCAGCCGATTCGGAGATTAATCGAAAAAAAAAGACAGACAAACATTTTAATTTTTTTTTTTTTTTGTTATACCGTACCGTTCGTATGCATTTAGTACAAAAGCAGTTATTTTGAAATTAGAAACAGACACTGACAATTTTATTTATTTGTATAGATTACCTATCTTATATCAAATCAAACAATTAGGAACATTAGTCATTCATTCTGCATGAACGTAATCTGCAAAAAATCTCAAAATGGCCGCTCACGTAACGCTGGCACACGTCGCAGTAATCATATGAACTAATTGCTTGACGAGCGTTACCCACATCCATTTTAAAGTATTTCCTTCTTTCTACCGCAACTGAAGAATTCCGGACATGCGTCCAGTCTAGTTAATTACTTGACGTTAACGTATTAGCATGCATCAGCATTTCCCATGCAGTTGTCGTGCCACAATATAGGCTATATTCGTATTTATTTCTCTTGAATACAAAGGGACGGGTCTGCAAAAGATTCAATCGATTCACTCAGCCTATTTATTGCACAAACTGCTGATTATGGTCTCTCAAATAAATCGTGGTTTTAGTGAGGCAAGAGTCCCACACTGCATGGAGAGAAAATTGTTAGAAAAATTACTGTACTCGTCACTGTAAAGTGAGTGCAATGACATCTACAGAAAAATTTCTGAGTGAGATTGGGAAAAAATCACTATTGGTCTAATAAATTTTACTGTACAGCATAAGAATTTTTAGTGTGCTAGCATGGTAATTTACGCATTACCACTCAAATGCACTCAGATTATGAGACAGCACAGTAATTTTTCTAAGATTTTTCACTCCGTTTACCCGGTCTTTTTCCCCAAAGTACAGGTGCCTTTTGAAGGTTTCCCCCCGTAAACAAAAAAAAAACATACAACCTGACACAAACCTGTAAATTACAAAAAAACATAAATAAATTTGAATTTCACGGGCTACCTTAGCGAGTATGCCCAAATTGCCCAATTACATCACATGAAGAAATTTCAGCGAATCGGTTCCATTTTGACAGTTCAACAACATTCATTGCGTTATTTACGTGTTGAGTAGACAAATTTTTCGAACTTATGAACCAGTGGATTAGCAATTTGCTTCAAAATTATTCACATTCCGATCGATAGTGTGTTACGCAATTAGGGTACTGGTCATCATACTTAGTGTGTAAGATGAGCCTTATTTCATAGTAAGCAAACAGTGGCTCCATGAAAAAATACTGGTAATCAGCTGCATCCACACGGAGAGAAAATTCTTAGAAAAATTGCCGTGCTCGTCACTATACAGCGTGTAACGGAAGGGGGGTATCAACCCTGAAGGAGGTGAATGTGCTCATGAAACTCAACAACTTTCCCCAAAGAACATAGGTCGAAATATGAAAAAAAAAATTTGGCCCTCCCTTACAAAACTGACTACCAGCTGATTGATTTACTATGGGAGGGCCAAATTTTTTTTTCATATTTCGACCTATGTTCTTTGGGGAAAGTTGTTGAGTTTCATGAGCACATTCACCTCCTTCAGGGTTGATACCCCCTTTCCGTTACACGCTGTATAGTGAGTGCAAATTACATCTACAGAAGATATTCTAAGTGAGATTGGGAAAAATTCGCTATTAGTTCAATAAATTATACTGTGCAGCATGGGAATTTTTACCGTACTAGCATAGTAATTTTTCCATTGCCAATGAAATTCACCCAGAGTATGCGACAGGCGACAGCACGGTAATTTTTCAAAGATTTTTCTCTCCGTGCAGTTAGACTGAAAGACGACCCAACATTATTAGGGAAAGGCTATGTAGATGATCATAGTAGAAAGCAGCATATCACTAGCTAGTAAGTACTAGATTTTGTATGTCCAGCAATAGTCATGACGAATCAGAAGAGGACCATGTCTTTCCACGTTTGACTGCTTCTGGCTAAAAGATAAAATTGATGAGCACGTCTTTTGAGGAAGCTGAAATATCTTAATAGAATTAAATCTCTTACAAAGTGGTTCTGGTGCATTCTCCCCAGAATGTATTAAATGTTAAATAATACCAGACATGCGTCTAAGTTAATTCACTAAGTATTCGTTACTGACTACTGTATTACCATGTGGTTACTTACTATAGTTACTAGTTACTATGCAACAGTCGTGCTGCGATATGAGCCTACATACTTTTACCGTGATTATACGTGACATACAACTTATTAAGAATTAGTTATACAGGGTGGAACGTTTGGGTTACCGACGATTTATTTGGTAAACGGTATGTACCGATACTGAGGGCCAAGCACCAACGCGCGGAGTAAAAGTAACGTAAATTCGAACGCTTTTAAAATTAAAAACTCCCATTTCACACATTTTAAACATTGCTCCTTACATTTTTGACATTTAAACGTCTCAAGCAACCTTTATAAATAACAGGGAATATATACCTACATATACATAGTTTTAAGGCTTTATTTACAAGCTCAATTATGTAGTATCTCCAAAATGCTATAGATCGGATAGTTGTATTATCGATTAAAAAATCGTTTAACATTACGCTCACGTCGCGCCTGCCGTGCGAGCTTAGGGCCTCTGTTAAGAGGGTTTATGCGTTAGAGCCATGCTGGAGTCAAAATTGATGATTTCCGACGGACAATAAAACTATAATGTGTTTAATTTATAGATGAGATATTGACGTCATATTATTGGGAATTTTATAATCTAGTGCATGGCTGAAAAACATTTTAAATTTTTTGTTTAGTTTTCTCATCAGAACCGTTTTTATGCAAGGCTTTTTTAAAACTAGCGATCGACGGTCTAAGCAGATGCTAGATATTAGTAAAACCATATATGACAAACTTATTACAACATTACTTTATAAAAAATAAGAACATTTTTTAGTGCATGGCTGAAAAAAAAACACGATTACTGTAAGTTTTCATTCAAGAAAAGTATATTCAAAAGTGTCAATTGTAGCCACTTTTCGAGATATTAAACGTGTTAGTTTAGGATGAAATCTGAAATATTTATATTTTCTTTTAGACCTAGTAAATTAAGACATTTATGTTCTAAAACATGGTTCAAATATTTTTTTAATAACTTATATGTTTATTTTACTATGAATTATTTAGTATTGCTATATAATCGGCGCGGATTCACGCCACCGCTCATTGCCGGCTGAGGCCTTTCAGAGACAGGACGTGTGTCGCTCCCATTGCTGCGTGTCGCGTAAAATATTATCGTACTTTCGCGAGTTTTTAGCGCGACTGGGACATATTGATACTTTTTATTATAATATATTTTTATTATATTACAGAACTTTGGTGAGTACATATTTTAATGTAATGGTATTCAATTAACTTAAGAAGATTAAATTAGACTTCTTTATGTATGTTTCGATTTTACTTTTTTTTAGATATGGCTAACAAAAGGCGCTATACGGGAATAAAAAGAAAAAAATATGAAAATTTAGCCAAGGCTAATGAAGCTAAAAGGCAAGTTACCGAGGAGCCACTTTTTAACTATGTAACAGGTTATAGCCAATTCATATTTTTCTTACACGGGGATAGAATTCGTAATAATTTGTGTTTATTCTGTCTTATAATCTCATAAACTGAATTGACCATTCTGGGGTTGTCAGTTTTGGATAGTTGAGAATATACCACTGAAACGAGGTGGGTTGTCTACTTATAAAAAAAAATATCTATATTATGTGTAATTAGTAAACCATAAGAAACAATATTATACTTACTACTTTCTGAAGTCAATATAATTTTTTTTAATTACTTTTTGTCTGGGTATTTTTATGAAACACAGTAGTAATAAGATAAAATTAATATCCGATTCGTTGTTATAGGCAGAAAAGAGAAGTTCAAATATTTCAAAATGCTGTTGTAAGTTTTATTTTTTTTTACTTCTTTATATTTTATGGCAATTTTTGAGATTTTGTATCTAAACAGACACGTGTTTCCTTTATTTTGAATTAGCACCTATTAAACCAAAACTAAATAAGACATTTCTTCGTTATTTATTTATCTCAAGCCGACAATCGATCGCCTGTCGTGGTGCTTCTTATGGTTTGTGTCACTTCATATTATACTCTGCATATTAGGTAATACGGGCTGGTGTCCGCAACTCCACGTCATTGCGCGTATTTTGCGTATACTCTGCATATTATTTTCAGACTCAACAAAAAAGAAAAATTCACTGAAAAAACACTGGAAATTCAGGAAAACTTGCAGGCGTTAGAAACGGTTCCAACTCAAGATCCTGACGCAGGAAATCTTGTAAGAATGACTTGGACATTTGTAAACATATTTTAGCACAAATAAAACATTGTTGTGTCTCAAGCCGACAATCGGCCGCCGGACACGATGCTTACGGTTTGTGTCACTAACCGACACAAACCGACCAACATGTTATTTTCAGACTCAACAAAAAGAAAAACTCAGTGAAATAACACTGAAAATTCAGGAAAACTCGCAAGCATTAGAAACGGCTTCATCTCAAGATCCTGACGCAGGGAATCTTGTAAGAATTACTTGGTCGTTATATACATATTTTAGCACAAATAAAACATTGTTGTGTCTCAAGCCGACAATCGACCGCCGGACACGATGCTTACGGTTTGTGTCACTATGTTATACCTACATGTTATTTTCAGACTCAACAAAAAGAAAAACGCAGTAAAATAACACTGAAAATTCAGGAAAACTCGCAAGCATTAGAAACGGCTTCATTCCACTATACATAGAGTACTCACGGAGGATTTATGTCTGGTCAATAAAAGTGCAGTGTGGGTGCCCCACACTCTGAACACGGATCAGAAGGAGTTTCGTTATGAAACTGCGCGTAGCCATTTATCGTGGTATCGCCGTAAGAAAAATATACTTAATAGATTCATATGCCTTGATGAAACTTGGGTCGAATTTTATACTCCTCGTCAAAGACATCAGTCACGATGTTGGGTGGAACCGGGCACTTCAGCTGAACATTTACCACGTGCAGAGCTACATGAACGAAAAATACTACTAATAGTACCTATGGATGTCAGAGGCATTGCTTTTTGGAGAACTTATGATGAAAATACAACTATGACTGGAGAGCGATATAAGTCATTTTTAGAAGAAAATATTCCTATTTGGGCAGACGAACATCATATAACGAGTCCTATAATTTTACATGATAACGCCAGACCGCACAAATCAAAAATAGTTCAGAATTTAATTGAAGAAAAGGATGGATTGAAATTATTCAGCCGCCATGCCCGCCATATTCCCCGGATATGAATCCTTGTGATTTCAATTGTTTTGGCCATGTGAAGAGGAAATTGTCGGGTACTCGATACAATAGCAAAAAGGAGTTAGATATTAAACTAAAGAGCATTATTAATGAATTAAATGAAAGTGGTACTTTAAATGGTGTTCAAGATTTGCCAGCAGTCTGGGAGCGAGTGATTAATAGTGGTGGAGATTATTGATTAGTGTCACAAGGTTATATAGTATAGTAGTCAGTTTTTTAAAATAATAATAATAAAAAAATATGACACTGGAAGTGGTATGACCTAATATAATATTAAACGTTGTAGGACTTTACATTTGTACTACATTTCTAACTTTTCACCCCTGATTAGTATATATATACTTTATAAAGTACCTATCCAAAACTGCCTATTTATTTCACAAGGTTGTAATAAAAATAAGAATAGTAAATAAAAATCAACTAACGGTTAAATAAGTATCATTATACATAACTCAACGGATCAATATGGGTTAGTTTGACTATAATGACAGAGAGCACACCAACTCTACGCACACAGACACGCGCGCATCTGTGTGAGTGCAAAGAGCACTGCAATTACCTAAACTTGGTGCCGCGGATTTGGCGTTAACGCTCTTAATTCAATCGTAAGACATCCGCTTGCTGTAAAAGATTTATAATGGCTGTTAATTAATGTTAATTTATTTAACTATTAAATTGATGGTATTTTTTTTTCTACCAAAAATAAATGTCGTTTCACTGTTGTAATACTCATATTTAAAAGCTCAAGAACTCCAATTAAAATATTTTGTAGTTTGGCATCCATTTAATTACTTTACGAAACATTAATAATTTTTTGCTCCTTTAATTCCCAAGAAACCGAAAAACACTGGCAAGTTTTTTATTATTTTATGTATGTTCACAAAGTTAATGTTATGTTCGTTTGTTTCAGCTCTGGGAAGCGACAACTCGGCTCCAATGTCTTAGCTAGGTATGTCATTTATATTATTAATTAATTTTAATTCTTTATTCATTAACAACGAAATAAAAATAAAACGTTCTGCTAACGCCACCTAGCGGGTGCGCCATGAACTAAGCAAAGGTAGCGCCAGCTAGCAAACCGCGCAAACATTACGCACATTCAAACAATACCAAAAGTTACAACAGTCGAACATAGATGGTGCTAAAACGTTCTTGTAGATCCCACTAGATGTCACTGTTAGTCTAGACTTAAATAATCCGACCTTACGACTGTTTAATTCAATGAGTAAAATTTGAGTAACGGATGATTGTCTAATAAAGTCATGGTTTAACGAAGAGTGTCATTATTTCAGCCAATTATACCGGTCGTCGTCATTTAACTCGTCGGGCTGCGGTTCGGGCGGGGAACCAGCTGACGACATGTACTCCGATGTGTCGTTGGAGGAAGATGTCCAAGGTCTAAACTATAAGGTCAGTGATATTTTCTTTTTACTTTGGCCATTGATGGTTCTGATAATCTTATGAATATATGTACCAAACAGCTTATTGCAGTTCAATGCTGAACCTATGCGTGAAGTTAGGTCTACAACCTGTTGTCAGCCGTCAGGGACACTTAGAAAGCTGTCATGTTGAATGTTAAGTGATTTGACTTGGCGTAATACGTTAAAGTTTTTTAACAGTATAATTATGGCGGTTTATTTTTCATTCACTCTAGCAGTCATAAAGGGGAACATGTTCAGAAGTGGCACGATGCTCGATGTTAGTCGTTCGGACGTGTACCTATATACAGCCTATCTATTCTCTAAATATCTCACCGTGAAAACAAAAAGGTGAAGTGAGCGTGAAGTGAGTCGTCAATAGTGTCAATCCCTAGCATCAGTACGAGTATGAATCACAGCTCACTCTAAGCTCACTTCACCTTAGTTATCACGGTGAAATTTTTCCAGAATCGACCGGCTGATAGTTTTGCCGTGAAACTTTTGTATCATAATTATTTATTACATGATACTCACAAAGTACCCAAGACATAATGTCATAATATCATAAACGAAGGGCAAATAAAACCCATCATTAACGCTTCATTGAATCTTCGTCGTTTACTATACAAACCATTGACCTCAAACCTATTGTCCTGCCTATTGTGCCCCATGACCTGCACTATGAGTGACTTCCGTGTTGCCATCGATAAAACTGTAAACATTAGAATTGAATTCTTGAATCTTGACCTGTCAGTCAGTCATCATCTGCCTAGCCTTTTCCCAACTATGTCGGGGTCGGCTTCCAGTCTAACCGGATGCAGCTGAATACCAGTATTTTACATGGAGCGACTGCCCACCTGACCTCCACAACCCAGTTACTGTGTCATACGATACCCCTTGGTAAAACTGACAGATTTTCGGGCTTCTGACCCGTGATGACTGTCAAAGATCCACGAATGACAGTCGGGACCAACGGCTTAACGTGCTTTCCGAGGCACGGAGGGGTCTCGATATGTAAAGATGGTCACCCATCCACAGACCAACCGCGGCAAGCATGGCTTAACCTGATCAATCGACCTGTGCGGCTGTTATTATTTAGCCACGGGCCCCTCGCCGACCTATCAGTCAGTACCTACCTCAATATTTATTTTTTGATCAGTGTTATTTTACTGATACATAATTCTAAAATGATTGCGTCGCTGGTCTAGTGGTCGCAAGCGCTACTGATGAGCATGAGGTCCTAGGTTCGATTCCCAGGTCGGGCAAAATGTTATTGGGTTCTTTCATCAGGAGTGTCTCAATAGCAGCCCGGAATCTAGATTTGTGTCCGGATGGTGGCAATAGGGTCACCCTCTATTACATGAGACTTAAACATAATTGGAAAAATGTGTGTGTAATACAGGAACACTAGAATATTCTTAACTGCACAAACTATCACTCTGTCTATATGTTAATATGCAAGTCTGATTATTCCATCGAATCTACGGCTGGAGTACAAAATCATGAATATTCTTTAGCACTTTCAGGAACTAGTTCATTCTTTTCATTCCGCAAGAAAATCCGCGAGAAAATTTTATAAGTTTTCAAGTTTCCTGACTAATCTATGACATCGTAGTTTACTACAGTACAAAGTACCTACAAACAAACAAATGAATCACGTGAGCCCATTCATGCGATATGTTATTAGGATTACGGAGACAATTTTCTCGGAAAACTATAGTGTGTAATGGGAAGTTTATCATGTACACTACCGCTCAAAAGTATTTGGCCACCTAGTAAAATACATTTTGTAAAAGTTTGATTGAATGAAACTATTTCATAATTATTTTAACTGTTTATTAGCAATTTTTAAACATAATAATAATACAGTTTTTAAATTTTGGACTCATCTATGTGTCCACCTTTATTTTTTATGATAGCCTCACAAAGCTTCGGCAACCTAGCTACTAATTTTTCCAATGTTGTCTTAGTTATCTTCTGCCATTCGTCTTGCAGTTTCCTTCACAGGTCTTCCTGAGATGTAGGACAACGTTTCCGCACCTGTCTATCCAGCTGATCCCACAATAGTTCTGTCAGGTTCAAGTCTGGGGACTGTGGAGGCCATATCATGAGTTTCAACACCTGTTGTTGTTTTTTTCCTTTTAAAAAGTCCTTGCATAGTCTTTACGTGTGTTTCGGATCATTATCTCGTTGAAATATAAATCTTGGACCAATTAAATGGGTTCCATAAGGCACTGCGCTATTCTCCAACATCTTTTTGTAACCTTCTTTTTTTTAAGATTACTTGTATTCGCACAAGATCTCCAACGGAGGAGCCACCAAAATAGCCCCAAATCATCACAGACCCTCCGCCGTGTTTAACTGAAGCCACAGTACAAGCATCATTCACCCTTTTGTTTCAGTGCCGCCGTACGAAAACTCTTCGTTTTGTATCCAAAAATTTCAAATTTTGACTCGTCTGTCCAGAGGACCTTTTCCCAATCTGCTGTTGTCCAATTCTTGTGTTCTCTAGTCCAATTAAGTCTCTTCTTTTTGTTAATAGTTTTAAGAAGTGGTTTTGAGACCGCTATGCATCCCTTAAGTCCTGCGTCACGGAGTCTTCTCTTGACTGTGGATATACTGACTGGTTTATCACGATCCACATTAAACTGTACTGCTATTTCCGGCGTAGTTAATCGTCTATTCCGTTTGCTTGTAATAACTATACTCAAATCATCACTCGAAGTTGTGGCTCGTGGTCTGCCTGAACGACGTTTGTTGCAAATTGTTCCTTCAGTTGCAAATTTCTTAACGATGTAGTCAACAGTTTGCCTTGTTATCTTCTGCAGTCTTGAAATCTCACAATTACTTTTACCGGATTTATGAAGGCCGATTATTATGCCCCTGATCTCTAGGGAATATTCCTTAGTTTTACCAGTTATCTTCAAAAAATAAAACTCAGAAGTGAAAAACAATAAAATATTATTAGACTTTAAGCACTGAGCTACGGAGTGCGTGTTTTCTGGTCAAATGACATCAGATAACTAACGATACAATATTTGTAGTAGTTATTCTACATTTTAGTTATATTTATTTCTCAATAACTAAATCAAAATAAAACTGCGACTGCAAAGATTAACTTCGAAGAAATTCCGACACTAAGCACTATTTTGGTTTAATGACCAAAAGTCGGCAAATAACAATAAGCTGTTTACGATTTTACCGTAGATAAGTAATTTGCGGTGATATACAAACAATTAAACCTAATAAATTATTATTTTTATATGTATTGTTTGTAACTTAAACAAAATGCAGGTGGCCAAATACTTTTGAGCGGTAGTGTATGTCATCGGATGTAGGTAGTCATGGCTTAGTGGATTACATCACCTTGCTTTCTGAATATAGTAGAAAGGATTCACCTGCTCAAAAGCGCTTTTAAGTTACAAGTTAAAATAATTTATTTCGTTGAGAGATTGTGTTCACAAGTAGCCTTTTCCAACTTGAAATTATTCAAGACGAGAGGAAAAGCCAATAGAGAGGATTTTCCAGAAATACAGCATTTTTTTTTTTAACTTTGCCCCACACTAGGAATTTCTCCTGTATTGTGGGTGCGTTTACAAACATTTAAACTCACATACACAAACAGCCAGACCCGGAACAACTACTTGTAGGTCATACAAATATTTGTTCCGTGCAGGAATCGAACCCGCGACACGCAGCGCAGCATTCCATAGCTTAACTACTGCGCCAACTGTGCCAAAATTGAACTATGTTGAAATTGTTATGGAAAAATTATTAAATAATAAGCCCAACGAAAGATGAAAATATCTGATACATTTTCCCTGTTAGTGGTTTCAAGTCTTAAAAATTTTATAACCTCTAATACCGCTTACCCCCTATGTTTTTTTGTACAATATATACAACATATAACGTTAAATGCGCAAAACATCATACACCCCAACTGATTTTTAATTCAATTGACATATTTCAGAGAGAAAATAAGTCGTTAAAAAAATTGTAATGGTTTTATGTGCTGTTTTAGTTTTACTGGCCATTCTGATCGTTTCTTGCATCTGTGACGACGCTTTATCGAGGGAGGAGTCGTCACCGGGCCGCTGCGCCGCGCTGACATTGGGTTGCTTGACCTATTAATAAATAGATACGGCAACGTTTTAATGAAGATTTTTTGGAAACGTGACCTATTTTAAAAAGTGGTTCAATTAATTCTGCTCGTTATTCTGATCAAACTATTTTCAGGTTTTGCGCATTTAACGTTACACGTTGTATATTTTCACACCACCTGCTCGCTAACGTCAAATTATATGTCAGGCAAACCTAACCTAAAGCAAGTCATTCAAGCACTAGGCTCTAGCCGGGCATTAATATTATACATAGACACTACCTACTTTATCCCCTTAGTGAATAATTTACTATTAATAAAATGATTCCTGTTTCACAATGTGTTTACTCACTTTGCAGTTTTATCAAAACTTGTCCAATTAAATTCTATTCCCATATAACAAAAACATTGCTTAAACAAGTACCTACATTCTACTAAGTTTCAGGAAAATTATGTATTTTTGTAAATTACCCCTATTGTGGTTATTACTTAAGTAAACAATGGTACCAGTGAATCTACTTACGTCAGCATACCACAATATGGATAACAGACTAATTTAAGATGATTAATTTAATATACAAAAGAGTTTCATTTAATAATTTTTAGTATGACGTGCCAAAGTTGGGATAATTAAAGGTGTGAGACATAAAGCATTTATAAGAATTCATTTACGCGTGTGACTCATAGCACCATTCATAGGTAAAGATGATAATGACATTGAGAATCAAAAACAAAATTGGGAAGGTAAGATTTATATTACTTTATTTATTTATAAAAGTCCTAAAATATAAAAAGTGCTAGTTTTATTTGCACTAAAATTTGTTAGATCATGAATCATGATCTCATCAGTGCAAGGTCGTGCTGGCATACAGCCAGTCCCAAATATAAATTTTGTTCACTTGCAATATTTAGCGCTGACCACTATCACATAATCCTGTGTTTATATTTTTTATGCCGTAATACTTATTTGTGTTAATTCCTAAAAATAAAATCCAATTCATAATGTGGAACATAACGTTTAGAGAAAAATGCAGACCGGCACCCTAATTGCGTAACACACTATTACTCTCAATTTGAATCATTTTGAAGCGTATTGCTAATCCATTGCTCCATTTTTTCGAAAAATGTGTATGCTCAACAACGTAAATAACGCAATGAATTATGTTGTTGAAGTGTCAAAATGAAACCCATTGCCACTGATAGTGTGTTACGCAATTAGCCTGCCCATTGTATTTCATTGTCCGGTTTTCTGGAGCGTCTTTGCAAAAACTATTTTTTCATCTGTTTTAACATTATGTAATAGTGCCAGTGTTGACACCAACATCATGTCATACTTATGTTTATTTTTATTTTTACTTTTCTGGCAACTCTTAAATCGATCGTTGTTCTCTCATTAGTATTTTCTCCATTTGACTATTGACTGCGTTACCTTCCATAATCTCTGTTCAATGACCCCATTAAAGTGGCATTGTAGTTATATTACCAAAGGAAGGGGTTTAAACAATGCTCGTGCCGCTTCATTTAATAGTCTTACCTAGTGCGACAGTAATGGACGCCGGAAACGGTCCCTCAGCTGCGCATACGCCACTTCCGGTCAGATGCGTGCCCAGCCACAGCGATATATGATTAATTTAAAATTAGAATCCTTATGTAAATATTAAACAGATATGAGCTTTTGCAGCCAAACATGGAGCCAGTGTAAACAAACCCTAGAAAGGAAATGACGAATGACTCAATTATCTTAGTTAGCTGTTTCGTTCATCGCTAGGATGTTAAAAGATGTTACAACTCACACTAGTGTTTCCACAAAGTAAAATTTTACAAACCTAATCATAGCATGCCTAATTTTATACAAAATAATGAATTAAATTATTTGTCACAAAGTTACGTTGCCTAAGGCGTTTTTACTAATTGTATGCGTTATCTGGTTAACTATGTCTGATAATCATAGCATACCAAACTTGTTGTCACTCATCGATTAGTAACACAAAACTAGTTCAATTTTCTTTATTTAAAGTTAACATGAACGTAATATTAAACATTGGTCAGCCAGGGGCCGTAGTCTTCCCATAGTCTTAGATAACCAGTTCACTTTAGCCACCCTAACCCATAATCCAATATACATGTTTCCATAGCCTGCACTAGTCCTACACCAACCGGGGGTTGTCCTTGGGTGCACTTGCATCAGCCGGGGGTTGCGGAAGTATCGTTCGTTCCCGCGACCCCCGGCGTAGGTGAGAGAGGGAACACCGGGGTGGTTTTTAGTCAGTAAGAGTCTGACAGACCCCGCCGCCCGCCCCGGGGCGGCGGACATCCATGAGGATTTTCCACCCCGAAACAAAAAAAAAAAAAAAAATGGGTGCACTTGCATAGTTCGTACAGGGATAATAGTCGGTTGTTGCCTCGCATCACCAAAAGCGTCTAACGGGCCTCTGCGAGCTGACTTCGGGCCCTCGTACGCCTTCCAAAAGTCCGGTTCCCCAGGGTTCCGAAATAAATCAAAGATACTTTGAATAATAATATCACTGTAACCAAAGTACTTCTAACTCCCCTGATGTTGGTGAACAAAAGCTCGCACGGATACAAGGGACTTGGCAAAATGGGCCCGAACGACGTAGGCGATGTACCATTCAATTTCAAGCCTAAACAAACCACCCTGATTGCCAAGCAATTTTAGACCTAAACCTACAGTAGTAAGGTCCTATGCCTACATTGAATAATTATGTTTTCATGCCATGTCGCGTAATGCACTAGACAGTACGTCTTGGAGAAACTGCGTGCCATTGAATTTTGCATAATATCATCTAGGTACTAGTCTTGCACTAGCGAGGGGACTATTATCAATTCTATTTGTGCCTACGTTGTTTTTTAATTTGTAACGCCCCTGTAGATATCTATTTTAAACATATTTTGGGGAAATATTGCCACTATTATCAGCACGATCTGAATCTACATCTGCCCATATCCATCAGGCTAATCCAATTTTTTATATTCATTCTGACTTTTTTGTGTTTTTGTACGGCTTAATTTTCAAATCCGACTGGTAGTTCCAGAGATTAGCGCGTTCAAAGAAAGAAATAAACTCTTTAGCTTTATTATTGGTATAGATTAGTCAGGTCGAATTTTGCATTTCAAAATACAGCGTGTAACGGAAGGGGGGTATCAACCCTGAAGGAGGTGAATGTGCTCATGAAACTCAACAACTTTCCCCAAAGAACATAGGACGAAATATGAAAAAAAAATTTGGCCCTCCCTTACAAAACTGACTACCAGCTGATTGATTTACTATGGGAGGGCCAAATTTTTTTTTCATTTTTGGACCTATGTTCTTTGGGGAAAGTTGTTGAGTTTCATGAGCACATTCACCTCCTTCAGGGTTGATACCCCCTTTCCGTTACACGCTGTATAGTGTGTTAGGTAAAACAAGGGACATCCTTTAAGGGAATATAATACTCATGAATACAAGCGTAAATAGATATAAAACCACTGCACTTGTATTGCAAAATTTGGCATCTACACAGAGAGAAAAGTCTTCGAAAAATTACTGTGCTCATCACTGTAAAGTGAGTGCAAGTGACATCTACAGAAAATTTTCTGAGTGAGATTGGGAAAAATTCACTATTTGTCCAATAAATTTTACTGTACAGCATAAGAATTTTTACTGTACTACCATGGTAATTTTTCCATTACCACTCAAATGCACTCAGATTATGAGAAACCACAGTAATTTTTCTAATATTTTTCTCCCCGTGCACAAGTCTACGTAACTAAAGCCGTTTCAAATTGCTGTAGATTCAAAAATACGTAGGTAGCCGAGCCGTAGCAAATAACACGAAACATTGTAACTTATCTTTGAAAAGATTTGTTTCGGACAAAGTGAACCGTTAATCTGTTGTTTGTACGCTTGAGAGTGATAGAGTGTGATCACGCACGTCAAACTCACGCGCAGGCGTTCATGATAACCAACGTTATTTTGGTAAAGGCGAGCTATAGATAAATCTGGGCCTATCTGAGCCGCCTTGACTCTTTAAATATTATGGAAATGTTTTGATGGAAGCTGCTATCTGTTCTCTTCCGCTTGGACTCGTTGAGTCATAAATGCTTTTTTTGTTCACAAACACGTTATCTTCAAACACTGTCTTCTCCAATTTGATGGCATGCAACATGCAAATAAAAGTATATTAGTAGGTTTCTAAAATGCTCCTAACTCCTCCAAATCAGTCAGTAAAAGAGATACATATTTGCATCTTAGAATATTTCTAAAAGCTTTAAATTCCTCCAAATCTGCTAATTTCAGAGATATTTGTTCGACCGTTGTCGCTAACAAGCGTGAATATAACATGATAAACACGCAGATCATGTGTCAGGTCATACAGAGTCAACGTGTTCAGACAATACATTGTTATGCAACCCAATTTGACCCGTGATTGCTTCCATAAATATTCATCCCTCCATCCATCCATCCATCCATCGTGATTATTTCCTTAGATATCAATTAGGCCCAAGCATGATTATTATATCAATTCAAAGGTTTTTGATGCTTGAGTAACAGAATCGTTTTGATCATAATCTGAATTCTGCAACCTAATTGCGTAACACACTATTACTCTCAATTTGAATAATTTTGAAGCATATTGTTAATCCATTGCTCCGTATGTTGGAAAAATGTGTCTGCTCAACAACGTAAATAACGCAATGAATGTTGTGGAACTGTCAAAATGAAACCCATTGCTACTGATAGTGTGTTACGCAATTACCCTGCAGATTACACAAAGCCTGCTTCGCAAGTATCGCAAGTTCTAGTAACGTTAGGTTGGCTAGATGGACTAAATCTGTAATCTGTCTTAGTATTCGACTGTAAACAATAGTTGCGAGTCAGTATTCTGGCTTGCAGTGGGAGGCGATGTGGGTGGTCCAGAACTGTGCCAAGGATATCGGGAACCTAGCGAAATATCTCGCGTGATTGTTTTATTGCGTTGACATGAGCTTAGTATTCGATTTTTTATATTCCGCGAATATGTAGGCTTTTTATGTGATTGGTGTCTAGATGTCTGATGGTTAAGTAATCTACGGTCGTGTCGTAAACTCGTAAAGTTCGACTGATGCATTAATATTATTGATACTAATTCGAAACTACAAATGTGAATTACAGAAATTCTTGATAAATCTTTGGTCAGTTATGCAACTTCACCTATTAGTGAAATAGATGGGAAACTCTTTTCAAATTACTGGGACGATGCACGAAGAGACACCAACACTTGAGTCGATGCGGGACTCGTTCCATACTTTAAAAAAAGGTATGTTATGTATGTTACTTCTCACGTTCGTTAAACTTTACACACCGATTCTTGTAAGAGAGGAAAACGTAAAATTATCTACTAAACAGATGTATTCACTGAAAGCAATAAAAGTTAATTTCCGACTCATAAAGAAGTCATCATGAATTAACGCTGTTCATAACATAATTAGATCATAATCTTAGTTCAGCTTTTAATTGGGATTCTTAAGCATGGTCTTGCATAAGTGCAACTGAATTCCCAAAGCATGTCGATGTAATCTCGGCAATCTATCAAAGTTATCATGAGCATCGGTAACAGAAACAAGAGGTGTATGACAGTAAAACATCTTATTATCTAAACCTAGCATTACACCGTACAAAAACATAGTAGTGAGAAACGGAAAGTGGTGCGAATGAACGCGTGTGAAAACAAACATATTGTGTGCAGATGACGAGATTCTTACCCATATATCCAGATACGTCGTAACTACGCGTAATGTATTGCCACATGACATTGTTTGTCGTAATTATTTCCACGACTCCCTATCAAAATACTTCATCGAGTATTCGAGCACTCGTTTTCAGTGCCAAGTAAATACATTACGGAATCCGGTTTCCGTTCGTTTTCGTGTAACTTCTTTTTCTTATCTGGTGTCCTTCGCTCATTTCCTTCGTTTTCTATCGCTGCTTTATTTCTTCAAGAAAAAAAAAAGTTAGAATTGGAGCCATCATGCCCACAAATATTTAGCGCACATAAATCCTTCCTACGTGAGTATCAAGTTTAGGAGATTCTAATTTAACTTAATTGTAATTTATGTTCCACCTCGAGGAACACCACATTTGAAACACGATACTTAAATATAATCAAAGGTTTGCGATCACTGAACATTCATTTATCTAGTCGTGTGAACGTTATACAATCCCGTATTTTGTACAGACACTGTAGTTTTCCAGAAAAGTTTAAAACATAAATTTCTATTGTTGAAATTCGCGGAAAACTAAATAAAGCTCAGGACAGAGGGCAACGTCACTCATCTGGGGCACCAGAGGCACACGTTGTAGGAAAGCAATTGATTTAGTTTTTAGGGCGCAAAGTTCAGCTTACGGTGTGAACGTGTTATATGTGGTACAGTAGAGATCTAGACGACGAGATATCTAATAACGATCATTATTACCGTCGTAATTATACCGTGAGATGACACTTGTGTAGTGAATCCGGGATCTTGGCGTATTTAGCTTCACAAGAACCGTGCATCGCAGACAATAAATTGTTTCTAAGTAGCAAAACATTTAGTTCGTTTCCACCAAAACAATGTTTTCAGTTTTTGTCCGGAAATTACAGTGAAGTGCATTTTGAAGGAGATTTTTTTGTAGACATGCATTTGTCGAGTGATCTCGGGTTTTTATCTGCAGCTGTTTTATGAAGCAATATTACTTAGCAGTACCCGACCGATCTATAAATCAACATCAACTACGAAATGACTCAAAGTCAATTCGGGCAAGTGATAGAGCAGAAAAATAAAGCCAACTATTGCCGAAATCAACGGTGAAATATTTCGCAGCAAGTTGAAAGAATGCACCTTCGCTCCATACCGTATAGATGTTGAATGTTAAATTTATATCTGCCTTTATTGCCACCAATGAAACAATTAGTTCCAAAAGTAATTTTGAAAACAAGCTTGTTATTTGTCAGACATTTTATGAGCAAACCCCACATTTAGATACTTGTCATGGTGATCACAACAGGCCCGTGTTGGGATGATGTGATAACTTAAAATAGAGTGCTACCAATACAGACAGTTATGGCCAGTTCTGTGAGTATTTTATTGGAAACAGTAATTAAGAAGAATGCTTCCTTGTCGTAAATTAGTGGACCGGGTCTCATGTTTCACGTATTCCATTTTATCTTAATTTTAGTATTAACATTCTCTTGGTTTCATATTCATTTTCGACATCTATTAACATTTTGTTGAAATATATAAAATTATCATAAAATTTTTCTTTTGCTCTAGTTACTCTATAGCAAATAGTTAATATATTGTCGTTATGTAGTTCATCAACACGGTCAGTGTCTTTTATTTGTGGTGGTGTTCAACCTTGAACTGCCCCGAGGTCGTCTGCTGTCGACCAAGCGGCACCGAGTGCGGAAACGAGGCAAGAACTATTCTCTACTATTATACTGTCATTAGCATCTGCATGTTTATCTTGAATATTAATAGTTTTATGTTTAGATAACACATTCCTGTGTGTGTCTTATATTAAGTACTGCCCTGTATTGTTGGTTATTTTCGTTCACAAGAACTTTACTGTAGGTACGTAACACTATTTTTATCAGTAGTGTGATGTCTGTAAAAGTTATTGTTACATAAAACTCCAGTACTTTTCATCGATCATGAAATGTTCTAACACATGCTCAACAAGAAATAACTATTGCGTTTCAAATACTCGCGTTTACTTGTGTTACGATCCCATTATTATTTGACCACCCTCCGACTTCTCCCCTACGTTCCGTACTAATCTTTTAATAAATGAGTAACGGGGAATTCCGAATGAAACTTAAATGTTGCATGAGAAACAACGATAACCGAACTGACAGCTATATAGGATAGTACTGTTATATCTATGTTAAATGGATACCTATAACGAGAATCGTGAATAATGATAAACAATGCCACCATTTTTTTGTGGGAAAGTAATAAATATCTGATGTAAAAAAAGTTCATACATTTTTGATGGACACGCCAAAGCTAAAACTGAAAAACAAATGTCGTTTTTTTTTTTGTGTATTTGAACGCGCGAATCTCTGAAACCACCAGTCAGATTAGAAAAAGTATTTTTGAAACTAGTACTATAAGATATAATAACATACGTACCTTTAGATGTAAACAGTACACAAACAGTAAACCGAAAACTCGTCATCAATAAGCATCCGGTTAAACTAAAAGTCGATACCAACATAGTTGGGAAAAGGCTAGGCAGATGATGAGTACCTAAGAAAAATACAGGTCATTACCTAGATTGAGCCGTAAAATAAAATTAAGAAAACTTCACGGAAACGTAAAAGAGAAATTGCTTGTTAATGATAATTATCAATCTATTTACATATTAATTTTCCCATACACATTGCGGTAGTGGGACAAAAACCGTAATTAAAACTTGACAAAGATAATTTGCTGAGACAAATTAATATGTAACTGTATCCACAATGTGTGCGACAGAGAAGAACAATTTTCTACTTCCCTCATGGATTTTATATCTCTTTCAACTTTCTGCTCAACCCAAGATTTTTGTCATCTTCATGACATATGAAGATTTTTGACAATGACTTAACCAATGAATCAAGACAATCCGACACAAACGTTTGCTAATGAAGTAGCGTCAACACGATATTTAGAGTTTCCACATTTCGCATAAATCACTGAAATCATTTTAATATTACTCTTTCACTTTTACTTTTGATCAAGGTTGTGAAACCGAAAATTACCGTGACATAAATCACTTATCTAGAATGGGAAAAATTCAGTTCATATTTTGTGTTCTAGTTATCCGGAAAACAATGATCGCAAAATTGTTTACATATTTATCATATCACTTGTTTGTTGTGTGCATAAAAAAAAACCTGTGCTTCATGGAAATCATATGATACAATTCTACAACCTATGACATCAGGGTGCTCTCTCTCTGTCTAACCTTTTCCCAACTATGTTGGGGGCGGCTTCCAGTCTAACCGAATGCAGCTGAATACCAGTATTTTACATGGAGCGACTGCCTATCTGACCTCCACAACCCAGTTACTGGGTAATACGATACCCCTTGGTAAGAGGTTGTCAGACTTTCGAGCTCCGTCAGGAGCTCGAAAGTCTGCTCGAAAGTCTGCACGGAGGGGTCTCGGTATGTAAGGATGGTCACCCATCCACAGACCAACCGCGGCAAGCGAAGCTTAACCTGATCGATCGACCTGTGTGACTGTTATTATTTAGCCACGGGCCGCTCCCTATGACATCAGGGTGCAACCCCACAATATTATTGTCCATTTGTCCTGCTACTTACTGTTGTCCTGCTTTATGTAATAAATCAAATTACTTACATAAGACATAGTAAGTATTGATGTTGCAAGTTGAGCAGTAAATCCAACAAATTGAATCATGACTGTCGTTTGTAAAACATCAATTACTATTAGAATGTCATCAGTCTTGTCGGTATTATAAATTATTTCTATCAATAAACTTCCAATGATCAATACACACTTCACACTTTCGCTTTTCCTGTACATTTCAGCATTACCGTTAGTAATCATAAAGTACCTTTTAGAAAAAGTGACAGATATATCCCTGAGCTATTTTTGTACAACCCGACTTTAGAATTATTAACTTTTTATGCGGATTCTATTCATGAGTGACATTTGTTCGCTCTACTACTTGCCACGCTTGTATGGACTGTATTAAAATGTATGAGATCGCATTGTTCCGTCAATTATTATTATCTATGTTGAATAAAAGACTTGAATTTTTTATTTCTTTCATTATGAGAATATTTTAACCCTTTGTTTGGCATTTGAAAGCTTACGACGGCGTGCCTAACTGCCTAATAGTGCGTGTTGCGTCAAGTTTAATTATTTTTTTAATCTACTTGTTACGTCAGTGGTACAATAAATGATAAATTAAGTGAAATTACAAGACATACTTTTGTGTAAATTATAAAGGGCATGTGGGGCATAAAACTAACTTGATCGTCGCAGTTGTATTACGAGACCAAGCCCCTCGTCTCGATATAAGTTCGTCGATGGCAACAATTCTCGTTGTTCTATTTTCACTACTACTCAACCAGTTTCGATCGAATACAATCTAAACGAACAGACAACTCACCACAAGCTAAAACAACCAAACAGTGCATCCTGTACATCCGATTTAATCGATCCATAATAGGTATGTTCATCATTGTCTTTTACGCATAACTCAGTACCAACTCATCCAAATACTGCGAAGGTGATACTTTCGTAATAACGGTTGTACACCCAACAAAAATATCAATCAGACAACTGAATGAAGAAATTCATAAATGAGTCTGAATTTCTGCGTAGATTTAATGATTGCTTCACAGTTTCTGTTATCCGTTAAATAGAGCCGGCAATGGTATCCAATTCAAACTTCCGAGCACGAATTTCACACGGCGGCGGCGTGAACAATAGCCTCCATTTCAATTGTCTATCTATTCCATTAAATAACTCTTTATTTTGTTATTTTTTAACCATCTTTGTTATTTTTCTCTAAAAATGGATCGACATTTTGTAATCTATCTCTACAAACACTACCTACTTGCTTTTTCAATTGTTGATTTAAAACATTATTTTATTTTCGTAATATCTTAACTAACATATTTACACTAGGTACTAAATTAAAAGACTAACTATATAAATAAATACAAAAATAAAAGGATATTTAGGTGTCGAAGTACTCGTCCGCATCGCTGTCATCCGGAAACGTGCCCAGAAGACTGCCAGCATTGTCACGTTGAATGGCAATGCTAATTCTTTGGCCAACAAGCGACCCAACCCTCTGGTTACGTATAATGTCGATCAGCCGGCGAGAAATTCTTTAAAAATGAGACACGCACTCGGGTCCCATTACCCGAGCGTTTCGACCCCAAACGGCTCAAAGCTGTAGTTACCCATAAGGTTACAGTATTTGTGCCGCTTGAGGGTCTCAGCAGCCGCAGCAGCGGCGCCAGCATAGCCGGCCGTGCTAGGAACATCTTGCCATGCTAGGGGTATCGACACATGTTGCGTCCCACACCAGAGGCCTACCCACCTTCCAAGGCAACAACGTCATGCCGTCCGGTTTCTTCCCATCGTCACGTACCAAGCCTTTTGGTTCTAATACCGCTGGTACGCCGGCGGTGACAAGGGCTCGACGGATAATATCGTTGGTGCTGGCGTGCCGTGGTATGCGACCTGCGATCCTGCAGCAGGACAGGCAATGGTGCCTGAGCCTGTCGACAGCTTCACCGCAATGACACCGATGTGGAGCAACACAAGGTGCGCCTAAGCGGAGACACGTAGCGAGCCAAAACGATGAGTCATCCATCATAGTGCCTATGGTGGATGCGACGGACGGATGGACGGGAGCGCCTGAAGCCACAAGCCTGACTCCCATTCAACCACAACGAACAGACGGACACGCTCAACAGTATTACGTGACGTGTTTACAAGGGTATTCCGTATAATACTGCAGAGCGGCACGTCCGCGTCCCAATACGTTTTGTCCAACAACCCGTCCTCCCAGAGACGGTGGTCTCTGGGGGGACGGATTGTCGGGCAAAACCTTATTGGGACAAGTCATTCTCCAAGCATTCAACGCATCGGTCAAACACGGTACTTCAAAATCGACTAGTGAGGAGGATAAAATGTTCCTGGTTAATTTATCGGTACTGAGGACCGAGGAGAAGAAGGCCGGTAAACTTATAGGTACTTGAATTTTGCGGACGCCGCGGCCGAGACCACCCAAGCGAATGGGCAGTGTGTCTTGCTGAAACGCTCGGTCGTCCAGTCCAGATTGTTGATTTTATGTCAATCGTTTTTAAAAATGAACAAACAGCTGTACATTTAATGTCAAGGGTAGATTTCCGTGTACCTAAATCTATTATTTTGCACATCTCTCAAGTAATCAAATAGGCATCAAGTAAAATACAAATGCGCCGCCACTACATGATTGCGACATGCAAGAGCCAGTAGCATCTATGGACTTCACTTAACGATTTCACGTTTTTTCTATCATATTGCTTCTCACTTTCAGTATTAACTTTCTTCAATTTCACTTATCATTATTAGGATTAGGTTCCAGGTCATCTAATTCTCGCATCAGATTTTTACGAAAAATCTCACTAAATAGACTATATTATTATTCCCATGTTTATGATTTGTAATTACGATTCTGTTACAATAATATACAATGAGACTTGTAATGGCTTTGTGAATAATTTAGCAATAAACCAAAGTCTGTAAAGATCGCTCGTTGAATTCATCGTTCTCCATCTGGCATAGTCGGACGCAATCATGATGGCCCCTCGCCCGTAAAATTACGAGATGCAACCAGACTGGGGGAGCTTATGAAAGGGGTTATTGCCTCGGAACTATCTATCAGACGGCTGTGCATATGTGCAGGGAGCGAATAAAGTTTATTTGTATGGCGCAGTGGCTCGGCCGGCTGATAATCATGTCGTGTCAATGGGTGGGGCGCACCGGCCGAACGCCGCCGCGCGCCGGTTAGTGCCCAACGCGATACTGTGCCGACATCACGTACCAGCGCGACCTTTGAAAAGTTTCGATTGTTATACTTCGATAACGATAGCAAACAAATTAACATCCCAAGAGAAATCCAAATATCTTAACCGTGTTTACTCACAATTCAACGTTTCGAAAAGGATGTCAGTGCAACCGTCGAAAATTTTGAATCGACTTCGACGGAGTCTCCTATTGCCTGATATTTTGATACTTGTTTACGACGACAATTAAAGGACAACTGAGGTAGTACTGACCAGGGTGGAATCATGCGTTGGAATCATATTGGAGCCATTTATGTGGAAGATGTGATACAGTGTGATTAACTGCCTGTTAGTGGTGTTACGTGAATGTGAAGTTTCATAATTGTATTAGAACAGGAGTGCCGCAAGAACTATCACTAATCAAGTGTGCCATTAGAACTCTAGCTTTATTTGGAACGAAATTATTCTAATCTACAAAAGTCAAACTAAAAAGTTACGAACTAATGTTTAATTAATGTGTAAGTTAAGCTAGTTCAGTGCAATATTGGAATATATCCAAAGATAAGAGGATCAGATCTTAAATGTTTAAATCGGGCCTGTTCAATCGGTCTAGAGGAACCATGGGTGATCAAGTTGAGGTAGAAGACAGTCTGGAACTGGAGTATGATATGTGGGATGGTCAGTTCGACTTCGTTGGCCCGCAAGGTCCCCCTCCCGAGGTCAGAGGAAGAATCACCTCTGACGCGAGCCTCACAGAGGACTTGTTTACTGGAGGACCTCTGACCCCTCACCTCGCCAATGGCCAGAATGGTGGGAAGAAGACTGCTGCGCATCAGTGGTGCGATAACCTATCCGATCAAGTGAGCATTGCTTAGATCTCTCTTTTACTATTACTTTAATTATATTTGGTATAGATGATACAAGTAGCTTTTGTGAGCATCCTTTAGGAACCATAATAGGCAATTCATACATTGTTAATTAATTAAATTGGTTTGAAGAATTTGTCTCATTGAATTCCATTTATTGGACATCGTCAATACTATGACGTCAAGCGTAACACATGTTTTTTCCTGGCAATTGATTCACAAAGGAATTACTCATTCCTATTCCAAATGCGTAAATGTCGCATTAATCCTGAATTTTCCCGTAAAGAGCAGTTTCAAATCAAGGATGTCTAAAGGTCCCAGTAAGTATTTGGGAACTGATGGAACTTTGTAATGTAAAACATAATATGCTCATGTCTAATTACCCAGATGGGAGTCGGCCACGGGCCAAGCCAAACTAAAATTACAAAAAATAGATTCAAAGTATGAATAGAAAGGTTCGTTTTATTCAAATCTAGTAACAAATATTGGTAGACCTATTATTTTCGTCTACACGTTGCATTCTATAGATTTTATTGGGACTCTCAAGCCGTTTGTGACAAAAACTCCGGTATCTTCCGTAGCCGATGCGTCTCTGCCGTTTGCAAAGATCGTTCAATAGAAAACAAAAGTATTTCTTTCTTGAACGTTTGAAGTTTCTCGACCTGCTCGTGCCATCGCGGCATTTGATTTGTTCACAAGTGTCACGCGATCATTCCTGTCTAAACATTATGTTCATCGACCAAACTCGGTATTATTACTGCTGGTAGCCTGGTACCTACGTTACGCGACAGTACCTTAGATTGCCCTGTAGAAAAAACTTTATCGATCATGGCAATAGTTTAGATTGTAGCTTTATCAATAACATATCTTTTGAGTGTTATGATATCAAAAACAGTGATTCTAGAAATTGAAATATTGGAAGTTGTTTTGAATGAAAATTTAGGTAACGATAGCTACGCAATATATTAATTAGATCCTAAATATTCTGGTATCTAGGATCTATATAACCTAAGAAAAAATAACACAAGCATAAGCAAATTAATTAAAAACACTGATAAAGTTAAATGTTCTACCATTGAAATCAGATAAAAGACGTTTACAAACAACATTCACAAAAAAAAAAATCTTAGCAAAAGAGAGACTGACATGAAGACAATACTGTGATTTAATTTATTCCTCGTAGCTATTGAGAAAGGCATCCTGACATGTTACGAAGTCTCCATGTTTAGCTATAATTTGCATAGTATAATTTATGTTCTATTCCGAGTAATTACAGAACAATTATTGTTACTAAAACAATGATATTTTTGATGAATACTGGTCGTTTGGTGCATTTGATATTTCACAATATTTGAATTTTCGTCATGAATACAGGTAGTGTTGAGTACCTGAAATACATTTGACTAAAACTCATGCAAATCATTGCTTATACCTAGTTACTTTCGAAAGGGCTTGGACCACTACGGATCTGGTTGTCTGGCCCTGCCCGGAATTCTCCTACTGACTGATATAACACCATTTTTGTAGTTATCTGTGTCACGGACGATGGACGTCTAGAATAAATCATGTGCAAATGATAATTAGGTTAGCATTTAGCATTGCGTGCGAATGTTTATGTTTACTTCCTTAAATGAATCTTCCTGTACCTACATTCGAAAAATACGATTGTAGATTCCTTGCATTTAACTTGGCTATTAATAGAAATGCCAATACAGTGAGAAAGCATGGACCTACTGCAACAAGTAATCATTTGTACGCTCACTAGGCTAAAGCTAACTCGTCACAGATACGTAGATTCCGGAACAAAACTAAAAATTTTCGTGCCAAAATATTCTTGACTCATAGAAGAAAAACCTACTTGGATGATATACTCATTTTCACACCTTTTTTTCTTTTGACAAATGAGGATGACACCCAAAATATTCCTTACATTTGGGTGGTCTTCTTCTTATAGTGCATCTCCTATTGCTGAAGGTTGGCCTTCAACTCCGAATATTGTCCTTTGCGAGGTGGAATAGCTCACTAGTACCCCTGAGTAAAGTCCACTAGCGAATCATGAGTATTCCAATTTAACCTAACATGTGAGAAAAAAAAAAAAAGAATCTGCCATGTCACATTCCCTTACGCCAACCATTTCATATCGTAAATCTTTAGTCAGAATGCGGTAAATAAGCGGACAAGCTTCAAACGGTTTTCGCAGTAAATATTTATCTGCACTGCGTTTAACGATGTTTAACCTAAAATGCTTTAATCGTCTTTAATTTGGTATTCTTTTGCACTTATACTATTTGAGTCATCTAACTTGTTACGGTAACACGTTTAAATTATGGGTATCATCTTGTTAACCATGTAACCATATGTGCAGTAGATTCTCATCAGTTTCTAGATACATATATCTTTTAAGACATTATCTGCAATCTGCTTCACCTTTACCAGGTATTCTTTGTTACCTATGTTTTGAATGTAACCAAAAATGACATGACATGTTATGTTTTGTGTGCTATCTCGCTCTTACCCTTATGTATTAACAATATTGAGACTATTGAATGACTTTACAATAAAATAAAAATATAGCACTTTACAATAGGTGTCTAAAAATTAAATTGAACAATGATATTTTAATTTAATTAATATGCTTGTATATACTCGTATCTATGCATATTCCAGAATCTTTACAATGATATTTTCATATATTTTTACATTCCAAAACCATTACCGGTGTAACAAAGCTTTTATGCAGTGGTTCTAAAATCTGTTATGTTTGTCAGGTCACAGCTAATTATCAAACAATTAGAACAATCAATGGACCCAACGGTTACAGTCGACCGTTACCGATATCGTGTCATAGTGAGTGCATATCGATTCCTCGGTAACACCGGTATGGTTGGACAATGCGTTACCTACCGCACGACCTAATACTTTGTCATTATTTAACTGGGGCGCCGTCCGACGCCGCGGACGTTGACCTTTATATATCTGCAATAAATTAATTGTACAGCCAATAGTAGTGCACACAAACATTATAGAGCGATAACATTAAACGATTTGACCGTATCGTGTTCCAACAAGTGTACTAAATGGAGAGTTGTTTTTCCAACAGCCAATAAAATTCTATAAAATTCGTCTTCAACGTCTAGCTCTTACGAATACGCAACAGTTTACTCCATACAATCGGAAGCAATGTATCTTCTAGTGTCAGTCTTTCTGAACAAGCTTCCTTCATCTAGCGCCTATTACGGAAAGACACATGACATCTGAGACCGTTCACCGGGCAATGGTAATTGAACAAAACCGACCGTCAACTCGCAAATATCCATCCGAGGCAAAGCCGTCGCTGTTAACAAACGTTGGAAAGTTGCGAGACAACTCGACAACACACAACAGCCAAGAAAATTATGTTCACTTGAGGAAGTCACGAGCACTCACTCCGCCTGCTATTCAACTAAAGTGCCTATTGATTGCACTTAATGATAATAATCATGGTTTTACTAACCAATTTATTACTGCTCAATAGGTTTTGCGGTATAAGTTTTTAAAACATCGACTTTTTTATACAACGTGTAACGTTAAATGCGCAAAACCTGAAAAAGTTTGATCAGAATAACGAGCAGAATTAATTGAACCACTTTTTAATATAGGTCACATTTTTCAAAAAATCTTCATTAAAAACGTTGCCGTGTCTATTTATTAATAGGTCAAGCAAGCCAATGTCAGCGCGGCGCAGCGGCCCGGTGACGACTGCTTCCTCGATAAAGCGTCGTCGCAGACGCAAGAAACGGTCAGAATGGCCAGTAAAACTAAAACAGCACATAAAACCTTTACAATTTTTTTAATGACTTATTGTTTATCTGAAATAGGTCAATTGAATTAAAAATCAGTTGGGGTGTCTGAGGTTTTGCGCATTTAACGTTACACGTTGTATAGAGACACTAGCTTCTATCTGCAACTTTGTCCGCGTGTTTCGCCCCCCGTCTCACTACGACACAACCCATCGCCCGCCCCGTTTCGTTTTCACTGAGCGTTCTTTCTCTTTTTTTTTGTAATTTTGCTGAGCTCCTAAGGGTCGTAGCGTGATATTAAATAAATATAACCTTCCTCAGGAAGTGGGCTATCAAGTCCAAAAAGATTTTTTCAAATCCGACTGGAAGTTCCAGAGATTAGCGCGTCAAACCAACGAACAAACAATTTACCTTTATTTTATTAGTATAGATTCGTAATTATTACCACAACTTTTACGCTGTCTATATACATATATGTCCAAAAAACAAACTAGTTGGACAAGTAATACACTAGGAAATATTTGCTTTAAACTAAAACTTGACTTGACAGTGCAAATGAGCGATGATCTCAGTACTTCAGTAAACAATTTTTAGATAAAGTCTGTTCATCGTGGACATAATTGCTAAGGTTATCGGTAATGGCCTCGGATTGTTTATTTTTTCGTTATCTCTTTAATTATTACTTATTATAGCTTATCTCCTTAGTGACACATTGGAATGTAATGACTTTAATGCATTTTGTTAAAAGTAACATTCGGAACATACCTGCAGTTTGTAGTCACCAAGAGCTGTAGGATACTAAATAAATATGTTGATAGATCAGCACCGTAATTTCGTAACACACTATTACTCTCAATTTGAATCATTTTAAAGCATATTGCTAATCCATTACTCCATATGTTCGACAAAAGTGTCTGCTCAACAACGTAAATAACGCAATGAATGTTGTTGAACTGTCAAAATGAAACCCATTGCTACTGATAGTGTGTTACGCAATTACCCTGCTGTATGATTAACAATAGACATTACACTTATAGCCTTTGAAAAGGTGCACTTGCGTCAAGATCTAGATTAAACAGACCAAACTAGTTTTAAACTAGCCTTAGTATAGGACAACACAAAACGTTAGGAAATCCTTACCAAGTAGGCAAGTACTTACCTGCCTACCTATATTTTAGTTGCATACACTGTTTATATACCCAATTTATTTTATTAACAATACAAAATCCCATCTATGTAATGTTTTCTGTTTTTTTTATCTTAATATTGTTCTGGTTAATTGTTAAGTTCATTCACTGAACTCATTCATCATTCACTTCTCTTATGAATGCCACTTGAGTTAGTAATGTATTCTGTCCGTTATTATATGTACAACGTATGTGGTTTATGAGATCTCTCATTATCGTCCTTGTTCCTCTAAAATGAGTGCCTATCCAGTGTACAATTTTTTTTTGGAGTAGATTATCTGAAATCGCTTTACAAGTCTTTCTCTTTGTCTCCATATAATGTTCTTAATCTATGGAACATAAGAAATTATCAAGTTTTTGTTTGCATTCGTTGTTGATTCCACCAACTTAAGTTTTCTAATACTGATGCGTGTCACGAATTAGATGTGTCTGTTGTATTTTTTACTTGGTTTTAGAGTATCCGCGTTTTAATTACTCCGCTACTCATGACTGGCTCTTTTCTCGTACTTTTCGAAACAAAAACCTCTTTTTTGTAAATGACAGGTCTATTCGTAGCAGATAATATTAATGTTATGAAGGGTTATACAAACTTTTGACTTAACTACCCCGCTAAGGTTTCACCCGCATAAGTTTCGATCCCATAAGAATATCGGGATAAAAACTGTATTATGTGTTAATCCGGGTTATAATCTATCCGTGTGCCAAATTACATCCAAATCCGTTGAGCAGTTTTTGCGTGGAATTGGAATTTGCATCCCTCCTCACAAACTTTCGTGTTTATAATTATTAAGTAGGAAGTAGGATATAATCCCCCGAATGATTAGATATACAAAGCACGTGAGTTGATAATGACAACCAGCTGATACTTTCGATTTTAAGTCATTAACAAACAAGTAGAAAAGAATAATCTGTTCTGAATAAATGCAAAATAAATTGCTTTCTTACAAATCACAAGAGAATTGATCTACGCTAGTCTTAAACTCCTCTGGCACATCAACGAAGTGAAACCAGTCTGCACAGGCCGCGCGGTTCAACAAAAGTAAAACTGAGAGTACTCGTACCTTGGCTCCGATCGAAAGTCCGATATATTCCGATGCAGCTTTACATTTTAATGACGATTCATTTCACTTTTCCCATGAGAGCGTAGCTAAATTAGTTATGTCACTGCAAATTATAAATTAATGGCGGTATTGTATTTCTCCGAAGTTTTGATTACTTTGAGTTTGTATTGGCAGAGACAAATTGAATTGAACTTACTCAACTGAAACCGGTGTTGTACACAAACCTTTTCAAAGATTTAATTCCAACAGTATTCCTATGAAATGTTTTATAAGACATTCTACAATAAAATTGTAAATCAGTCGGCTTTGAGCTCTGGAGCATGAGGATGTGCGTCATCGCCTGGCACTACATTCTCTACTTTATTTGCAACCACCGTGAATCACCTTTACCAGGTCCCAGATTTACCAGAATATAGATTTCCAATGCCACTGGCTGAAGACCTTCATAATGCTGTAGCTTGCGTATTTTCAGTTTCGCAGAAAATAAAAACCCCAGTCATTCGTCTTCAAATCTTTATGTATTTTCTCACACAATAATTAAGAAACCATCCACCACGATATTTAATTTCTTATACGAAACACATTAAGATCCATAAAAACTACAATTTAGCATCGGAACTAAGCCGCTATCATCACAAGATTCCCATAGTATGATGAATTACATCACGCTGTACATGATGTAATTCATCATTTCTGTACAGAATTACATCGCACTAATGACTTGTTTATATTGTCTAGATAATTCACTTCACGTGGAAACTTCTCATCTGCTTATTTTTCATTAGAAATACTTTGTAGATTAACTTGGTTTAGCAAATTACTTCCAGGCAGATTTGGTGCAAGAAGGTCATCAGCTGTTGATGACCTAGGGATGTTCTTCTAATTTGACTAACAGTCTGAACCATTTGCTCTAGGTTAAGCTAACACTCGGTAATCGATCACAGTAATCTCACCTAACTGCGTGACGCTGATTGTCATCCACACATTTTCTTCCCTTTCCTCTGCTAGGGAGAAAATAGTTATGGATCAACGTCCTACAAGTTTTCTTTCAACGAATCTTGCACTAACAGTTTCTACTTCTACAATCCGTATAAGTATACCTGTATCTTACCAGTTTCCTTCACTTTCATAATTCTCATAAATACTCATAACATGTGCTTGCTAATTCCAGAAACCTAAAATATTTAGTAAAGGATCACAACTGTTGCAAGTGTTTCGTTGCATGACGACGTTTCCTGTTTCTCCTGTTTCCAGCTAAGCGATAACTTTATCTGCAAAGCGATTCAATAGACAATTATATTTTTGAACTTTTGTGAATTTTTGTATAAGTTGTTTTTGACTTTATCCAAAACAAATTATATTCGTAAGTCTTTTTATTATTTACGTCTCTACCAATCGAGATTTCGATCACGTGCTTGTAATTCATATCCGGTAGGCTAATCATGATAAATGTAACATGGATATCCTATTACTTAAAAGATTTGTTATCTATAACTTCAGTATAACATGTTTCAAGTTTTAGACATATTGGTCAAAAATATCTCCTAATCTGACAATACGAGTACGCATAAACAGAATACAAGAAACGAGATAAAATATCTACGATGGTGAATCTGTGATCAATGGAGCGATCAATGCGTCATCGTAGACGATATTGCTGAAATTATTTTTTGTATCTATGTACTTACTTATTCCAGTTATTCTGATTGCAAGTATATATAGTATTCTTTATAAGTCAGTCTTGTGAAAGTTAACGGAAAGTTATCTTTGATTGATCTGGCCGCACAGACTATACATATAATAGCTTTTTTTCATTTTAACTCGATACACATGTCGTATATCTAACGTGCGTTTAAATAACCATGAAGCGTTTCATAACAGTACAGTACTTAGCTAGATGAAATATTATTTAATATATCTTTATCAGAAAGAAGTCTTAATAGAAGCCAAGCTTATAAGCAATGATAAAGATTAAATTTTAAGTAGTCTAAATCTTATTGCAAATATTATAGATAAATTAGACACCGTTAATTTTTATAAACTTCATAATCTTGGAAATTAAGACAGAAATAACAGTACACTCACGAAACAAGTCACTGAAAATGATTCACGTGGTGGATACGCGGCGGGGAACATTAAACTCACTCTACAAATAATAAATTCTTGTTCTTCATGGACGCTGTCTGTTAAATTGTATCAATGAGTCGCTCTTGTAAAAGTTGTGTCTTCATGACTCACTCAATAAAGAAAAGCTCATTGAGCCAGTTATTTTGGCCGTTCGTGTCCGCTTCCCTACGCTAATAGAACCGCTTGTATTGTACTACGAAAGTAATTTATCAAAGTTTAAATTACTGCTACTATAACGATGCCTATGGTTATTCTAAAACTAGGGAAATTATTTCAAATTCTTCGTGGTTACCCAATTTTAAGAGCAAAACATTTGTGGTTCACAAAGTGAATGTGGAATTGGATTCCTGCTTTCTGAATTTATGCCCGGTATTAAATCTTTACTGTTGATGTACCTGTAATATCGATTGTTTCAACAGTTTACAATGATTAAAAGCAACTTATTGGTCATGTAATATCTTACGTCAGGCACTATCATCGCTCATACTTGACACGTTTGAATCAATCTCTTCCTGATGTGCATCTTCCTGCAACTTGCACGAAATTGTTATTAATTTTATGCAACTCCTCATTATAATATACCGAATTCAATCAAGTGAATCAAGAGATGTAGCTCATACTTATAACCCCTCTTGTCGTGTCAACCACATCTCTATCCTATTGAGTAGTATCGAGTTTTCCAGATAGAATGCTGTCTGCTCCAGAATTAATTACGTTTCATAATTTTTAATTTTTCTTTATCTCACAAATTGTCCTCATACTAATGGTGATAGTTACACAAGAGACACGTCTTTTTGAAAGTTTACTGTCGAAGAAATTTAATTACAAATCTTGTGCACGGTTTTCACAACGAGTGCTTTCGTTGCCATTCCTGAACCTGTTTGAGATCTATAGGTTAATTACGGATACAATTAACTCGTCCATGCAAATATACTGCAAGTGGGTAGGAATGCGAATACATACATAGAATCAGAAGTTCCTTCGTGACTGACTGTGGCTCATTGGAGCTCAACGAAACGATTACAATTTGCTCTCCTAAATAACGCTTCAATGATCATTTGTCTATATTTATTCGTTGATTCACCACCACTCGCAGAAAAAGTAAAGAAAGAGCCCGATACGCGCAGAGACATTTCTAAAAATACATTTATAAAAAGTCCTTAAAATATCAAAGTTGTTAGCGAATCTTATTTAGCAAAAAATATAACACAAAGGCACAGAGGCTTATCTTAAAGAGAAACGAATCCTTGATCTACTATTGGTATTAGATTTTGTGATTTTATGTATCAGCTTAATCCTTTCTTTGGTCCGATCCGATTTTCCAGTTACTCTGATTTCGTAGCAAAATGAAATCAATTTTCTGCGTGAATAGCAAAACGTCGTTTAGAGCGAGGTAGGTACTTCTGCTATAATATGGTTACGAAGAACTCGATGTAGAAATCAATTACTTAACTCGTAATTTTATAATTACAAGCGGCAGCAAGTGATCTTACTATCTTTAATTAGACACAGATTCAGTCGAGTACCTACTCGGAAAATGTCTCAGGGACGATTTGCTTTGACGATGAACATCTAATCAGAATTGACATTACTTGAAACTATTCTGGCTTTTCTCTCTACCTACAGTCTGTAGTGTACCCAATTGATGATCTAGTCTAGCTCCGTGATTGAATCTCTGAGATATTCTTAATTAGTCTCTTCATTGGCGTCATGAATGAATATGATCACCGATTCACCGCTACCCTTTAGGAAATGTCTTTCCGCAGCATGTTCTCATGCATCATTCAGAGTACGTGCTCTGTGCGCTCATATATTTGATTGTATTCGTTAGTCGCCTCAACATAGACCTACGTAGGGACGTAACGTATTCCGACCGTGCATCATAATATTCACAGAAAACAAGCACCTGATGAAGCAGCCGTGAGACTAGTAAAACAACAGAGTTGTGGTAACGTAATACAACGATTTGTTTGATCAAAATGAGAACACGTTTGATCACGGCTATGGTAATGAATTTAAGCGAAATCGAGGAAAAAATATATTCATTCAAACATCGCTAATGACTACAAACATGCACAATTTATATCAATAAAAAGCTATTCATTACTAAAAACTATATTGCAGTTCACGCAATAATTCATCATAATTTTACATCAAACAGTGAGATTATGAGCGTTATCCCTGTTATTTTGAACGCGGTGAACTAACACGCGATTATAGCTAACCATACGAATACCAGAGCTGCCTTACATAACCATTGTAAACCACAATTAATCTCTAGAGATCCTAATCAATTTGTATTCAACGGTCGCCATTTCAAATACGTTTCTAGCCAGTAATGGTAACATTGGTGCTCACTAGTGCTTGGTATGGTAAACGCGTACTGCCATCGTTATCGCTCAATATCGAGCCCATTCGATGTTTATATTGATATCGATAAACCTACATATTTTTCTAAATCCACAGTAACATTACTTTAGAATATCTGGTGGTGGACGAAATGTAAATATTGTGTAGCTTTACCAACTTGTTTCAATATTGCATTACCTTATTTACTCAGTAGTGGACATTTTGGAATAGGTCATTATCACCTGTTGCAATATAAGTGTGTATGGAATGTGATGCGTGATCCATCCCTTCATTTTATGATTTTCTGCTATGCACCATCCATCTCATATAATTCTATCACCTGGAAAAGTTCGCTCGTTATTGGCTGCTTCTTACTTTGATTCAGATTCTTGAATTGCAATTGCAATCTTGAACAATAGAGTCTTAGCAATAATCATAAAACAGTCATAAATCTTACAAAGGCTACAAACTAAAGTGTTTAGAACTCCAATGGCCGCATTCCTCTATGTGACACCATTGGTCAATTTTACGCGTTTTTTGCTTTTACAATATAACAATGTCGTCGCTCTTTGGCAGGTGCAGCTACTTCAGCAACAAGTGACGTCACTGGCTGATACTCAAAGCACGGCGGACGAGCGCTACGCGAGGGCGAAGGCCGACAACGCGGTGCTGCAGGCGAGGGTACACATGCTTGACGAGCAGATACGAGAGGTCAGTACAAAACATAATTTCATCAGTGTCGGCCAAGTAAAAATTATACGCAGTTTGTCTAGGATCATCATAATACCTGCTAACTACTTGCTAGTTCTACAAGTTGAGCTATAATTTTTCGTCTATAGGTATAGCACACAGTCAACCTCAACAACACAGTTGCAGATTCATACTCTTCTTCTACAAGCTCGTTTGACCCGAAGGATATCAGTAGGATCTATTTGAGAATACCACTCAACCCTCAACTCAGCTTATCGCAGTGCACCGCTGGACATACCTCTCCCAGATTCTCCCTCTTAGTGTTATGACGCAGTCTGGCCTCTCCCAGACTACGCCACAACACACTGTCCTCCGCCTTCCGCATCCAGTCTACCCCAACCACCTTCTTTAGGTCGTCCGTCCATCTAGCTGGGGGGCGTCCCACACTTCGCTTGCCGATACGTAGTCTCAACTCCAGGACTCGTCTGCTCCACCTGCCATCGGTCCTTTGACAGACATGGCCAACCCACTGCCACTTCAATTTGCTTACTCTGCAAGCTATGTCGGTTACTCCGGTTTTTTTCCGGATAATTTTCATTCCTGATTTTATCCTTCAAAGAGACTCCGAGCATAGCTCGCTCCATAGCGCGCAGAGCGACCATGAACTTGTGGACCAGCCCGACCGTCAGTGTCCACGTTTCAGCACCGTATCTCATGACGGGCAGGACGCACTGGTTGAAGACCTTAGTGTTCAAACACTGAGGAATATGCGACGAGAAGACTTGACGAAGTTTTCCAAATTCTGTCCAACCCAACTCCCTCTGTCGGCCTCTTTCTCCAAGTTATGTCTACCGAGCTGGATGACTTGCCCTAGGTAGACATAATCCTTCATAAGTTCGAGAAGGACTCGGCAAGACGTGCGAATTGTACATAACTTTTGTCTTGTCCAAATTCATGCCGAGGCCAACTCGCCGGGAGGCTCCATTTATGCTGTGCAGCATTTGGTCTAGCTGTTCCAGTATCTCTGCCATTATGAAAATGTCATCAGCAAATCGAAGATGTGAGATGTACTCGCCGTTCACGCTGGTACCCTGTCCAGTGTGATTTGAGAATACCAATACCAACTAGTAAATAGAGCATTGTAAAATTTTGCTTTGAACATAATGTCAACTCAATGAAAAATCTTAAATGCTCATCATGAAGCTAACAGATCTCCCAGAATTAGATCAACTACTTACTAAAGAAAGTTCTCTATCATTTTAATTGCCCAATTACTCGTCATTACCCGTATCAATTTCGTTAGTTAATTTCTAACCAACGTGGTCTTTATTAAAAATGTCGATTGTGTGCAGATCGAATGCCGATGTGAGGAGAGCGTGGCTGAGGAGAAGCGTCGCAGTCGCGAGGCGATATCACGCGTCGAAAGAGATCGCGACACGCAACTTTCCGCGATCACTGACAGACTTGGCGCCGCTGAAGCTGAGGCGTCGGAACTTAAACAAGAGGTAAGAGATACTATGGAAATGTTTATAATGCTGAGATGAGTTTATACTTATAAAGCCAATATGGTAAGTAATACCCAATCTTTTGGGAGAGACGAATTTCCAGTGATGTCGAGGACCATGGTACTTGTCAATTTTGGACATATCAATGTCATCAACAAAGTGTAACGTTAAATGCGCAAAACCTCAGACACCCCAACTGATTGTTAATTCAATTGACCTATTTCAGAGAGAAAATAAGTCAATTAAAAAATGGTCAAGGTTTTATGTGCTGTTTTAGTTTTACTGGCCATTCTGATCGTTTCTTGCGTCTGGGACGACGCTTTATTGAGGGAGGAGTCGTCACCGGGCCGCTGCGCCGCGCTGACATTGGATTGCTTGACCTATTAATAAATAGACACCGCAACGTTTTTAATGAAGATTTTTTGAAAAATGTGACTTATATTAAAAACTGGGTCAATTAATTCTGCTCGTTATTCTGATCAAACTATTTTCAGGTTTTGCGCATTTAACGTTACACGTTGTATACGCTACTCATCTAGAAGCATGTGACTAGGTTCAACAAAGACTAAGCTTCATGCTTACAGGAAAAAAATAAATTGGCAAAATACTATATACTTGACACTGCTTTAGAAGTTTTCAGGCGCGAAAGTAGGAATTTCGTTTTCCATATTGAAATAACTAAATATTGTTTACTGTGAAAGTAATGAATGGAATGCTTATCATTCATATATCATGGAGACTGCGCTGAATAAACATTTTTTTCATTTTCAATATTTATGATTTATGCAGTGATAAGTCAATCTTTCGTATCTACGGCCCATTTATTAATATTGCACAAAGTATATCAAGGGTCAGATTGATAGACTGATAAGATTTATTTACATTCACTTTTTTTATTATGTTTCCAACTACCTATTTATTGCGATTTATGAATTTTGATGCTTTTTGGGACCGCGCAGTCTTTTTTTTTATTGCGAAATTGGCGTGTTCTTGACGTCGCCTGGTGGAAAGCGATGGTTGATGTCTACGATGGAATGACCTTGCCCAAAAGATGCCTGTTCACTCTTGCTTTGAAGGCGGGTGGGTTAAATACATATGTAGAAGGGATCACAGACGCACCTGCATTAACTTTTTCATGGGAACACTTTGATATGAGTTCTTATAAAAAAATAACTGTATAGCTTCTGCTACAGATTGTCATAACAAGCTACAACTGAATGTTTTATCCTAGGTGGGTCGACTCCGTGGCGTAGCAGAAACGCTCAGAGCGAACGCAGAAGCGGCAGCGCGGGCGCACCGCGAAGCTCAAGAGCAGGTAGCGGAACTATCCGCTGCTTTAAGCAACGCACGTGAAACTGAGCGACGGGAGAGAGATGCAGCTGCCGCGGCCAACGGCCTGCTGGCGACTGCGAGGCAAGAGCTGCAGAGACTGAGAGACGTGCCTCCCCCGCCGCCCGACCCGCGTCTTGACGAACTCAGGAAGGAACTCACGCTGCTACGGACGCAGAACAAATGTATGTAGTTCTTAGTTTGGCCTCGTACTTTCACAAAATCAAGACCTTGCATGCGCCCTCTATGCATCAGCTCAGCCTTTCCCAGTCCACTGCTGGACGTGGGCCCCTCTCAAGCAGCACTACAACACTGTCCTCTAAGCAGGGCTCTGAACCGGTTTAAAAAGAGCAGTTAATTTCGATGAAATACCGGTAAATATATCGTTCCCTCATTAACCGGTTAAACAAGTGAACTGTTCATATGTAACCCAAATGACAAAGGTTACCGGTTACATAAGCACAAACGGTTTTGACACCCAAATTAACCGGTTAATTCCGTAAGTCGTAAATATTTTTCGTCTACTTTTTTAACACTTCCAACAAGTTATAGTGACATTAGTACATTTAGTACCCCAGAAAACATTAGGAAAAAAAATGTTTGATCTGAGGACGTCAAATACAACCGGAGAACTTAAATGGTGCGGGTAGATTCATGTTGCGACTTGCTTAGTTAGGGGGCGGGAGGTGTTTAACCGGTTAATTTTCACTTTCAAAACCAAAATTCATGAAAAACCGGTTTCCCGCAAAAACCGGTAAAAACCGGTAAAGTGCAAACCTTAACCTAAATCTATTTCGGTTTGGGGTCAATGACCGTAACCGGTTAAGAATTTCAACCGGTTTCCGAGCCCTGCCTCTAAGCATTCAATAAGTCAAATTCTCCAGTCACAATATTATCGTTACTGATATCAAGAAGTCTAGCGTCCACTCACGCTACATCCTCTTTCGAAGAGACACTTCAAATGCACTCTGTAAAGCTAAAATTGATTCAATAGTTTTTTTTAAGACGGGTTATGAAAACATTCCGACGTATTACGTGGCAACTTCCTTCTTCGAATTAATAATAGAATAACGTCACATACTGCACTGCAGTACTAATTAGACTCCTCGTTGCACCTGCCAAAAACAGTGAACAAAACTGCATTCGGATTCGGACATTGAATGGGAGGTAGTCAGTAGCTGGCAAAGAACTAAACAAAATAAAGAAGCGACACTTGGCGATATTTGAAGTGACTTCTGAAACAAACAATGATCAAAACCTGATACTTCAATTAGAATATGACATAATCAATATCATGTTTGTTCGATAGCATCAAGTGCTCAGACCACTTCAAATAACGCGACATACCTACATATTATTCATATCAGTTTTAAAGGCCGCATCGATATAGTTATGATAAATATAGCACGCAATTCATAATTAATAACCCATCTAGCACTGGCGACATCTTTGATGCCAATTTTAATTCATTTTTAGTCGGGTCTAATGACTCATAGCATCGAAAGCAAATGTCCCCTACTGCTACACATGTGTGTTTGGCGACAGTCTTGGGGGATATTGCCATTAGGTTTATTTATTGGTGTTCCACTTGCTCTACAACAGAAATCAGAACATTTTCGCAGCTTTAAAAATGAGAAGTTACGCCACATTATTCAGTTATCAAACTTCGCAGTCCGTCCATTCCCTCTTCTGCAGTATGTTGTCCTATCCGAACTATGTTTATAAAGACAAATCCCCGAGAGCACACTACCTCGAAAAATTATACCTGTGCAAACCAAGTCAGCTGTGAACGAAAATCCGTTCCTACATTTCCATGTTTCCTTTCCAGCTCTATCAGAAGCTCAAGAGGAGTTGCAAGCACAGATTCTGACACGCGGCGTGGAAGAGGGTCGAAGCCTGCTGGACGGAGTCGCCGGCCCCCTGGTCGGAACCAACTCGCTCGCACACGAACTGTCGCAGATGAGTGATGACGAGGTAATGCATCATAAACGTTCACATACAATATCATTCACTACATGCATTGGTTCGTTCATTAAACGTGAACCTGGGAACCTGCCGGTCGATTCTGGAAAAATCTCACTGCGATAACTAAGGTGAAGTGAGCTTAGGGTAAGCTGTGAGTCATACTGATGCTAGGGATTGACACTATTGACGACTCACTCCACGCTCACTTCACCCAAGTTTTCACGGTGAGATGGTTACAGTATCGCACGGCTGGGGTCATGTTATGAAGTGTTAGAGATGGAGATATACAGAACGAAAAGCGGCACAATCCCAAAGCCTTAATTGTTTTTACACTTCAAAATATGGCCCCTCCCCGACAAATTTAGCTAAGCTACTAGGGTTTCGCCTGGTCTGAACCTTGACTGGCGACCGACATAAAAAAATGAAGGTCAACAAACGAGATTAGGCATTGGACACGTCATGTTCGTTAGCCTTCGTTGGACCAGCCGTTACCCAGGAGTATGTTTCCTTAAATTCCACTAATTATAGCGTCACATTTATCGATTTCATACGCTATGTCCATTGCATGCTTGAGACTTCTGAAACTCCTTTCAGACTGAATTCTTATAATAAATTAAACTAATGATTCAGTTTATACTCTGGCAGCTGATTGGGTAGTTGATCCAATTATCCTCATTAGTCATTTCGATATGCCTAATCGTATACATAAACGAGGATACTCCACAAATGTAGTTTATGAACTGATTAATCAGCTAATATGAACTCATAATATTATGCTTTGAGCTTGAATTTATATTTTAGTTATTTATACTGCCGCAAATTGCATAAAAGTATTACATTCATACAATATGGCCTCATAACATTCACCGTAAACATACTGTCGATGCTTTGCTTTTTATGAAGCCTGACTCGTTTGCAGAACAATTGCCTATATTTGTCATGTATGCATTTTTGCAGCTCGATGGTAACGATACACAATCTGATCTCAGCATAGAGATGGAAAAGGTACGAAATTTTTACTAACTGTGCATGTCTGTACCTTTAGAATACTGCTAACTTGCATGCTTTTTAACAAAATGACTTGGACATACTTTTGGGACTGAAAATGTACCTTTTTCATACTTTATTAATGGAATGCTTGCCCTCATACTATCCAATAATGTCTCATCATTAAAGCAAACAATAGCAAGGTATGAGCACCACACTGTCCTTAGTGTGCATACACACTAGCGACACGCGTCAACGGCAGAGGCGGCTGCAGTTGCCTCTGTCCTTGACGTCAGTCGCTCATGTGTATGAGCACTTACACAATGCTTGTGTGTAATTATTCAATAAACTCTAGGTGGAGCTCAATTAACAATATTAATCGTCAATTGTTTCTTACAGTTGCAGAAAGCTTTAAAAGAACAACAAGACGTGAATGTTCAATTGAGGAACTACATCGACGGGATCCTACTGTCCATCGTGGAGAACTATCCTCAGCTACTTGAAGTCAAATACCAGAAAGCGCCGGGCGACAGCAGGTCATAACATATACATTTTGGAAATCCCCATTCTTTGATTAATTTTCATTTTATATTCTTCGTTATTTTTGAATCGGTTATAAATTTATTTGGACATGTTTTAACAATTAATTTCTATTATTATCAACATATAAAATTATATTATTTTCTTTGATGTATAATGATATTATTACTGTGATAAGAAAGATAATCAACAAAATTATCATAAGTGGCTTTCCTGTTTGCAAAGCTATAGTCTTCTGTACTTGAAAAATAGATTTACTACTTTTATAAAAAGGAATTCCTTATTGTGATGATGCCTTTGACACCTAGGACGAATAGAGGGTGTCGATATTATAGTTATCTTAAGAGGTGTTGTAAATATTGTGTATAGTAAAATATATTAAGCATTTTTAAAAGTTTAGAGAAGACCTTGTTCCTGGTTATTATCTCAGACGTATGCTTCTGTATGCAGTTGTCAGTTAATAATAAGTAATATATAATTTATTTGGGTTTATACTGTAGATCTGTGCAAAATAGGAGAATGTAACTGAATTATACTTTAAACGACAAGGCCAGGCCGTCCATAAAGATATTCTTTGTAACTACTTAAAGCAATTTTTGTGAAAGACTGTGCGAATGAAAAACTTGGGTGCGTAGTATATATCTATAATGTTTTTAAGAATAAGAAATGTATGAACCAGAACATAAAAAGTTGATAGAAAGTAACTTTGAAGAAGTAATGTATAATAATAATTGGAGCCATTTATACGAAGAGTGTATTCATAATAATTGTAAATTACGTCTAATTGCATACCCTAGTACCTAAAACAATAATTATGTAGTAAGAAAAGATCATGTACCTATATTTTTACAATGAAATATTTATAGATAAGTTAGCATATAGCATTTTGATACGCTGTTCATAAATCTAACAACAAAAGATGTTCTGTAACAGTCATCAAAGTAAAGTAAACCAATTAATACAGGTTCAGTCTTTTATTTATTTTGACATAACTTACATTTTTAATTTCTACATTCACTCAATCTTCGTCATTATCGTCTTCGGGTGCCAAATCTGCTTCTTCTTTCTTAGTTTGATCCAAATTACTTAACACCTTTTGTACACCTAGACGCAACATCATGAATTTTGGATCCAAATATTCCTGGAATACATAAAAACATAAGATGAATAACTACTTCTTATAACTATTTCAAGAATAACAGATTACCCATACAATTCAATAGATTTCTGGACCTACGCATAATTCTTACAAAATAACTGCGCATAATACCATGCCTGAATGCCGAAGTGTCAGACAGAGGTGTACCTACAAAATATCCAAAGTGAAACAAATGAGAACCCAAGGTTGGATTGATTCATGTGGGGTTTCCGCAGGGTAGCATCTTAGGACCTTCTTCGTTAATCACTTCATTCCCAATTATTTTTAAATAATCATGAAGCATAGTTCCATAGAAACTTATTTTCTATGGAACTATGTCTTAATTTTAATTATAGCTATGTGTCTTAATTCTCATCACCTTCCATTACCCAAATTAACAGATGATGTGAGATAAGCTGCTGACGAAAAATAAGATATAGAATTCTTAATCGATTTTGAGGTATCGTACTTATAAACTTACTTTAAACGGTCCCGACTCCACTCGCATGGGCTCAGACGGCAACTGTCTCGGCTGCCTCTCCTCATTCTGGAATGAGTCACCATGACTTCTCGGGTCTCCTATTCCAGGACAATGTCGCAAATTCAAATTCTTCCCCAACAAATGTGCCATTTCTTCTTCTATAGCATTCATGGCGCTCGTCACATTAGAACTCCTAAAATCTCTAGACACTGGAACGTTCATGAAAGAATCTGGTAAAGTATAATTTGGTTCTAAATACGGTGGCAATTGTGATGACCTGCATAAGGAACATTGCTGTCTACTGTCAATTTGTTTCCTCTCATTGTGAAGTTGCAGTCTCTCTCTCGACAAAGCTACTTTTTCTCTAGCAACATGTTTTTCTCTAGCGTTTAGTGAAACCACGTGTTCTTGGATCCTTCGAATTCGTTCTTCGTACTTGCGTTGGATGAAATCCGCTTCGGAGTATTTCTTGTCAGCATGCGATTGCTTTTCTATTGCTGTCTTTGCAAGGAGGTCTAAGTCACGACTCCTGTAAATTTTAAATTGAAGATTTATACAATTTAGGAAGGTTTATGGCAGCCATCGGCCCTTATCATATTAACTCAGTACAGTTGATATACATGGATGACATACTTAGCCATAATTCGTTGTTCCTCCATATGAATCTGCTGTTTCTCCACATTCAATTTAGATCTTTCATCCGACACTTCTTCTAACTGGGCCTGAAGCTCTGCCTTCATTTTCTAAAACATATTTACGTATGTATATTAATTTTTTCGCCATTGGCTTATCCTCCCAAACGATTTGATAGATAACCCGACAGTTGGTTGATGATAGGATAAATTTTGAATAACTCTGTACTTACTTCAAGTTCCTGTTTCAAATTCTGTACTGCAGACTTCTCTTTAGCAAGTGCGGCGCTTTCCTTTACAGCTTTAACCTTTTCTTCGTCTATCTTCGATGTTTTTTCTTGAAATTCTTTCTGGATGTCTTCTCTCAGCATCTAAACAATTATTTTGTTATTACTTAAATATGAATAGAAAAACGCATACTGTTTTACACTCATTAGATGCACCCATCGTCTGTAAAAAAGTTCATTACCTTCATTTCTTCGTCCTGTTTTTTGAGTATATTCTTGGCAAATTCAGTCTGCTTGCTGAATGTTGCTTTTTCGAACTCGAACTCCATTTTCTTCTGTTTGAGGGAAGCAGACTCTTCCTCGATCATCTGTTACCAAAAATCAAACATATTGTTGTGCTATTTTTAAATTGTGTTTATAAACATAATGTGCCATAAATATTACCGAAGTCATTTGCTTCAGTCTTGCTTCTAGCATTTTGATTGTTTCTCTATTTTCAGCTTTTTCGGTATCCAAATTTTCGCGATCGTTCTTCAACTGTTGTATCATATCTGCAACAAATAAATGATTAAAGGTATGTGAGAAATGTTATTAAAATAATAACTCTATTGTTCGTTTAACGTTGAATTTCTGAGTTAATTTAGAAACTATCGGCAAAATTTACTTTAAAACCTGACAATGGACAAGTAAAGTATTGTCTGAACCCTCTATCATAATGTGATATCTCTAGAACATCTTACACCCCATTTAACGTATCTGTGATAGCGTAGCGTAAGAAACCACCTTCTTATTAAAATCTACCTTCCTACCATTTATCTGCGTTTCCCTGACTTGCACACTGCTATAGCTTCGACGTTCAGTATTTTCTGCCAACGATTGCACCTTCTCCAGAAGTTCTTTACAATTAACTTTGTTCTCCCTAATATCTATGACCAACTCTTTTAGATCGGACGAGAAGCTGGCTGAATCCTGAATGAGGACCTGCTCTTGGGTAACTGCTTTCCTGAAAACAACGTCATGTCAACTTCGTCTAATCCCTTCAATTTCTAGTACCGTTTTCCCCATCGGGCCAAGGGATTTTTTTTCTGTCCATGTGATTGCTTGGCATGCGTTTGATCAAGAGTTCAACAATTACATATATTCCATCAGTGAGATCTTCTTAAAAATACTGTGAATCTAAAGCACTGACTATTATTTTTTAAATGTTTACTCACTTGATATTCTCCATGAGCGCCGCATGGTGTTCCTGTAATACCTTAATATTTTCCAAATGCTGCTGTCTTAGCATTTCGTTCTCAGTTTTATGTCGGTCAGTTAAAGCCGTCAAGTTATCTTCCGTCAACTTCTTATACAGATGATGATGCTCCTCCAACCAGTGTATCTTCTCTGAGTAAAACTTTACTAGCTTGTCACTTTCTTCTTTCATTCTTTCTTCACCTTGGTTCAAAGATACTTCTAGGAAAGCTAGTTGCCTCCTATAAAATCGTAAAACGTTAGGAGATTATTAGTTCATAATTGTCAACCTTTCATACTGAGTTGCCGATAAAGGATTATGGTTAGGAGGACATATAATGACCTTATTGCCTTATTGGTGATGTTCTTCAGAAAGGTCAGGAGCGTAGTACTCGCAACCAGCCAGATGCAGATGCCTAACCCCGTGGGAAGAAGCCGTGAGTTTATGTTTATGTAAGATTATGGTTATTTATTACCATAGCCGAAATTGTCCGTACGAAAAATTCCTTTTTGCCACATTTCATATTTAAGATCATACTACTCTGTACACCTGCATTTTGGCAAATAAAGTATTATTATTATTATTAACCTTTTTACCTATAAGATGTTTCCATTAGATCTATTTCCTTATCATGGTTCTCCTGCAACGACTGCACCAGTTGTAGCAATTGTTTCTTTTCCCGCGTATGTGGCGAGTCTTTGCGATCTCCAACAGTTTCAATTTCTTCAGGATAATTCGGGATATCTTCATTGTCTGTATTTTCTGTACCTAATAGTGCCTGGAAAAAAAGCTCATATCACTTGACTAGGTAATATAACTTAGAGCCAAAAAATAGGCAAAAAAGCAATGTTCAGAAGTTTGTAAGAGATTAGACTATACTTGAAGAACACGAAGTCCCGTCATCTCACAACGGTATTTGGGTTCACCTTTATCCTCTGCGTGATCCTCTCCTGGTGCGCAGCTATGATGGACTGCATCTGTTGCCTGTTCTCCGCCTGCCGTCGCAACATGGCATCCAGTTGTGAGTGTTGCGCCAGCGCAGCCTCTCGTTGAACGCGCTGGCTCTCTCTCTGACGCACTGCATGGGTTCATCAAACAAGCTTAACCAACTTACACAAAATTACAATGAAACGATCGTATAAAAATAAAAGATATATAATATTAAAATAATAAACTGCCTAAAGATGGATGGCGCCGTCGAGGCTAGCCCAAAAAGAGATGGCGAGATGGCTTGAATGCGTACCGCTAGGACCGCTGCTTTTGCCCAGCAGTAAGCCATTATGAACTAGAAATAATAATAGAATGGTTGGGACTGATGACTCACTCTGCATAGCAGCAAGTTTCTCTTCCTGCGCCTTTAACTGTAACGCCACCATTAGCTGAGACTCTTGTTGCTGCATGTATAGAGCAGCGCCCTCTGCCGCTATATCTTCATTACTTCCTTGCAGCACATTAGAAGGCAGATTCAATTTAGCCACCTGCTCAATAGTTTCCATGTCCTTTTTTACTTCCACAGTAGGTGCTTCAACTTCAGTCTGTTCTTCTGTTTCAATTGGTTTTGATTTTTCTTTTACTGGTTCTGGTTTACTGACTGTCTTCTTTTCTCCCGCCTTTTTCTTCTTAGGGTCACCCCCGACCAACCATGACGGCATTCCGATATCATCTTCCAAATCATCGTTACCGTCATCTTTATCTTGAAATATACCAAGCCAGTCTTCAGTAGACTTAGTTTTCTTTGCCGGAGCCTCTTTTTCTTCTTTAACATTTTCTTTTATATTTTTTTTCTGTGGCTGACTTTTGGTAGAAGTGGAAGTTTTAGTTTCACTTTTCCCTAAAATGGCATCAAAATCAAATTCCTGACTTTTTGAAGCAGTGACTAGTCTTGTCCCTTGACTAGAACCACCGACTGATTTTGTTGAAGACCCACCTAGAATTTCATCAAGCAATGACTGTGAACTTTTCCCCTTTTCTATTGGTTTAGTTGCGTCTCTTTTTGTTCCACCCAATTCACTAAGTATGTCGAGTTTGTCTGCACTCGAACTCACTTTAGACTTTGCTGGTGACTTACCCAGATCTAATTTTTCAAGTCCTACCTTTACTTTAGGTTCTGATTGAGAAAATTTTATAGACTCCTTTGATACGGTTCGCTTAAACGGCGTAGGAGATTTCTTTGAATCTATGTCAAACAACGACTCCTTTTTATCTAGTGTGCTAGCAACAGGTTTTGGCTTATCAGCATCCTTCAAATTTTTCTTTTCTAAAGTTGGTGTGCTTTTCTTCTTTGCAGGTTTTTTCTTCCCTAATACATCGTCATCAAAAAAACTATCATCACTACCGTCACTGAGAATTCCAGCGAGAGGATCGTCAATGTTAAAACTCATTATTTTCACATAATTCGGTAAACTTAGAGTATAAATCTCTGTGGGTTAAATTTTATTGAGCGCACTTCAGTCATTGTTTACAAATTGGCCGCCATGGAAACGGAAAACAGTATTCATAGATTAATGATTTATTGATTTTTTTATGATGAACTAAAGGAAAGAGATTCTCGGCTATTAAACGGAGTTTACAGAATTTTACGATATTTGTGAGTTTATGGTTAAATGGTCAAAGTTGGAAGCTTGTGTATAGCCTCTCTTCTTAAAAAAAGCACTAAGAAGAGGTTGGTGTACCTATGTCTGACATTTTTTTTTTATCGTCGCATGTATCTGCACAAGGATCTTTACAAAGTCACAAATGTTTCAACAACATCCGCCTGTAAATGTGATTAAGGCGGCAAACAATCCTTGTAAAAAAAAATGTATTTCCGTGCAAAACTGGCAGACATGATCATACTTCAGACTACAGGTGTGACTAATATATTCGTAATAGGTACAGGTACCTACTATAATACAAGCCATGTATATTCATAGTAGGATATGCGAACATAGAGTAATAGGTTAGCAGGTATTAGTCAATAACAGGGACGCGTAATTGCGAGGCGACTCGTCTCACTATGCTATTATTATTTTCCGACCTGATCAACGTTGACAGTCCAAAGCATGTTAAAGTATGAAGGAAAATTGAATCAACGTTTCACTTCTGTAATAGGCATAGGTGAATATTAAACGAACATATTAACGAAAAATCTTGTACCTATTATGGAAAATATTACGCAGGTATCAATATTACATTGAGTATTTAATTATGAATCGGTTCACTAATATTTGACTAATACCTAGTAAAATGTATGATCTCATAATATGCTTTATCTAATATATTCAATAATAGGATTACCTCAGAATGACCAATATAACATCTCTACTTCAGACTGATTTTTGAAAGAAAAACTGGCAAGAAATCGAATTATTGTTTTTATCTGTAGGAACAGCGCGAATGTCTCCGCACTTACGATCGATACGTTTCCAAACGTAACAAAACATAAAAATTGTATAATCTGTGCAAAAAATTTGTTGCTTCACGTCAGCCAGTCGGCTCTATTTTAATTATTTTTTCAAAACAACTACGATACAATAGCGTTTTTTATCATTTTAAATACTAATACTGACAATTAATTTATAACTATGGAATATACTGGTACGTATTCATTCACGTTCGTTCAATTTTGGCATAAAAATACAATTTGACAGTCTTTGTGGAGCAACACACCGAGACCTTTTGTTCTAGAAATTTTGCTAACTCACGTTTTGATATTATTTTCTAGCTTCAGAGAAGGGAGATTCAACAGAGAATCGGGATCCGAATTCAATAGCCAACGGCACATCGAAATCAGCTGCAGAAAACAAGAGTATTTTAGAGAGCGCACACATAGAAGCTCCCGCTCCCGCGGAGAGTGAGGCTGCGGCATGCACATCAGAGACCACTGAAGACTCAGAACCTGAATTTTGTGAAATTCCGGAACAGATCGAATTTACAGTAGTTTTTAACAAAGCAAAACATGACATAACGTTCGCGTACGATGCAACTGTGTTAGATTTAAAAGCGCACTTGGAGCGAATATGCGGCGTCCCGCAATCAGCGCAAAAATTAATAATTAAGGGCATGGCGAAGGACACCATGACACTGCGACAATCAGGCATTGTGAAAGGAGGCAAGGTGATGCTGGTGGGATCCAAAATGGATGACATCTTAGCTGTGAAGAGTGCCCAAAAGGTGCATGTTAGTATAATAATAACTGCCAAATAAGAGCTGCCAAAACTGTATTTTGTTTATTCAATTACGAAAACAACATTATTTATTACGACAATTTATAAGAGAATTATCTCAATAATCTTTAATAATATTGTAGGAATTAGCAGAAGAAAAAGCTGGAAGTCAGTCAAGTAAAGAACCACTATGTGTGCAGAAGAACCACAGGAAAGTACTGGATAAGGGCATTCCTCCCGATGTGATGCCTGGAATCAAGGGAGTGAGGGTAAATCTAGCCAGTTCACTAAAAATAATTGCTTCTTTTATCTACTATATAATCCAAAACAAAGATTACTATGATTCATTACTTCATTTATTATACATATAAATAAGAATCATCATCTGCCGGGCCATTTCCCAACTATGTCGGGGTCGGCTTCCAGTCTAACCGGACACAGCTAAATACCACTATCTTACATGGAGCGACTGCCTATCTGACCTCCACAACACAGTTACTGGGTAAAAAATAAAATAAAAAAGAATATGATAAGAAATTTTTAGATCAAGTAATAAATCTGTTTTGAATTTAAATCAAAACATGCTAAGGGTGCGTCCACATCTGGCGAATGCGCCGCGAATGCGCAACCGTCGAGCTGTTCGTGAGCCGCCCGCGTGCATTTTATGTTCGCGCACTGCTCTTGCGCCGTTCACGCGCCGTGCGCGAGCGGCGCAAGTGTCGCGCGTGCGCTATCGCTCCTCCCCGCGCTGAGGCTAGGCAAACGAAAATATAAGCACGTGAGCTGGACACGCGCAGATCGCGCGCGGCGCGCGATCTGCGCGCGTCCAGCTCACGTAAAATGCACGCTCGCAGCTCCCGGGCGGCTCGCGAACGGCTCGACAGCTGCGCATTCGCCAGATGTGGACGCACCCTAAAAACATTTCAGAATTTAGAAAGATTATGAAATGTTTATAAATATCTTTAGTCAATACTAATGATAAAGGTGAAGTTTGTTTGAACATTTTAATCTATGGAACTTGAAAAAATCTGCTTGTATTTTTGATAGCCTAATTCGTGAGGAAGTCTATTTAATATAACGCTAGCACCCTTAGGAACCGAGCAGAAGGAAAAAAAGTCAGAAAGAACCAAGTCAAAACATAGTAATTTTTTATCTATGCTTAACTTAATAATATACTGTTGTTTTGTTACTAATATTGTATTAAAAATCATTTAATCTCTAGGAGCCACTGCCACCAGTTCCTCTAAGCGGAATGCTCAACAAAAACGGAGGCAAAGTGCGGCTCACATTCAAACACGAACAGGATCAACTCTGGATCGGCACCAAGGAGCGGACTGAAAAACTTGCCATGGCTTCTATCAAAAGTAAGTTGCATTGATTGAATTTTCTTAAACATTTCTAGAAATGAAATCCTTTAAGATGTGACAGCAATTACATTACAATCTGGTTTTTTTTTTTTTGTTTTGTATGTGCATCAGAACTAGATCGAACTTTTGTAATTCCATTCCTTAGGAACTTCATTTGTTGATTGACTTTATTCCTTGATAAATCTTTTTTGTTGTAACTCCAGTACAATAATCAATGCTATAATTCCACTTAGAAGCTAGTATATATGATTTTCTTATATAAGAATCTGAGAAATATTAATCAATTTTCTGTTTTCCAGGCATCACATCTGAACCAATCAAAGAACATGAAGAGTATCATATCATGGTATGTTGGTTTAGCAACATACAAGTTTTTATATTATTTTCAATTTGAATGAGCAAGGAACTAATCTAAATATTGATGTGTTGTGCAGGGTCTACAGCTAGGCCCCACAGAAGCATCCCGGTATTGGGTGTACTGGGTGCCGGCACAATACATCGAAGCCATAAAGGATGCAGTGCTCGGCGTCTGGCAGTTATTCTAATCATCTAATATTCGTGAATCTTCTCTGTCCATTGCTGTCTACCTTCCTGTCAGCCGATTGGGTAGTTGCAATATAAATTTTAAATGTAATGTGTCCATTTCAGTCGGTACAATGTAATGGTACCATATTTTTTGTGATAAAATACATAATGCCATGTCAATTAAAATTGTCCATTCACACTGGCATCTATCTGGTCAAAAAATTGAGAAATTATTTATTGTTATTGTAAGTTTGCATTTCGTGCATTTGGATTCAGTGAGCTGTACATACAATACTGCTATTTAAATAGTTATAGAGATGTGCGCCTGCGCGCGCAGTCGTCGTGAGCTTATTGTCCCTCGAGTTTCAAACCTGATCTCTTTATGTGAACTTTACAATGTAACGTTGAGTGAGAGATTGGATTGAGTCATCAACTGTATTAACAATTTTCCTATCACTTTTAGTGTAATCAAGATGTGTGGTTTTTAATTTTATGTCTAAGTTGATACTCAAGCCAATTTTTCACTTAAAACTTTTGATCATAGAATTAGATGAATAAAACGTTTTGAATATCTATTGTTTTTTTACTATTCTGTCGTCGACATGCTGTCACACGCACACGTGTTCCGCAAATGATTCGGCAAAGGTGTTCTGTCACCTTTATTGCCTTATACCAGGCACAACGGCGAAATCCGAAACCCAGGGCTTCATTCGGCTGCCATGCCACTGATCTAAACCAATGGAGTAGTTATTATACATATACTGTAGGTAGGTACTCTTTCCTAGACGTCAAATTGAAGCCTTTACCACTATAAGGTACAAAAACAACTACGAAACATTAAAATGTTTAATATAATTTATGTGTACAAAATAAATAGTCGAAAAAGTATAAAAACAAAATATTGCGTAAACTTAACGCTAGATATAGTTGCACTAAACTACTTACAAAATGGCACTTAAATGCATTATATTACATCAAAGGCTATAAAATAGCTTGTATAAAAAGAATGTATAATTTGGCATCTCGATATGTTAAAAGAACACTTTTGTACTATGTCTAGGTATTGCAATGATGTTTTATCCATATTCTGATTGTACAGTCAGGGAGAACTGCCCTTTAGGAATATTCGTGGCGTGGTACCAAATACGAGTGTCCAGCAAAACTGTAACAAAGTAAACAGAAGTAGAAAGAGTTGAGGACAAGTTTGATAATCACATAGCGTTCTTTGTAAAATTCGCAGTCGATAATAAAAGTTATACCGTTTATCCAACCTAAAAATCTCCATGGCCACCATAAGCCTAGTTGTATAAACGGAATTTATAAACTTAGGGTGGATACTGGGTCATGTGTTTCCGCGTATCCACCTTAAGGCCCTTTCCACTTCAAAAATCCACCCTAAAGGCTCTTTTCCACGGCAAGATCCCGTTTAGTGTTGTACGTGTTTAAATAATTATACATATTCACACAAGCATCCGCTTTGCCGGATACTGTAAACGGGATGCTTGTGTGAATATGTATATTTGAACACGTACACTACTAAACGGGTCCTGCAAAAAACGGGATCTTGCCGTGGAAAAGAGCCTTTAGGGTGAATTTTTGGGGTGGATAAACGGAATAACCGAATAATAAAATACTGTTCGACTTTGAGATATTATGGGTGTTTTTACACCCACACGGTCGACAGATCAATGGTAGGTATTCATCAGGTGCACGAAACCAATCTATATCTTTAACTACATATTATAAAATAAAGGTCACTTTTCGTGTCTGTCTGTGTGACCGTGTTGTTCTATAAAACTACACAACGGAGTTTGATGCGGTTTCACCATCATATACAGAATATACTCCGGAATTTATTATTATTATTATTATTATTCATTTATTTCGGAATCAAAAAATATTCCATATATTGTTATTAGTATATGACGGCGCTGCGTCATCGCACTGTTGTAAACGGCACGTGCACTGGACCGATCGGGCGATGTCGCCATCCCCACCTTCCCCACTACTCAACTTGTTTGTGCTCGGATATAAAACGGAGCCGGGCGGAGCGATCGGGACATCTCATTCTCCGCTCGACGCTCGCCGTGAACGGACGTGCCGCTGCTACCTGCTCGCTGCACCGTGTCTCACCGCTATCGCCGCCCGGTTTCGTTACGCCTGTCGTAACGAAATCTGTAGTCTCCGACTACACCCCTGTTCCTATCAATAGCTGCCTTTTTCAAGGCGGCATTGATATCATTGTTTCCAAAACTAGTAACGTCTGTCAAAACGTTCTTGGCCCCTTCAGGGTAAAAACCACAGTTTCGTGGTCCTTGGTGGAAACCTAACGGTGCCAACGAAGCCAAGGGGGTGTTGCCCCAATCACACCCGCCGAGCCCCTTCAGGGTGAGGAAGTCAATTGGAATCGGGAGCTAGAATCTCGGCCTTGGGGGATCTCCTAGTCGAATCTAGTATCTGACTTCGTCCACAGCTACACACCTAGTGTCGGTTGGGTGTGTCTACACCCTTCGCACTAGACTGGTTCAGGGCCCCGTTCGCACAATAAGACTGGCGACGGTTTACAAGCTTAGGGCTCACCAATAGGTACTCACCTCCCTGTCTACACCCGACAGGGAGGGTCACACACCCCCGGGCCCATCCACCCGGGGAGTTAGGTTGTTAGGGTTTCTACGCCCCTATGAGTCCCCTTCTTTAACTCCCCCGATCCAACCATGTCGGACGCTATGTTAATAGCGTTCGTCAGGGAGGTCCTGCTGAAGGACCCGGATTTCGTCGCCAAGTATGGCAGTAAACTCGCTGAATTTCAGCGAGCTCCCTCTCCCGCCCCATCTTCTGGCTCGGTCGCTGACTTCAGCGACGTCCTCGAGAGCCCGCTCTCACCGCCTTTGGCCGACAAAGGCATTCCTATGACTAATCCCTCATTAGGGATTAACCCGAATATTCCGACACCATTCTCCGTCCCGACAATGGAATCCGCCGAAACTCCCGAGGCCATTGTTTCCACACCTATTGTGGTTGCCGCCGCCCCTGTTTCCGCACCCATTGTGCAAGCCGCCATTGTCACTAAGACAATAGGCGCACCGCAGCTGCGTTCCGCAGCTGCACCCACTGAGAGTATGGACACGTCCGTACCTCTGTCCGACTCAGAGGAAGCCCTCTCAACCTCTTCGTCCTCCTCTGAAGACGACTATGAAGTCGTCGGAAAGGGAGGCAAAAGGAAGAAGGGTGCCTCATCCCACGCCAACAAGGCCAAAAAGCCAGTCGCGGCTATCTCGATCCCCTGCCCTCCCACCTCCTCCTCTGCCGAACCTCAGGCCACCCGTCCTTCAAGCCCTAGGGCTAGTCCTCCTGCTTCGGACACCAAAAAGAAGCAACGACCCCCGCCCCCTCTATACATTCACGAGAAGTCCAAATGGACTGAAATCTCGAAAATGTGTGTTGATCGAAAGATTAACTACACAAACGCCCGATCAACCCAGCTAGGCATTAAGGTAACCGTTCCCTCGTCTTCGGACTACAGGGAACTTACCCGTATGCTACGTGAGAGGAACTATTCCTTTCACACTTACTCCCTCCCGGAGGAAACTCCAACCCGTGTCATCATTAGGCGAGTCCCTAAAGAAATCTCCACCGAGGAGATTCATTCCGACCTTGCTTCACAAGGTATCCCCGTCTCCGCTGTCCATCGCTTGCACAAAGCGAGAAAGGGCCTTGTCTACGACATGGTCCTTGTAGTTTGCGACCCTACAGAAGGTCATCACCCTATTTTTAAGGTGAAATCCGTTTGTTCCCTCTCGGGCATCTCCATCGAGAAGCCTCGTAAGTCCAATCTCATTGGACAATGCCACCGATGCCAACTCTATGGTCATTCCCAATCAAACTGTTACGCGACACCTAGATGCGTCAAGTGTCTAGGTGAGCACGGAACAGCTGATTGCCCCCGTCCCAAAGACCGCACTCTTTGTACAGAGCCCCCCAGCTGCGTACTTTGCGGCCAATCCGGGCACCCGGCTAACTACCGGGGCTGCCCCAAAGCTCCTAAAGCTTCCTCTCCCAAACTGGCAAAGCGCGCAAGCGACCGCCAACAAAGAGAGAGTCCCTCAGTGAAGATTCCATCTTCACAAATGCCTGATCGGCTCAGTCCACAAAGGCCTTCCCCCTGGGCAAACCTATTCCACCAGAAAGCCCCTACTGCTTCGGTGCCCTCCCAACCCCCGGCCATCCCAGCGCTGATCGCAACTGCCATCCCAGCGCCATCAGTAGCCCCCGCGGCCCCAGTAGTCCCCTCGGCCCCAGAGGCCGCATCAGTCCGACCTCCTACCGCTCCCAGGGCTGCTCCCGCAGGTCCTAGTAGGTCCCCCCCACCCCCAGTCCCCGGCTGTGAGCCTAATAGCATGGAGGTGATACTCGGTGCATATGCAGCGTTTATCGCCCCCGCCAACGCTATGGCAGCAGAAATTAAAGCCTGCAATGGCAATGCTTGGCGTATCGCCGAGATATTCAATGCGTATCCCCAGGTTACGCAAGTCCTTCAAACACTAAAATTCTAATTGTTCCAATGGATCAACAAAGAATTAGTGTTACCAAACCCCGTTCCCTAAAACTAGGTTTCTTTAATGCAAATGGCATTACCAGTCAACGCGACGAGATCGCCACTTTCCTCCGCGACCATCAGCTTGACGTCCTCCTAATACAGGAAACCTTCCTGAAGCCCCACCACCGAAACCCGAACATTGCCAACTATAAATTAGTTCGCAATGACAGGTCCCGCTGTCACAAGGGAGGTACCCTTATTTATTACAGGAAGGCACTATATTGCATCCCTGTTGATCCACCCCCCCTCCTCTCTCATCTGGAGATCTCTATCTGTCGGCTCGGCATGACTGGTCATCAACCAATCACCATCATTTCCGCCTATATCCCACCCAGTAATGGTGCAGAGGACCCCATCTCTCTCACCAATGACCTCACTGCCCTCTTCGGTCTGAGTGACTCCGTCATCATGGCGGGGGACCTCAATGCCAAACATCCCGCCTGGAACAGCAGCACGACTACTACCAGAGGTAGGATCGTGTACAACCTGGGCGCCACCCTTAACTTCGATGTCATCGCTCCGATGAACCCTACCCATTTCCCTGGCGATCCCAACCAGCTTCCTGATGTACTCGATGTAGCGCTGCTCAAGAATGTGAACCTCCGTTTGCAATCAATTGAGACGTTACACGAGCTTAATTCCGATCACCGCCCAGTTATCATGCATCTAGCCCCCTATTCGGGCCTGCGTGACCCCAACCAGCCCCCTCAAACCAAAGTGATAACCGACTGGAGGAAAGTAAGCGAAAGACTGAAATCCACCACGTCGCCTCACTTGGACTCCATTCCTGACCTCATAGCTTCAGTCGCAGACACGACGGGCGCGATCGACTCGTTTACAGAACACGTACAATCCGTATTGACGGATTGTTCACGGGAAGTTCCGGTGATGGAAGACCATCGCTGGAAATTACCGGCCGACGTACGTGAACTGATAACCGAGAAGAACGCGGCCATTCGTGCCTACGACTCTTTTCCCTGTGACGCGAACAAAGCCCACATGCGCCATTTACAGCGTGCTGTAAAGAAGCGTATAGTGGAGTGGCGTTCCGAAGGTTGGGATAAGATGCTCAGCGAACTCGAGCCCACTCACCAAGCCTTCTGGCACCTTCAGAGGAAACTACGCTCCCCTGAAGAGGTCGCCATGCCTCCTCTCATTCGCCCCGACAAGAGCGTCGCTTTCGACAGCCCCGACAAAGCCGAATGCCTCGCCGACAGCCTAGAGTCCCAATGCTCTCCCAGCTCTCAACCAGTAGACCAAGTGCACCTTAATAAGGTGGACGCTGAAGTCGAACGTAGAGCCTCCCTCCCACCAGTCGAAGACCCCGATGATCCTCTGCCTCCCGTCACTCCCGACGAAGTGCAAGACATCATTAAAGGGCTCGAAACACGGAAAGCCCCCGGTTCGGACGGTATCACCAATAAGGTGTACAAACTCCTCCCCGCCCCCCTCATATTGCTTATGACCGCCATCTTCAATGGCGCTCTGAGCAACAACATCTTCCCGCAAACGTGGAAAGAAGCCACCATCATCGGCATCCCCAAGCCAGGCAAACCCAAGTCTGAGCCCACCAGCTACCGCCCCATCAGTTTGCTCAATGTCTTTGGCAAAATCTATGAGAGGCTTATTTATAAGCGACTCAAGGACTATGCTGAAGCAAAGAGCCTTATCCCTAACGAGCAGTTTGGTTTCCGAACTAAACACTCGTGCATCCAACAGGTCCACCGCATCGTAGAACACATTAGCGCCGGCTTCCAGCGCAGTGCGATGACGGGCGTGTTGTTCTTCGACATAGCGAAAGCTTTCGACAAAGTCTGGCACAATGGCTTATTATATAAGCTTTACCTACTAGGAGTGCCAGACCGTCTCGTGCTCATCTTACGAGACTTTCTGTCGGATCGTACTTTCCGCTACCGCGTCGAGGGTGCACTCTCCTCCCCTCACCCCATCCGTGCCGGAGTCCCCCAGGGTTCCGTGTTATCCCCCCTCATGTTCACCCTATTCACCAGCGACATTCCAAATAGTAAAAAGGCTCAGTTGGCTCTATTCGCCGACGACACTGCCATTTACTATACGGGTCGCTGTCAGGCCTCTATTGCTCGCACTCTCCAGACCTCCGCAAGCGTCTTAGGCGCTTGGTTCCGGAAATGGAGAATAGAGGTCAACCCCGATAAGAGCCAGGCAGTGCTCTTCTCGAAACCTCGTCGACTCGCCTCCCCCCTCCCCAGTCCGATCACTATGTATGGCAAGCCGATCCCTTGGGGGAAGCAAGCCAAATACTTAGGTGTTATCCTCGACCACCACCTTACTTTCAGAGAGCACATAAAGACGGCTCGTTCGCGCGCCTCTTTCGCTCTCAGTAGGCTCCATTTCTTACTGACCGCCCGCAGCAAATTGTCACTCAAGTGCAAATTGCGCCTCTACACCGCGGTCATCCGTCCCATCATGACCTATGCTTGCGTAGTCTTCGCACACGCCAAGCCTCGCCACCTGCATAGAATGCAGACCCTCCAGAACCGTTTCCTCAGAAAGGTCACGGGAGCCCCCTTCTATGTCCGCAATGAGAGTCTACACTTAGATCTCAGAATACCCACCATCCAGCAGTTCATGAAACGCCTTTCCAAGCGCTTCTTTGATACTGGCATAAAGCACCCCAATCCCCTGATTGCAGCGGCCGCCCGATACACTCCCTCTCGCATAAGTAGGATTCGCCGACCAAGGCATACTCTCACTATCCCCGACGACGCTACGACCCTCCTACAGGAGAGTAGCAAAGCCACCAGCACGCTCACAAAACACAAGTCCCGACAGCCGTCCTTCCGTCCTCGCCGTCGAGGCCCGTCGCGACCCCCCATACCATGTCCGCCCCGACCCTTGCTCGAGCCAGCCCGCGCCGCTGAGCCTGTAGTACAAAATTCGCCCCTAAATAATTCCGATCCAGCCTGTCCCTTGCTGCCCTCTCCCAGCGACGCCCTAAGCCGAGGTCCGTACCCCACAGGGGGTGCCCTTAGCGTGTAGTCGCTTAGTTTTTAAGTTTTTTAAGCCCTGGCTGGAGGCCTTAATTTATTGAGGCATCCACAGGCAAGCCCGGTTAAGCAGTCGACAACCTCATAGGTTGAACTGCGAGATGCCATTCAAAACAAAAAAAAAAAAAAAAAAAGCGATCGGGACATTCTATTCTTGACTTCGGTCCGATGCACATGCTGTCATAGCGCCTAGAGTTGCTAGTTATTATAATTAATTAAGTAACTGTTATAATTAATTAACTAAGTGTGTGAAATTAATAAAAGTGATTAATAAGCAAACTACCTACTTTCTACTTTAAAATGTCTGATCCTGACTTAACTCCTACATCAGAAGTGCGGGATCCACCTCCACATGAAACTGAACTACATGGAACTTCGGCAAGTATGGAAAACAATTTCTTTACAATGTTCTCCAGTGGAATGGAAGCAATTCTTCAAAAAATTGCTGAAAGCATGAATTCCCGTCCAGCTCCGGGAAATACGCAAATCAAGTTGATGCCTTTTGATCCTGATGCAGCAGAATCTGATATAGTAAACTGGTGTTCGCTCAGCGATATTATAATTAATGACAAGGAAGTACATGGAGTCGATTTGATTTTGGCTCTTTCTCATGCACTGAAGGGCCGCGCTGGCCTCTGTCTCACCAAGATACAACCAGACAATATCACCTGGAGCTCTATTAGGGAAATTCTGATTTCCAGCTTTAGCAAGCCCATGATGATGCAAGATTATTTCGACCAAGTCATTAAGTTTCAGATTAAAAACACAGAAAGCCCAGCAGAAGCGGGTTTGCGTTTATGGCAATTTATAGAGAAAATTCCTGAAGCAAAAATGTCAGAAAAAGTCGTGACAGGTTTTGTCATATCTGTTTTGTCTCAATGTGATGACAAGATTCGCCGAGAACTTAACTCGGTTGTAATTAATGATAAACATCAACTTTTTCGTACCTTGCGAAGCTTCACATTGAAGCGAAGAATTGACGAACCAGCTACATCTGACAATGATGCAAAAAGGTTTCGTCCTTCAACAGATTTCCATGGACATTGCCATTTCTGCAAGAAACGAGGGCACCGGGGTCAAGACTGTAGAGATAAACAACGGTACCTGCTTAAAAAATCGAATGTTTCAGACAACAGTATGGATTCACCCAAGTCCAATGTCATCTGTTACGTATGCCACGAGCGTGGACATGCTGCTAATACATGTCCTAAGCGCTGGCCGAAAAAAGAAGATGCAGCAACAACAGCAGCAGCAGCAATAGCAGCAGCGGCGGCAACAGCAGCAAGCAGGTGAACCTATGCTCCAAGGTGACGCGAGGTATGTTACAGATAAATAATTTACAACTACCTTTTATTTTCGACTCTGGTTCCGAATGTAGCCTTATAAGACAAAGTAATTGTGAAATTCTCAATGGAGAAAAGTTTCATGAACAAGTAGTTTTAAAGGGTGTAGGGCCTAATAGCGTGGATTGTTCGTTACAAGTAAAATGCCCAACCATAGTACAAGGTTGCCTATTTGATGTTGTTTACCACGTCTTACCTGATGACTGTCTGAGTGAAGAGGTTTTACTAGGTCGTGATATTTTGGAGGAAGGAATTTCTGTTAAAATGAATAGTGATAGCTTAACTTTTTCTAAAACAAAGGCTTTCAATACCTGTTCAAGAGTCGAGGAGAACTTTGATATGGCATCAATTGATACAGATCTTGTAGGGAAAAATAAAGACCAACTAATTGAGATCCTAAAAAAATATTCTTCGAATTTCATACAAAAGCTTCCAACCTCTCGTGTAACTACCGGTGAACTTAAAATTAACTTGATTGATAGTAATAAAACCGTACACAGACGCCCATATAGGTTATCCCCTACACAATCCGATATCGTGAGTACAATCGTTAAGGAATTACTAGATGCGAATATAATTCGGGAAAGCTCTTCACCTTTTGCTAGTCCAATTTTGTTAGTTAAAAAATGGTTCTGATCGTATGTGCGTGGATTACAGAGAGCTCAATAGTAACACTAAGCCGGATAGCTACCCTCTTCCACTAATAAATGATCAAATAGATAAATTATATGGAGCTCACTTCTTTTCTAGTATAGACATGGCCTCTGGGTTTCACCAAATTAAAGTAAATGAGGAATCAGTTGAAAAAACTGCATTCGTTACTCCAACAGGTCAGTTTGAATGGTTAACTATGCCATTCGGTCTTAGAAATGCTCCTCAAGTATTTCAAAGAGCTATAAATACAGCACTTCAGCCTCTTAATGATAGTAAAATTTTAGTCTATATGGATGACGTACTCTCTGCATCGGAATCTATAGAAGAGGGGTTGGTCCGTCTTAACAAATTGTTGGATACCTTGTCAAAGGCCGGATTTTCATTTAACTTTAAAAAATGTTCTTTTATGAAGAAACAGATCGAGTATTTAGGTTTTGTAATATCAGCTGGCGAAGTCAGACCAAACCCATGTAAAGTTGAAGCTTTAAAAAATATCCGCACACCAAAAACTGTGAAACAAGTTCGACAATTTATCGGTCTAGCTACCTATTTCCGGCAATTTATTCAGAATTTTTCAAAAATTATGAAACCCTTATATCCCTTGACAGCTGGGAAGGGTAACGTTTGCTGGACCACAGAACACGATAAAATTCACGCAGATATTGTCAATCGTCTTGTCACAGAACCCGTTCTAAAAATTTTTGATCCTAATTTAACCATAGAACTCCATATTGACGCGAGTAGTGATGGGTATGGAGCAGTCCTAATTCAGAGGCGGAATAACCTTCCCCATGTCATTGCTTATTTCAGCCACAAAACAAGTGATGCGGAGAGTCGCTATCACTCTTATGAATTAGAGACATTAGCGGTAGTCAAGTCTGTAGAGCATTTTAGACATTATCTCTTCGGTCGTAAATTTACAGTTTTCACCGATTGTAATGCATTAAAAGCATCGCATTCTAAAAAAGATTTAACCCCAAGAGTTCATAGATGGTGGGCTATTTTGCAGTCCTATGATTTTGACATAGTATATAAAGAGGGTAAAACAATGGCTCATGCAGACTTTCTTTCTCGAAATCCGTTGCCTATTAAACTCAATGAAGTATGTGCTTTAAAACAAAGACATACAAGAATAGTAAATTTAACTGAATTAGAAAGGGGATGGTTGCATGTTGAACAATCACGCGACTCTGAAATAGCAGAAATTATTTCGAAAATGCGATCAAATGAATTGCCTACTGATATGGTACGCACTTACGATATTAGACAAGGCATTCTATATCGAAAGATTGAACGAAGCAAAATCACAAAATGGCTTCCTATCTTACCCAAATCATTAATTTGGTCTTTAATAAACCTCGTGCACAATGAAATAAAACACCTTGGTTTTGAGAAAACACTTGATAAATTATATGACCTCTATTGGTTTCAAAATATGTCAAAATTTGTGAAAAAGTTCGTTGATTCTTGTGTCACATGTAAAGCTTCCAAAGGTCCATCGGGTGCTCAGCAAGTTCGTTTGCATCCTATCCCAAAATTGGCTATTCCGTGGCACACCATCCACCTAGATTTAACGGGCAAACTTAGTGGAAAAAGCGAACGTAAAGAATACTGTTCCGTCATTATAGACGCGTTCACCAAATTTGTTCTCCTGGAACATACCATGAATCTAAATTCGGTAAGTGCCATTAAAGCAGTTAAAAACGCAGTAGATTTATTTGGCGCTCCAAAGCGAATAATAGCTGACCGAGGTCGTTCCTATGATAACAGCGATTTCAAACAATTTTGTACCGATAATCATATTGAACTTCATCTTATTGCGACTGGTTCCTGTAGGGCAAACGGTCAAGTAGAACGAGTCATGCGAACTTTAAAAAGTTTACTTACCATTGTTGAATGTGACCCAATTACTGTATGGCAAGACCAATTGGGAGATATTCAACTTGCCCTAAATAGTACACGCTGTAGAGTAACAGGGTTCTCCCCATTGGAACTGATGTTTGGAATTCAGGGAAATTCATTACAATTATCAAGAATATCTGTGAGCTCTCATGATACTAATAGACTTGATCTTGAATCAGCTAGGTCAAACGCATCTGACAATATTCAACGACTATCTCAATCTGATGCTGAACGGTTTAATAAGGGAAAAGCCAGGGTACGTCCTTTTTCCATAGGCGATTTTGTTTTCATAAAAAGCGAAGAAAGACACCAAACCAAGTTAGATCGCAAGTATAAGGGCCCATTTAAAATCATCTCTGTTTTAGAAAATGACCGTTACGAATTGAAACATATTAATGGATCTAACAGAATTTACAAGTATTCTCACGAGAATTTACGGGAAGTGCCTCGTGGACAATCGGGTTTAATAGAGATCGCAGATAATATCAGTAATGATGACGTGACGGCGAATAATAATGATGAGCTTGTTCATGAAACTACCCATGAAAACGATGTTTTAAATGATACTATTTTAGGGAACAGTACCACCTTGTCTGTTAATAGTGAAACAATGACTGCCGACTCTTGTACTTTAACAGCTTGTAGTAATAGTCAATTAAGTAGATCACGTACATCATCAGTAGAGTCTTTGGAACCTGAATCAATTAACGTTGTGACAAATGCTTTAATACACAGAGAAAATTAATGAAATAGAACAAGGGCAATTTACGAGTTAACTGATTATTATAAGCTACAGGGACCATTTTAGTCCGGACTAGTATATTCAGGACCAGTATAAACTGAAGTGATCTTGAAGGGTCGTCTATGACCGGACCAAGCAATAATAAACCTGAAGGGTTAGTTATAACCGGACCAGGAGATAATAACTGAAGGGTCATTAGACCGGACCAGGAGATTATAACTCTGAAGGGTCATTGGACCGGACCAGACCATAAGATATGATTTTAATGTCAGGATGAACGAACACTAAAATTGTGTTCTGTTTTTCAGATGCCTAGGTGTCTCTAAAGTGCGCGTGCGAGGACGTACGCACGTCAGCATGGCCGTGACGGCGCTGCGTCATCGCACTGTTGTAAACGGCACGTGCACTGGACCGATCGGGCGATGTCGCCATCCCCACCTTCCCCACTACTCAACTTGTTTGTGCTCGGATATAAAACGGAGCCGGGCGGAGCGATCGGGACATTCTATTCTTGACTTCGGTCCGATGCACATGCTGTCATAGCGCCTAGAGTTGCTAGTTATTATAATTAATTAAGTAACTGTTATAATTAATTAACTAAGTGTGTGAAATTAATAAAAGTGATTAATAAGCAAACTACCTACTTTCTACTTTAAAATGTCTGATCCTGACTTAACTCCTACATATATATTTTTTAGTTTTTTTATTTATTTAGGTGTAATAAATTAATATTAAACTAACATCTATTAAAGAAATCTCGATGCTTTGTCAGCGAGTCGCTAGTTTTTCAATAAAATAAAATCGATCCGGTTTCGACCGTGTCCAAAAAATAGCGATTGAACGACGAATTTGATTGATGGCATTGATGAATGGACTATAAAATAGAAAAAGGTTCATCAATATTGTCGATTTACGTTGACCATTATAAGCCACGAAGTAAGTCAGAACTTAACCCTGAAAACTGCTGAAGCTCAATTTTCCCATAGAATAGTAAATGTATGGGGTGGTGTGGTGGTCATTCTATGGTAAAATTCAGCTACGTTATCTCTGTTTATTTCAGGTTTAGGTCAGCTAAAACTGGAAATGTATAGCATGATGTGGTGTCGTATGTATACAGAGGGCGAAATCGCCGCGACAACAGTGCTCCGTCGAGGCATCTCCACGCTCTGTTAAAAGGTTCTCGGGTTGAAAGAAGGTATACCTACCAACATCTCCTGGCTCCACATAATACTGAAACTTGTGACACACATGGTCACACTCTGGAACAGGGGCTACTGACCAGGTCTTGTTGCCTTGCACCTGGCCCTGCCACATCAATCTTGGAATATAATCCAGCTGAAAAGAAGTTGTTGCTATGAATGTCTGTTGACATAGGTATATAACTTACAAGCAATCTACATAAATCAGCCCCTCATGTCTGTTAGGAAAGCTTATTAAGTTCAGTAACAATAGAAAAAGTAATTGTCTCATTAGTGACAGTTGAGCTCTTAGTGTTGTTTTAAAACAATATAGATAAGCCAGTTTTATCTAGGCAAGATCTTTGTCTGAAGTGCACAAAGTTTCTGATAATATTCTATTCGATAGTATACTTTCAAATTATTTAACTTTTCT